>JAZKJV010003969.1:0-521548 GCA_037367405.1 Ottelia alismoides | reverse complement strand
TTACTGCATTCATGACAGTTAAGTTGAGACATCACCCAAAGTCCCAGTCCAAGAGACTCTCCTCTATACCTAATCCTTAACACTAGGAAATAAGTCTATTATTGTTTCAGTCAACCGTCTCATTAGTTTGTCAGACTTGAAAGTGTCGATGGATGTCCAGATGATGGTGGGTGTAGGATTGTGTCTATTTTTCTCTCCCTCACATTGGAACAAGGGGCCTCTTGAGTGCCTTATTACTCAACACAAGTATATTTTTACCTTGCTGATCAATGTGCTCGTCAAGAGAGTTGGAATCGTCTGCACTTGTTTTTCTGAGAATACACCGGTGTGTGTCTTTTTTGAGTATCTAAGATACCTTCGACACTCAGACTTGTAGCATTTACGATGTAGAGCTCTTTTTTGGTGTCAGCATGACTCCTTGGTCCTAATTAGCATTTGGTCCAAGTGGACACTTCGAAAATATTTGGGAGCGCTCGCCATTGGTGGAAGCTCTTTTGTAATTTGAGTTTGGAATATAGAGCTTTGCTTTGACTTTCATTTTTTTGTTTGTCTACCTCCACTACTTTTACCAAAAGTTGGCGCACACTGATCAATAATTATCATTAAGTTTCATTACACCCTAGTATATAGGTAAATATCAAAGAGATAGCATATGAACTTGTTCACATACTGGCTAGGGTTTTGCTAATACTTCGGTTTTCTGAAGCCTTCATTAACTTTATCCCATCCTCAAATATAACTAGATCAGGTCTAAACTTAAATCTCCAATCCTAGTTCCTTAAGTGATAACTCAACTCATCCCATCAATCATGCAGTTATGAAAGTGATTGTGCTGATCATATTCTTTTGAAGGTAGAGATGAAGAGTGCAATATAGCGATTAAATATTTCAAACTAGGGAATTGTGGATTATTAAGTTCAAAACACTAATGACTAAGGCTAGTTAACTCAGATTCTCTAGATCACAAAAATCAAGTGTCCTCGAAATCCTCAAACCTTGAGTGATAGTGAATGTGTCAGGAATAATCCAACCACAGAATGCATGAGATGCTTGATGAAATGCAATACCATGGGTGAATATTTTTTTCCTTTTCTTTTTTTTTAAATAGGTATTATTTACAGAAATCATTTGCTATTACATACATAATATACACTACTTGTACCCATCCTCGATGTTAGATGAAAGTGATTAGAGTACGAGCTAAGGATACAGTAGAATATATACAACACACCCCACTATACTTACCATGTGCTATGCCCTCATGGCACAAAGTGAAATATAGATATAGCTCGTACTAAATATAATTGAGTCAAGAATAATAGAAGTCGACATGTCCCCCCTATACTTAGACTTTTGAGGGACTAATCATAGAAGAAAAGCATGAACTGAGGCAATCGAGGGTGAGCGGAAAAAATAGAAGTGATGTATACACAATGATCTATACTAAGTATTGTGGATCCGAGAGTGGGTTGATGGATATACAGAAGAGTATTGGATTCGAAGAGGTGGTTTATCTAGGCAGTTCGAGTCTTTCATCAAGTGCCATGCCCTGAGTGAAGGAGATCTATTCTACTTGCACTAACTGCTCATTGGATTCGACAAAGTGATTAAGTAGTTGACCACTGACTATAGATGTTTGCATGTTATATGTGGTTTCTGAAATCTCAACACTTCTGTTATTATGTACCTCTCTTACGATGAAGGATCCCGTCCATTTTAACTTCAATTTACCTAGAATAATTTTCAATTTTGCATTAAATAACCATACTTTTTGCCCTGGGACAAAGCTCTTTGTTCGAATGTTCTTTTCGTACCATTTATTTACTTTGTCCTTGTAAATGGTGCTATTTTCGTAGGCATGACTTCGGATTTCAGATAGTTCATTCAAATCCATTTCTCTGTTCTTCTTTCCTTGGTGACAGTTCCAATTAATCTTTTTGATTGCCCATTCTGATTTATACACGAGTTCTGCGGGTAAATGACACAACTTTCCATATACCATTCGAAATGGGGAGGCGCCCAATGGGGTCTCATAAGCCATCCAGTACGCCCATAGGACATGGTCCAAGAGTTTGGACCTGTTCTTTCTGTCCGGTCGGACTAGCTTCTATAAAATTCCTTTGACCTCCTGATGTAGCCGAAATCGAGTGCGGTCGTATTGACTCACAAGGCGAGTCAACAGTCGGTGTATTGACCACACTAAATTCGGACTAAATCAACAATTAACCCACAAGCAAATCGAGCAATGAAAAACAGGTGTGAGTTAAAATTTATTTTTAACTCTGCACAAATGGTGTATAGTGTCAAGTATGCAGAGAGTTCGAACACAGGGAGCAAACAGTGTAATCCAAGCAAATGAATGCACAAGTGTGAGAGTGATGTGTGAAGTGTCTACACTAAGCAAGCAAACAACTACAAATTTTTGTGGGTTTTTAATTTTTTAATTTTTTTTTATTTAATTTTTAATTTTGTATTTTGATTTTTGATTTTCTGATTTTTATATTTTAAATTTTATAATTTTTATTTTCTTTTTCAATATTGGGAAGTAAAGGCAATATAAAACAAGGCAAAGTAAAAGATTTATAAAAATGCTCAAAAATTCAGGAATAAAATGTTTTTAGTCTTTTTAGGGTTTTTACTGTTTTTGTGATTTTTGGGGATTTTTCTAGGTGTTTTTGGTATTTTTAAGGGCTGAAATAAAGGAAAACAGTGAGAATAGGGCTGGCTGTGAGTAAAATGTACTTTAAAAATATCAACCAGTACTCAAAATAATTCACACTATTTTTTCTAATAAAAAGAACAAGATAAGGAAGAAACAGAAGCTGAGTTTGCAATTTTTAGGTTTTTCTACTATTTTATATATTTTTTTGAAGTTTTTGAGTGTTTTTAATTTTTTTAGTGTTTTTCTTTTGAGATTTTTAATGATTTTTGGACTGACACTAAAGTAGCATAAAATAGACACTAGGTGAATTTTTTGGAATTTTTAGAGGTGTTTTGATATTTTTTTGGTATTTTCTAAGCTAGACAGTGCACAAAAAGGCTGTTTTTGATTTTTAATAAATAGGAAAATAAAATAAAATCAAAAACTAAAAATAGGGCGTTAAAGTACACCTATCCAGAAGCTTAAGTCTATTTTTGTGGAATTTTTGGAGTTAAAATGATATTTCAAATAAATCCAACAAACATCCAAATATTAAACAAGCCTGGCAGGGGTATATGTGCAATATTCCAAACATCCAGGGGCTAACATGCAATTTTCCACAAAATATTACACTATATATTCAACTTCTGGGACCAAAACATAAATACAAGACCCGCCTGGGCACGCCTACAAATTACCCACCAGGGCGCGTGACTTGCACGTGCCTGGGAGGGACTGGAATGCAATAATACAAAAGCCTGGGGGTCACTTTGCAAAATATCCAAAAATATTACACGTGCTATGAAAGTTTTAGGGTTAAAACGAAATAAACAAACGACCGAGGGGTCCTCTGCAAAATGCCCCCACCTCACGTGTACAGGTCACGTGAGGTGACGTGGCGGAGGACCTAAGTGCAAATATCAAAAGTTTGGGGGCCTACTTGCAAATACTACAAAATATTTAAACTACAGACGAAAGTTTAAAAACTAAACATTAAATACAAAAATGCGCAAGGGGTGAGTTGCAAAATACCCTCTTGCGCGCGATCCAACGGCGGATGGAGGGCCACTTAAACACGTGGCGCGTTGTGGACGGTCGATGGCGCTTCGCGGATGTGCGGCCAAGATTAGATCCTCCTGAGTTGATCTGACGGTCGAGGCTGAAGAAGATCCAACGGCTGCTGTGTGATCTGGGACTCCTCCTCGATCCAACGGCTGGGAAGAGGGTTGCAAGATCGGGGAAGAACACCGGTGAAGGTGAGCTTCTCCGACCTCGATCTCCCTCCTCCGGTGACGACAGGTCCTCAAAATGGACGAGGAGCTTCCTGGAACGGTCTTCTATCTCCTGGGGGCGTCAAAATTCCACGGGGAGGCCCGTGGTGCTCTCGGGCAGCGGGCGGAGCTGGAAGGCTGCTGCTGCTCCGGCGAGCTCCAAAACTCGCCTCCAGGCGCGCGTGAAGTGGCTTGGACCTGCAAACAAAGTCAAGGGGTCCAGGGCAAACTGCCTGGACCCTCGGGTGGACTTGGGTATGGTCGAGTCGAAATGGAGATGCACGGCCGGAGGTGCGCTCCGGCCAAGGTGCTTGATTTGGCGAATCAGTGATCGTAACTTCAAATTTCTTTAGGGGTTTTCAAGCTTACACTAACAGGAATCTAAAGCAATAAAGGAAAAGGCGGGATGAAGCCCTCAATGGCCGGAGCCAGAGGAAGAAGTGTACCTCGACGCCGGCACTTGGCGGAGGTGGTGGAGGCTCCCTCGACCTCAGACGCCCTGGCTGAAAGGCTCGCGGCGAAGCTGTCACCTCCGGCGAGCGATTGGAGCACAAGAGAGGCGGAGAGGGGTGGACCAAGGGGACTCAAATTTGATTTGAAAATGGAGGGGCGGTTTTATTTGGTTGACTCAGTGGCTGAGAAGCTCCAAAGATCGAGATTTCTGGGGTGATTCAGCGATCCACGCCCCCATGTAATCACTTGGCGGGATAGAGGGATGAACGAGGAGGGATTTTGCAGAAGGAATCAAATCGAAATGGTGCAAGTCTGCTCCTCGAAAAAAATGGAGAAGTTGGGTCAAAGATAGGGCTGTCAGAGGGTACAGGGTGGTAGGCCACCTAGTTGACCGAGGTCAACTAGGGTTTGCACCTGGTTGGTCCACGTGGACCAACCAGGAAAAACCCTGTAAAAATCATTTATTAATTCAATTAAAAATAGTAAATGGCCGAATTAAATAAAAGTTATAAAATAAAAAATGTTCAAAATTTTATGTAGTATTTTATTCTGATTTTTATTTATTTTTATGACATATATTTTTACAAGTCACCTTTGTAACCCTATATAGGTATAATACCTATGTTCTTTTGATATTTTATTTTATTTTATGTATTTTTAATCTTATTATTTTTATTTAGTATTTTATAAAATTAGAACATACTTTTATATGCATAAGTATATTTTTATTTTATTTTTATGAGATGTTTTGTATATTTAATAAAATACAAATGTATTCTATACAGGTATAAGTATATACAGTATACCTATGTATTGAATATATACAATTATTTTATTTTCTATTTTCCTTTACATTTTAATTCAATTTTAATGCATATATATGTTATAAGTAATATTTACAAAATTATAAAAATATAAAAATGAATAAATAATGAATAAAGAATATATTGAATATTTTATTCAGTACTAGTGTACAATGTGGGCCCAAAAGCCAACTTTCAAACCGTAGCTCCGCCAAATGCGAAACCACCACCATTGGGTAGATTATTTTATTCTATATACAATTAAAGGTGAGTACACTGCATTTGGAGTTGTCGTTTGTGAGATACGGGTCTGGGAAGTTGGGATTTTGGATTCTTATTCAGACCATATCTTTTTATCTGTACATTCTTTTTCTGTGAAATCAATTTTGCCTTTTTCTTTATGAAATTATCTATAACTTTCATGTACAAGGTTTCCTTATTTGATGTACAAAAAGTGGAACCAAAAATAGGTCCCAAAATGAATAAAGAATAGATAAAATGTATAGGTATTTACACTGTATTTCTGACCTTATCTCCCCCTACTTTATTCCTTGTCGACCTTTTCATCGCGATGCCTCGGTCTCGGGGGTTTTTGGTCATAAAATATTTACAATATTTTATTCTTTTTCTTTTCTTGATTTATTCTATAATTTTGGCCTTAATTACAGTAATTTACACACTGTTGAGATGCACATGCATGAATGCTAAGATGCTGGTTTTAATGCTATTTACAGGCATTTGCTAGGGTTTTTGGTGCCAAAATGATAGAATAAAGATGATGAAATGTGGATTCATCACCTCCCTATTTGACACCTCGACCATGCCATTAGATTGTGGATGGTAAGGACTAGCAACATGGTGATCGATGCCGTAATCCTTAGTCAACTTATTCACCTCCCGGTTGACAAAGTGGCTACCCCCATCAAATATTAATACTTTAGGGATTCCAAACCTCGAAATAATACGATCTTTCAAAAACTTGCATACAATTTTGCTATCTGCTTCTCGAGTAGGATAGCCTCCACCCACCTAGATAAATTATCTACCGCGAGAAGAATATATTCAAATCCTTGACTATAAAGGAATGGGCCCATAAAGTCCATGTCCCATGCGTCGAATACATCACAAATGATCATTGGTTGCATAGGCATGGCATCTTTGGGACCAATGGTCCCTCCCATTCTCTGACAGATCGGACACGTCTTGACAAAATTGTAGGCATCTTTAAACAAGGTCGTCTAGTAAAATCCACATTGTAGTATCTTCTCAGCGGTCCTCTTCCCAGAGTGATGTCCTACTGCCTCCAAGGTATGGCAGAGATTGAGGAAGCTTTGGTATTCCTCTTTAGGAATACATCTTCTCCATATGCAATCCGGTCCTTCAACTTTTGTTGCAAAATTATTCATCAAAATAATTCCAATTATTTTTTAATAATTCTAAACATGACATTAACAATAAAGAATCATATTTATACATCCAATATTTAATGTGAATTGCATATAATTAATTGTTCAATGTGAATCAAATTCACGTCAACATTTAATTTGTAAATACTATTTACAATTAAATCTTTCTAACATATTATAAATCGCATTTGTAATATTTATATTATTATGGATAGTGATATCCACATCAATCATATCCGTGATAATTAAATCATATTTAATTAGCTTTGACGACTATTCTCATGTGTTCAAATAATATGAATAATATTAATATTATTCATGATAATTTAATTGCATTTAATAATAAATTTCCCAATGCTCGGATATATTATCAATAATGGATTATTCTTGAACTCTTTCAAGAATAGTGCACTTTCTCGATGAATACTTTAAGTTAAAGATAGGACGATTGTAAATTCCATGTATAGTGACTTGGATTGATATCATATCCCAAATCCATGTCTTGGGGACCACTCAAAGATGTTTGATTGAATCAAATTGTGAATCTAATCTTCTCATTGTATCTGAATCACATTCAGATCAATATACAGTATTTAGATTAAAATTTGATTACTAATCTACTGAGAGGAATTACTAAAATCCAAACATGTTTCATCACTCCCTCGGAATGGAAGTGTCGTAGTTATATAATAGTTTACGATCACATCACCCTCGAGTATTCCTGATACCCGTACACCCTGCATACTGAAAGACCTACAATAAACTTGAAGTTTTAGATCATATTTGGATTGTCTTCTTCAAGGTTTAATCATTAAGTTTCTCATTTGATCATTATAAGTTGGTATCAATATTTTCAACAAGCATATATAATACCTATAAATTCAGTCAAGTGTCCAAAGAGAGACGGTTCTGCACGGAATTTGATCCCAATATCTCATGAGTGAGCTCATGTCTTCCGATTGAGTAATGAACATGTATGGTCCCTTTGAGAGATTGTATTACTCATATGCCTTCGTATGCATACCAGCTCTCCGGTGTATAGACCTTAGTTAGGTCATCAACCTAATGGTATCTATAATATACACACTTAGACATGTAATAATACATTTTTCTCCAATCATAGGATGTGTGCATATATCGTGACAACATACGACATAGGTCTTGGTTATCTCATTCTTGTTAAGTCAACTCTTTGACCTAAATTTGACACCTCTGAATCTCTATTCCTATGTAGAGGATACACATCAAGAGGTCAGTCAGATATCAGCTTTTAGAGAGGGATTGCCATCTTCTCAGGTTGGAGATCATCTCTTAACAATCATTTGATGATATTTACTAAGTCCTCAATCTAACTCTTTAGATATTATCCAAACACCAACCTCTAAGATTCAACCATTGAACCAATAGCTATATGATTTTTAAGATGGCCATGGTACATAACCCTTATTGTACTAAAGTAACTTATAAGTGCATTCATTCATTTAATATCAGACAGAGAGTGAAATAAGCCAATAACCTTTATTGATATATCAAAGATTACATACCATTTATTGTAGAAATGGTTTGCCCAGGGCTCACATGGCTAATATTAGCATCCTCGTGAGATTTCATCAATATTTGATGTGCTAGCATACATCAAATTGAACTAATCTTTTCATTTTGAGTATTAAATTATTTATATCATTAAAAGTTATTAAAACATTAAAGGAAAGTATTTGTAATGATACTATCCAAATATATGCATACATATATATATATATGTAAAAATATAAAAAACCAATGAAAAATAAAAAATTTTAAAATAAGTGATGAAAATTAAGAATAGTCAGTAGCATAAATTTGAATAAGATGTTATTGCTTAATTACAATTATGAGAAATATTTGTTTGTTTATAATCATTCCTTTAAGTTATTTCACAATGAAAAAGCTCTAATTTCTTATAATTTTGAAATAGTATAAAAATAAGTATTTAATAAAAAAAGGAAAAGATGCAAAGTTGTAATGATAGTTTTCATCCAAAATATATACTAATCAAACATATTAAAAACTTAAGAGAATATATTATTTAAATTAGAATAATGGTATAATAATTTTAACTGGTAAATCGATTACAAATTATTATAAAATTATGACTTTGATGGAATTTCTAGCGGTTTATCTCTGTATTGTAATTTTTTTCATTAAGAAATGTTTAAAAAGTTGATCACTTCTAATTAAACTTATCACTTTGTCTTTGTTATTATATTATTATAATCAATATATCACGTTTTCTATAGATCTTTTCTTATCTAAAATTTTAATAAAAATCAATGTATGTTCACACATAAAATAAGGATGAAATCTTAAGCTTTACCTAAGTTATTTTAATTTTTATTCTATATTTCATAATATTTTAAAATAAATATAAATTAAAATAGCAAAGAAAAATTATGCATGATGAGAATAATGAAAGTTGAAATTTTAAGAAAGATTTATGTGTTTGTACTAGATATTCTTTAGTTATTTTTTCAATTAAATTATAAATAAAAAGATTAAAAAGGCATTGAATATAAATATGTTATATAAAATGCGAATGAAGATTTCTTATACTAAAAATTACGAATTTTGAGAAAATTAAATGTAACAATTGAAAAAAATGAGATATGGATTGCAAAAATTTACGAGAAGGCTTAACTATATTGAAAATGAAAAAGTGGTGATTTTGATATTTTTTAGTATCGTTATCAAGTAAGTGTTCAAATTTTTGTTGAGTTTAAACTAAATTGACCATTTAATACATTGCCATTATAGCCCATAATTATTTTTTCTTGAGTTATGTAAAATTGGTACGATTGCTTAAAATTTAATATATCACACAAAAATGGATGAAATCTTAATATTTTATTGTTTAATTAATCTATTTTTATTTTCTTATTTTTATCAATGATGTATCAATACTTAAAGATTAAAATAATTATGAAAAATAATAATGACATATTTAGTGGTACATTTTAGAGCAAAGGTTGCTTAGCTATTTACGATGACGATAATGAATCACATGTTAAATTTCATTATTATTGAATTATTTTTATCAATGATGTATCAATACTTAAAGATTAAAATAATTATGAAAAATAATAATGACATATTTAGTGGTATATTTTAGAGCAAAGGTTGCTTAGCTATTTACGATGACGATAATGAATCACATGTTAAATTTCATTATTACTGAATTATTTTTATCTGAAAAGCTGATACAAATTTTAAAATTTAATAAATTGTAAAATGATATTAAGTATGAATATGTTTTTAAGTCTCATTTTTAGTATTTTTTTAAAGAAAAGTATTCAAAAACATTGATTGTATGCTCATATAGATACATTTAACATAGATAACTTATTTAGCACTAAATACAAAAAGTCTGAAATATGATAGTAATTTTCAATAAATTTCTCCATCAAAACAAAATTGGAGAATGACACTTAGGGGCAACGACATCGGCGAGGGCAATGGGGAGAATGCTCCATGGGTGTGGATTTGCTTAAAGAAGCAGTTGAAGAGGCTCTTGACTGCAAGGGGAGGAGTGGATAGGAGGGCACATCATTGAGGGCTACACTAGGAACAAATGAGAAGGTCTTTCGGAAATGGTTGCTTCCGATGCGAATCAAGTCAGCGCTGGGCAGCCTCCTATCAAGAGCCATTACATTGTTTTCGATGTCATGGCTATGCACACCATGCATGAACTTGCCCCTGAGGCGGTGCAAGGGAGGAGTTACACAAGGAGGAGATCCTTATTGGTGAAGGTGGTGGAGTTAAGACCATGTTCCTTAGCACGTCAGATGTTGGCGCAGCGATGAATGGAAAGTTCGAGGGTGACATTGCGATGCTAACGCCCTGGTGCTTTATTTTGCGAGGCCTAGCGGAGCATGAGAGAATGGCACTGCATTGGCTGAGAAAAAATAAGAAAACAACCCTCTGTTGGTGAAACCCAAGTACGTTCGACAAATGCAATGATTGCAAATGGTGGAGCTTCGTGCGGGTGAGAAGCCTTCCGATCGTATGGAGAAGCATAGTGCACGTGCGAAAAATTCTTCAGTCCTTTTCCCCCATTATCGGGATCGTATCTGACGTATGTAAGGCAAGGGAGGAAGCGGATCTGATTGTTGGGGTATGGGGAGTGTGTGCAACCCGACGGTGATGGGTTGGAAGAATTTGCAGTACAGAGGCGAGAAACTCGGCATAGAAAGTGCAACTGGTGGACTGGGACCCTTTCCTAGAGAGAAGGAGTTTATCGGCATTAGGGCCTTCAAAACTTGGGTGGCAATCGTCAAAAATGGAGTGCAGGCACGACCGAAAGGGAGCGCGGAAGCAAATTCACCGCGTCATTCCATTTAGCTGTGAAACGTGCGCCTACAATCACACATGGCATTCTTAACAAACAGATCGTTTCCCTATTGGCATTGGCATTTCCGCAGCAGTTAATGGAAGATGCTGCAATCAAAAGAAAACAGATCGTTTCCCATAGTGGAGGGACCTTCAATCAAGGGAGAATTCAATGTGAACAAACAGATCGTTTCTCCACTGGCTGTGGTGATTCTACAACAATTTATGGGAAAAGCGTTGCATGCGGTAGAACCGTCAACGCGGACTGGTGAAGTTGCATATTCGATAGCGAACTTTGGATCGAACCCAAGAGAAGGAACCCGGTGTGTGGTGCGGCGTGTGTTCTGCGGATCCGACCCGAGATCGAAGGGAGGTGTCTCATATCGATAATGGCCTTAGAATTATCATCCCCCTGCGACTAGCAACTCCTTGGGTTCGTTTGGTTGCACGGTTGGACAGAGTTGGGTTGGGTTGGGGTACCCTTGTGAATAGTAAATTGTGAGGAGGATTGGAAGGGTTGGAAGGAGGGGTACACTAGGGCATCCCAACCCAACCCTGCAACCAAACGAAGCCCTTGGGAAGGAATGAATGAGGGCTCCATCGGAGCCTAGATACAAAACTCATGGCAAACGGTTCCCCTTACGACTGGAGGTACCGTGAACGGGAAGCACCCAGTTGTGGTAGTTCGGTGGCCCCGGCGGCTTCCAGTCATCTTGTTGGTGAGGAGGATGTCATCTTAGCAGGGAACGCAGATCCGAATGGGCTGCTCTCGAAGCTCCAAAGTGGTCTGGATGCACTTGGAGTGAGTGAGGATGAGCCAAGATGATCAAGAATGGAGCAGGCAAGTGTGGAAGGTATGGTTGCGAGGAGCAGGGGTGATCCTGAAAGGGGGCGTAGAGTCTTTGGAGATGGGTGTGATCGAAAAAGGTCCATTCTGGAAGTGGTGGATATTGTAGCGGTGGCGAGTGAGGTGGAGGGGCATGAAGTTGAGCCTATGGTGAGGCTGGAGCATGTGGGGAAGGAAGAGGAGCGAGAAGTTGAGCTTGTGGAGAGGTGGGAGGTGGGAAAGCCGGAGGTGTATGAGGTAGCACCCGAGGTTCTTAGAGCGGTGAATCGAGATGCTCGGAGAACAGCAGTTCTCGCCAATTGGCCTGATGGTGTGGAGGCTAGAAGGAATGGGAAACTCGGGGATCTCGGAGGTTGGCGGACTGTAGCTCGAAGATTTGGTGGTTCAATGAGTGTGGCAGAGGGACTGGCAGATGGGCTGGTCATCGACGTGTTGGAGCCGTCCCTGAAGACCTCGGCTGCGGAAGATTCTCAGTGGGAGGCACATATGCTGCAACAGTTGGACTTGGAACAAACAATCAATGTTAGAGACAATACAAGGGAGGTGTTGGAAGGGGAGTCATCTTGAAATGCAAGACATGGTTTGATCTCTGGATTAGGTTCTATGAAGGGTTAGTGACGAAGTCAGCTCAAAGGAGGAGAAGAGCGGAACTGGTGAAAGATGAGGAGCAACCAGAAGTCATGTTCCATCAAAGGGCTTCTAGTGATCTGATTTGGAGAAGGCAAAATCGGTCCAGTCCTTTAGACCGAGGATTTGCCGAGTGATTGGGGGGTGTACAACCACAATCCGACTAAGAAGAACATCATTGTGGCTAAATGAAGCTGATCTCAAGGAATGTGAGAGGTCTTGGTAGACCTAAAAAGCGCCTGGGGATCACAAATTTAATTGAAAAGGCCAAAGCAAATATCTTCTTGTTGCAAGAAATGAAGTAGTCACGGAGTGTTTTGGAGGTAGGTCTAGAGCTTGGAATTGGGCATAGTTTTGAGGCTATGGAAATTGATGCATAGGGGCGGCAGAGGGGGCTGGTCACGGGATGGAGGAAAGACGATTTTGAAGTGATTGCAGTATGGTGGTCGACTTTATCACTCTCGATCTGACTCAGGCGCCGTTAAAATGACCTCTACTTCACGGTAACTGATGAGCAACCAGCCGACTAGGGTTAAGTATCAAAAATAAATACGGTTCATTGTGACCCCAGCTAATCGGACTCAGCAAGAAAATAGAGAACCAAACGAATAAGACAATGAAAGCACAAAATCAATGTCAGCAGTCTCCGCTATTTGTTTAACCAGGTATAGCGATCAGGGTCGAACACATTGAGCATGGAAATGTAAAAAGTAGTCAATATAAGAATAATAAAATCATATTTTTATTTATTTTAATTTTGCAAAATTATATATTTTCAAAATAAGGAAACAAGGCAAGTAAATAAGACACAAGCAAGCTTTCACAATTTTTATTCAAATCTAAAATTCTCAAAAATCAGAAACAAAATATTTTTATATTTTTAAAGTATTCAAATATTTTTGGTGATTTTAGGGCATTTTTCCTATTTTTATGATTTTATAAAAATCAAAGAAAGGCAAACATGGAAAACAACGTACAACATGGACAAAAAGACAATTTTAAAATACTAAAAGTGCCCTAGAGTCTTGGTTATGATTTTTATGAGAATGTAAATTAAAATTGCTAACAACAAAAACCGAAACTATAGTTTTTTAAAAAAATTTAGAATTTTTAATTATTTTTCTAAGTTTTTAAGGGTTTTGTTATTTTTAGGATTTTTACAAGGAATACTACAACAAAAATGCCACTAGAATCAAAACACACAGAAATAAGCAATCAAAACACACAGAAATAAGCACATATTAATTTTTTTGTGATTTTTAAAACAGTTTTTATATTTTTTATGTATTTTATAAAACAAACAGATCACATTTTTAGGGTTTTTGATTTTTAGAAAATAGCAAAAAATCAAATTAATTCACAAAAATTACCATAAATACTACGTGCTAGCAAGAGCTAACAATATTTTTTTGGAATTTTAGGAGTTGATTTGATAATTATTTGTTTAAAAATAACACTCACCGCAAGTAGCGACCTATATGCAATTATATGAAAGTTTCCAAGCCAAATGATAACATATATAAAAAGCTCAGGGAAAATATTGCAATTTAACTCAGATATTCACGCACATATTCAAAAACGCACGTACAGTGGTATATTTGCAATCACCAAAAAAGTTCAACTCAAAACATAGTATCTATGAAGTTCAGGGACAAGCATGCAAATATCCCACAAAAAAACTTCGCACCTGGAAGAAAGCGCGAGGTGGAAAAAAGATTGCACATTGACTATTTTATGCGAATTGAAAACTCACGTGAACATGCATGTGCCTCAAGTTCGGAGGGACTAAAGAACAATTATTGAGAATCATAAGGTCCAAACTGCAAAATCTTTAAACTACCACTTCATTTACAAAATTATATAATAAAACATAAAACTACAGGGGTAAAAGAGCAATATAAGTCGAGGAGGCATGCGACACGTGTGGGATGCGTCACGGGCATACGGTTCTGATCTCTTGATGCTGCAGATCTGATTGCCAGAGAATGTCAGGAATGTGAGGTCAGATGGTATCAGATCCAATGGTGGAAACGTTGCTCCTATCGGCGACTGAGATGTAATTTGGTAGGTGGAGTCTGATCCGACGGTAGACAAGGACGGTGGAAGAAAAGCTCTTGGGCAAACTTTGATCGAGCAATGGATGCGATCCACTGCTTCGATGAGGCCACCAACAGGTCATGCTTGATTGTGATGGTGCTCCGCGTCCGATGGACAGCTCCGATGGTGGAGACGATGGTCGGATAGTCGTGGTGGTCCAGCTCCTCCTGGAGCTGCTCCTCCTGAGAAGCTGGGGCCAAATAGGGGTCTTCTGTATGAACCAAGGCCAATGGGTATATCGCTCAGAGGCGTAGCCCCGGTGAGGGTTTATTGCAAAAGGATATAAGAGAAGCGGAAGGGAATGGAGGTCAGTCCCCGACAAAGTTGGTAGGGGATCTCGGCCTTAATCTCGACCTAGGGTCGAGTCTAAGGAGGATCAGATCGTGGTGCAAGGTGAGCGATGGGATGAGGGGTTGAACAGAACGGATGGGTGTGGATAATGCGACTCCGACCAGCTGGTCGGAGCAAGTGAATGTGCGACAGAGCTAAAGGGGATGAAGGAATCAAAAGCGAAACTGTGGACGATATGATGGGTACTTGAAGATCCGGATGGACTCCTAAACTCCAGGAGATGATAGTTGTCAAGTTTATGGCCTCAACCACATTGCGGAGGATGGGGAGTCTACTTGTGGCGGATCTCCGGCCACGAAGGGTGAGCTGTGTGATTTTGCACCAAACGCCAATCCGCGGACGCTCTCCAAAAACGGTTACTCAACCAAAGGTGTCTAGGGGTGGAAGAAGGAGCGAGGCACGAGCTGAGCAGCTGTGGAGGTGCAAGAGATGATTTATAGGCTTCCCAGGGTGCTGGAAAGATCGGGCAAGAGTGTGCAAGCCTAGGAAGATCCGCTCCTTCCTAGGGATCCGCAAGGGTGATGGATCCTAGGAGAAGGCTTGGGCAAAGATTCAGATCGAAAGGAGTCCTGACTCGACCAAGAAAAAAGGGACAAAAAGATCTGACAGAAGGAATCGGGTCAAGTCAGTCTTGGAAGAAGGCGTTGACCGGCGGTCGACATTCGGTTGGACCAATCAGAAAAAAGGGATTTACAAATTATTTATAAAATCAATAAAAAATAGTAAAAGACTTCAAAATAAAAAATTTATAAAAAAATGTTTATTATTTTTCAAAATATTTTTTTGTGATTTTTAATTATTTTTATGAAAAATAATTTAATGTATATACACTATATAGTTATACGGCTATAATATACCTATCTATTATGTACAATTATTTTTATTTTGTTAGTTTTACATAAATACCCCACTTTTATATTTTGTTTACTTTCAACATAATGTTATGAGTATAAAATAATTTTTATTTTTATTTTTTGGGTTTTTTACAAATTAAAAATAAACGGGGGATGTGTAAAACATGTGCTTTGTACAATGAGAGAGGAATTTTATTTTATTTTTATTTCATTTTCCTGATTTTTATTTTATTTTTATTTTATGTTTAGAAATATGTACAAGGAGGTAAAAATAATGAATGAATTTTATTTAGGTAAAAAATAATTATATATAAGTATAGGCATTATGTACACTACCAAAGAGGCCATATCTCTCTCTCTGCTTATTTTATTTGGCGATCAAGTCAAGGCTTGACCTTCTCTTGGGGTTCGAGTCACTCTGTATTTATTCTAAATACCTCCTTCCTTTTTTCCTTTATTCTTTTATTTTTGCACAAATACATGTTAATTATATAATATTAATAGATGCATGTTGATTGCTAACTTATTGTATTTACACCTATTTACATGATGTTTTTCCATGATAAATATCTAAAATAAAAGAATAAAGAGTGAGAATTAGGGATTCATCACCCCCCCAATACTTTACCTTAGTTAGTCCCTTAGCAAACACTTATTTGAAAAAGAAGTGAAAGGGGGAGAAAAGAAAAGGAAGGAGAATCAAGGTTGATTATTAAACTTGTCTTCATTAAATTGAAATATGGAGCTCAGTCATACCTTTGTATTATTAGTTTTTCGGAACCTTATTGAGATCTAGGGTCAAGACTTAATAGCCTCTAAGTTCCACCATTCTATGGTCAAGACTCCTCAATAGTCCAGATCAGAACAAGTCTACATACACAAACTCTAATGACCATGTAAGTGATATGTAGCTCCCCTACCTTATAAATGACAACGAAACAACCCCCCTCAAGAAGGTAACTCTAATTCCTCAGTCCAGCAGCTCTTTTCTCGAGGAGCGGGGTATTCCCTTCTAAGTTCAAGTTCAACTGGCTCAAGAAGAGGGGAATGAAGAGAATGGACCGTGACCAGTGTAGCCATGTATCCCTGGGATCCCAACCAATGTAGTTAAGTCTCCCGCTGCAAGCTTCATGAGATGATAATGTGTAACATAAGCTTTTCTTTATTTGGCTATATGTACTCCGGCAGGTATTTTATTTTCAATCAGACCTATCCACTTTTTTGGAGTTTTTCTTTTGCACATTTTTTTGATGATGTGCATATGTACAACATATCTACGTGGTGCAGCATATATAAATAAGGACTTTTTATTCTCGAGTCAGTAGACTAACCCTCTTTTGAAGCATTATTGCAACCCACAACTCCTGTCTTTAGACCTCAACACCGCCAGACCAAGTTGAGGTGTACTTCCCTCCCTAAAGGAAGACGAGAGGTTCCGTCGAGAAGTACTACCCTCGTGTACTACTCCAAGACAAAGGAAACTGCCTCCTCACTACCTCATTCATGGATAGGTATGTGTAAGGTGTTGGTGCAAGTAAAGACATTATCTGTGAGAGTCATGCGTGTGTTGTTAAGTGTTCTACTTAGGCTCGTTAAGATGACAAGTGAACATAGCCTAGTGGACTCAAAGAATTAAGTCACCAATGGACCTGAAAAATCTTAACCAAATCCAATAAGGGTCCTCTGAGAATTAGGTGGATTAATGTCTTACCCAAGCTCCATATTTCAATTTAATTCCTGATTAGTTTAAATGTCAACTACAATTCAGAAGAATATACAAATATATATGCAAAAATATTTTTATGCAAAATTTTGTGAAATTTTTGAAAATGTTCGAATGCATGGATGCAGAAATTTTACAAACTATTTACAAACATTTACACAAGAGTTTTTGCAAATTTTTATTTTTCAAAATTTTGTACCATATACATAATTTTGATATAAAAATATTTACAAACCTTTACATTTGTACAAAAATAATTTTTACAAATAGCTATGTATGTGCAAGAGAGAATTTTATGTACATGAAAATTTTAAATTTTTGTGATTTTTAATAAGTAATTTCTAGCCAGTTTATTTATTCACAACACTTACTCAAAGTATGAGTTACGGCTAAAGTATATATACAATATATACGACAACCCCTATACTTATCTCGAACGATGTCCTCAGAGTGATCAAAGAGCGATGAAGAAGACATAGTGCTTAGTTGTGAAAAGAAGGGCTATTCTACAACGACGAATAAAAGAATAAAATGAATAGAGATCGGTGATCCCCCTATACTTAGGAACAAGTAATCCTAAGTATAGAAGATTGTACACAAAGGGGAAATCGAGGATTAGGATATACAGGATCTACACCCCCCCCCATACTTAGGGTAAAATATCCCTAAGTATAGGCAGCAAAACAGAGGTAAAAAATCAAAAGAATAATCAACAATCTGGCACACCCTCATACTTAGGTAAATCACACCCTTAGTATAGCTAATCACAAGATGCAGATGGGGAGATAGACAAAAGAGTGATATGTTATGGACATCCGGATCTATACAAGGTGGACGACAATGACAATCAGGCATGAGATGCACTGATGTGAGTCAAAGACCACGTCTCATGCAAAATTAATCGGGGCAATGCCAACTATCAGCGGATCATGCTCTAGATATGGCTTGAGGTGTCAACCGTTAACACGAAAGGTGGACTAAGATGACATTTCAGATATGCCGATACTATCATTGTCATGCACCTTTCGGACCAGGTATTGTCCTTTCCACTTACTCTGCAATTTCCCTAGAAATAATCTAATCCTGACATCAAACAACCATACTCTCTAATCTGGCTCAAACTGCTTATGGTTGATATGAGAATCATGCCATGCCTTTACTCGCTCCTTATATTGTAGGCTGTTTGAAAAGGTTGTATCTCTAAGCTCGTCCAGGGCTGCCAATTATGCCTTCCTTTGATCTCATATACTCTCTTGAACTAATAATATATCAGTGACAACCCATAGTGACTTATGCCTAATCTCAACAGGTAAATGGCATGGCTGTCCATAAACGAGACGAAAGGGAGATTGACAAGTCGTTAAATACAATGATTAATTCGTGTTCGTTGTGGTACGTGTACTTAGCGAATCAGTCAGAACCGAGATAAGATCTCTGTGAAGAGTGTCTCGGCTTAATTTATATCCCGGGTAAGTCCAATGTCAAACCCAGGGAGGCAAAGGAACAACTTTGGGTTCAATTCAAAACTTTAGATGTAGATTTTCAATGCGGTTTTTTTATATTTTTCTAATGCAAAAACAAATGCAAATGCAAATGCGACTGAATTAATAAACAAAGAAAGCATACAACTTACCCAAATTAATTTGAATAAAAAATAAGTTCAATTTAGCCAAGTTATATTTTTCCTAGAATGCTAATCCAGTGATGAATGCAAGACACTTTTTTGGAATTTTATGGGTTAAAATGCAACAATGAAAAATACACACATTTTATGAGTATTTTCGCAATTTTTACACAAACAGTAAGCAAAAATCATGAAGATTTTACTGGAACATAAACATGGTGTAAGGATACTACATTAATTTTTTTGGAATTTTTTGACAATATATGAATTTTTATGGATTTTTTAGTGGAAACAGAGTGACAGTGAGTAATTAATTCTTAATAAATCCACAATAGCGAATTAGAGAAAGAGTGAATTATCTCAAATAGATATTTATACAAACAATGCAGGAGAGTTCAAATTTTGAAAAAAGGATGTATGTGGATTTAATTAAAAATCAAATACGAAAATCACTCTATGATTTATTTCAGGTACAAGACACTCCACTTTGGATGAAATTTGGGCAGTAATTAAAGCTTACTTCAAGACATCATCTCAAATTTTTCAAGAATTTTTAGAGCAACTGTGAGTTAGATATCAATTTAATAGCACAGAATGGGTAAAATATGTAAAATTTTAGTTAAACCATTTTAATTCATTACTCAAATATTAGAAAAATATAAATAAATATGCAGACTATAGATAATTAGTTGCTCAACACATTGATATTTTTGATTGAATAAAAAGATGCAAGGTTGATGTCCAAATTAACATGCAAACACAGGGTTATCCATGCAAATTTCAGAGAACAAAATTACAATGCAAGTTATGTACATGGACTATTATGTAATATTAGAAACATGTAATAAACACAATGCAATTTTTACATTAAAAAAATAAGAAAAGGTGGACCTTCTTCTTCCTTGGGCGGCTGGAGCTAGGAACCCAAAAGGGACGGCGGTTGCGGCAGTGGCTAGGCGGAATGGGAGGCAGCGCGGCAAGGCGGAGGAGCGTATGCTGCCGGCAGTGGCGACGCCCGCGAGTGAGGAGGAGGGGCAGGGGCGCACGCGCCTCGCGGAGGATGGGGGACATCGGGCGGCTGCTAAACCTGGCGGGTTGGGGTCCGTGCAGAGGGCGAAGCGCCTCGGCGGAGGAGCGCCAACGAGAGAAGGAGCCAAGGGCGGCCGCGACAGTGGCTGACCGCGCGGGCGCGTGGAGGAGGTGGCGGGCGGCGCCGCTGCCCGTGGGAGGAGGGGGCGGCACCGTCCTGCGGATTTTTTATTTTTTTTTGATTTTTTATATGAAAATGTTGTTGTACTAAGAAAAAAACTTTTTTTGTTTTAAATTTTTTATATTTTTTATTAATCAGGGGATGCACATGTTGGGGGAAAATGATGGTGTGATGGTGGTGGTGATGGAAGGGATGATATGGTGGTAAAAAATAAAGGGTGTAATGAAACAACAAGGAAACAATATAATAGATAAAATAAATTAACAAGAGAAATGATAAGAAATACACTTACCTTAATCTTCGCCGGATTGGCGGAGCAGCTACGCTGGACTCCTGGCATCGCCTCGATCCGATTGGCGAAACAAAAATCGAAGAAGTTGTGCAAGCTCTATGGGAACTCATGACGCGGAGCGGAGCTCCGCGGATCTCGCCTGAAAGAGGTCATCGCTTGAGGAAAATGCCTCGTCGCTGTCACCAACAAAACACTCCAAGCTCTCTCCTTTTTCTATTAGAATGGCGGATGAGAAGAAATGAGGATGTATAAATGAATATAAACAGAAGAGAAAGGGAGGTTAGAATGGTGGTGGTTTGAATGGGAAGTTGTATTATTGGTGAGTTATGGGAGGTTGGTAGAAGAATATGGAGTAGAATGGGAGTTATTAAAATTTCTGGAGTTGAATGGAAGTTGGTGGTAGAAGAGAAGTTATTGTAGAGAATGGAAAATAAATAATAAAATAAATAGTGATATAAAGTAGGCTACTAAAATACAAAAATATAAACAAGGAAAAATAGTGGGGAATTTAGAAAGGAATACAAACATGTACATTTTTGTTTGCTTTTCTAATATGTATTTTTTTGTCTTTTTAATAAGAGATATTTACAACAAAAAATTGCAATAAAATACTACAATCAAAGTACAACATAACCATTATTTTTTTATATTTTTAGTAATTAGGAAAGATAAAATAAAAATTAAGAAAGAATGAATATATACATAATATACAATGTACATCTAGGTCCCAAAACCCAACTTTTGCAAATGAGTTCCGATTTTATTGAAACTACTTCCTTTTGATAGATAATTTTCTAACTTGAACTTTAAAAGTGAGTTTGGTGAATTCGGAGTTCATACGGAGCGGGAATTTAGCTTGAAAGTTGGACATTACGGTTTTTTCTCTTTGGGATCTAGGAGCATTTATTTGAGCTAAAATTTGTTTTATATTTTTGTATTTTTATATACATCCTTATGGACAAGTTAGAGAAGAATTAGCCAAAAAGGAGTTGAAATGAAATTATTAAAAATAGATGAAGTTTTTCGCTATTTACAGGTGTAAAACTCCTTTATTTTTGCAGCTTTTTATTGTTAATTTATTTTGTACAATCTAATATACAATAATTAGTATGCTTTATTACAAGAGTCATTTTGTTAATTTAATGATTTTCTGTACATTTATTTGAGATTTTACTCAGGGATTTTGCTAAGGTCAAGATATTGAGATAATGAATCGCAGATTCATCACACCCTATACTTAAACTTTGCTAGTCCTCGAGTAAACAAAGAATGAATAAGTTGAATTAACCCCCTTACTGTGCATGTGAATACAAGACTTGATCCGTTCAAGAAATCTCGGTTTTAGAGATCCTAAAATTCTAAGATGAACCAAGCTCTATTCAAATGGTATCCAATTTCCCTAATCATCATACTCTCTTTGTATACATATATAGTAAGGATATGACTTTAGTGTTGACTGCAGTTACAAGAGTAGAGTCGCAATGTCACCCAAGGATCCAGTCCAAGAAACTCTCCTAAGAACCCGATCCTCAACACTAGGGAATAAACCATTTCTTGCATCCAATCCACCGTCTCTTTAGTTGTCAGACTTAAAAGTGTAGATGGAAGGCCATTTGATGGAGGTCATAGGATTGTGTCATTTCTTCTCTCCCTCTCATTGGAACAAGGATCCTCTCGAGTACCTTACTACACAACACATATTTTTTGGTGTTGATCAGTGCGTCTGTCAAGAGAAGTTGGAGTTGTCTGCACTTGTTTTCCTGGGAGTACATCGGGGTGTGCATTTTTTTAGTATCTATTATACCTTCTACACCCAAACTTGTAGCATTTACGATGCAGAGCCCTTTTTTGGTGCAATCCTGACTCCTGGTCCTAATAGCGGTGATCCAAGTGGACACTTTGAAATGATTGGGAGCGCTCGCCTTTGGTGGAAGCTCTTGTTGAAATTTGACTTTGTATGGAATGACAGCTTTTCTTTGACATTTCATTACTTTGTAATATTTTGGCTATCTCCACTGCTTTTACCAAGAGTTGGCGCACACTGATCAACAATTTTTTATTTTATCACACCCCGGCACATAGGTAAATGTCAAGAGATAGTACAAGAACCATGTTCTCATGCTGGCTAAAGATGCTGATACTCAGGTTTCATGAAGCCTTCATTGATTTTATCCCATCCTCGAGCATCATCAAATCAAGTACAAACTCAAATCCCTCATCCCAGTTCCTCAAGCAAAATTTCAACTCATCTCATCATAACTGCAGTCGTATATATGAGGTGCTGGTCATATTCTTAAGGTAGAGACTAAGCATGCAATATAGCACACAAATCTTTCAAACTAAGGAAATGTGAATAATTAAGTCAAGGACCCTGATGACTAAGGCTGGTTAACTCAAAATCTCAAGACCTCATAAACCAAGTGTTCTTGAACATCACTAGTCTTATGTGGAAGTGAATTGTGTCAGGGATTAAACCAACTTATTAGTTAGTTTTTTTAGAAAAGTTTTTTTTCAAAAAGTTTTTTTTGAAAAATA
The DNA here is from genome assembly GCA_037367405.1 of Ottelia alismoides. NCBI lineage: Eukaryota > Viridiplantae > Streptophyta > Magnoliopsida > Alismatales > Hydrocharitaceae > Ottelia > Ottelia alismoides. Next base: position 498,452 of record JAZKJV010003969.1, on the reverse strand, counting down.
AAGGAGAAGAAGAAAGTTTTTTTTAGAAAAAGTTTTACTTGCTTTTTTGTGTTTTTTTTCAAAAGTTTTTTTTGAAAAAGATAAGTAAATAAGAAAGGATAATTTTTTTTGAAAAGGTTTTTTAGTTTTTTTTGAAAAAACAAAGGAAAAGAAGAAAGTTTTTTTAGAAAAGTTTTTTTTGCTTTTTTGTGTTTTTTCTTTCAAAAGTTTTTTTTGAAAAAGATAAGTAAATAAGAAAGGATAAATTCTTTTTGAAAAAGTTCATTTTTGAATTTTTTTACCCACCCCATAATTATTGTATAATATATATAAAAAATACGTGAAAGTACGAGCTATGGGTAAAGTATATATGTAATATATACACGCCCTCCTATACTTAGCATGTGCTATGTCCTCATGGCACTAGGTGACAAAAAACCATAGCTCGTACTAAGTATAAGTGGGTGAAAAGAATATAAGAATGTGGGATAATACACAGCGGGCATCAACCCCCCTATACTTGGCTATGGGCAGCCAAAGTATTGGATAGAACACAAGATGGGGAACCAATGAGAGTGGAAAAGAATATACAAGAAGAAGTGGATCAACTATGTTCACTCACCCCCTATACTTAGGATCTAGTTATCCTAAGTATAGCCACAAAATGAAAACGATACGGACTGGGGCGAGTGATGCGAATCACGGGCGAGGGAGGTAAATAAAGGAAAAGTCTATACAAGGAGGAGTGAGAATATACAAGGATCAATAGTATACACATGTATCACTGTCAGAATCACCCTCCGAAGAATAATAGTGAGGTGTAGGGAAGGCCCAACGAGGGTCGACACACGGCTGCTTGCTCAAATATGGCCTCAGGACAATCGAACTGAGCTCACTCATGTAGATGACCTCATCCGGACCTGATGAGAATTCCTCAGAAAAGTTCCTTCTCTGGTAAGTTGAAGGCAACTTCCTTAGTCGATTTTCCAAAACCTGAAGCATCAAGAGGAAGAGGAGATTGATATGTCTTAAGGAGTTTCGGGGAAAACCTCAAGGAATCAATACCCTTCTTCTTCTTACCAGATGACCGACTAGAGGATGGAGCAACCGATTTATCAAATTGGTCAATTTGGTCCTAGTTGTCTCTTTTGGTGTAGGTCTTGGATGTGGTGTGTGTGAGGTACTGACCAGAGGTTCATTATCAGATGAGTCACCATATGCATTGTAATACTCATGTAGGGTCAGCACACGTCTCTGGTAAGGCATAGTGTTCTTAGTTGGCTTGGCATTGATTGGCTCATGAGTCGGATCATCTAAATAATCAAGGAAATCAGTAATGATCATGTCCGACTCAGGGACAACTTCTGATTGTGAGTCCTCTCGAGAAGCTATCACGGTGGTGGTAATGCAAGCAGTGGGTGGTGTGGAGGTGTAGGGAGTCTCTGAACCAATGGTCGCCTGGAAAGTTGGTATCGCAGGTGTAGTAGAGAGATGAGACTCAACTGTCTCTCGAAGGTCACGATTGTCTGCGACTTTACGGGTTACCTTGGAATATCGTGTTTCCTCAAAGATCGGGTGAGGTCGAAGTGCTCTCAATGCAGAGAAATCGATCTCCCGAGTCTCGCAATCTATAGTTGCCTTAGCTAAAGCTAAGAACGGCTTCCAAAGAATGATCAGAGACTGGGTGAACTCTCCTCGATGCTCAATGTCAATGATCGTGGAGTCCACCTTTAATTGAGCACCTTGGAAAGTAACGATGATTGAAATGGTTCCTCTCAATCGTTTAACAGATCGATCTGCCAAATGAATGATCTCTCTTAACTTCTTGGTAGATCTGAGTTTGAGTTTGGCCAAACACGGAAGTTGGGAGGATATTAATCAGTGAGTCATCATCGATTTTTGCATGGGTGAAGGTGGTATCTTTGATTTCACAATCAAACCTAGGCAACCGCTTCACTCTGTGGCTCTTGGTTTTTCTCCCTATCATCAAAGAGGTGGCCATAAACACTACATGTTTCTCAGTCCTTGTCCTCTTATTTCCTGACCTTTTAGGCATCAATTTACTTCTCACAAATCTTTTAAGGTCGGGAAGTGTTCTATGGCCATTATTAAGGGAAGCTCGAAAATCAACTTTCTATCCAATGCTTCCCTAAGTGCAGGATCCAATTTTTGTAGATCTTTTCTGTTTTCAATTTTTATGTTGTTTTCCGGGTTTTCAAATTTTTTAGTCTTTTTGGTAGGTGAAGGAGGACTAGGAGAATGCACAGACTCTGGCTTGGAGGGAAAGTGGTTAGTAGAAGAGGGAGGTAGAAGGGACTCCAGTTGTACATGACTTGTGGTCAATCCGGTATCTTCCAGATTTTCAAAATTCAGTCCGCGAAATCCATGATCCACTTTCAAACCTGGAGTATTGATCGGTCTACAAATGTCATTCTCCAATAAGTTCTCATGACACATCATGAGAGAAGTTGGTGCAATTGGAGGATATTGTTGAGAACTCGGGCTCTTATACTCAACACACTTTGACTCAATCGTGTAATGTTGGTTTGAGTATGGACCATCGGTATGTCAGATGTTGCTCGGGGCCTCATAAGGTGGAGTCAGTAGACAGGGGGTCTGTATATCAGTCGCATGAATCCAATCCCCTGTAAATGTCGGCTCTCTGAATGGGTGATATGAAGGTTGGTCAATGTTGGCTTGATCACTTAGGTCAATCAAGTCAGGAAGATCGTATGGTGTAGGCCTCTCCATTCGGTTGGTTTGGTCGACCGTGTTGTACCCAAAGGTCAAGTCGGGATGTGTATAAGTCAATGGTTGCCCAGTTCTAACTCAAGGTGAGAATGTGGTATGTGAGGTCAACTGGTTCTGCCAATCATTCATCTCAATAGTGGCTCGTTCTTTGGTTTGTTCCTTAATTTCAGCAAGCGGACGAGAATATGGTGAGTCAATCCAGGGTGGTTGTGGTTAGGGGTGTAAGAATGTGGGGTATGTGAGAAGGACGAAGAAGTGGAGAAATCAGTCGGAGTTCTGACTTCGCAGTTGAGGTGTAGGTATGAAGAGGAATAAGAAGGTGGAGATGGTTGAAATATGGTCGAAGACGAGTGACATGGATATGATGACCAATATTCTGACATCTTGGAAGGGAGATGGGAGAATGAAGCGAATCGAGGAAGAAAGCGTGTAAGTGCACCGAATAACACACAAACAAACAAACACAAGAGCAAACCCTGAGTTCACTTACTCAACACAGTGATGGTCGCAAAAGTCCGACCGTTTATCTTTTCAGTTTTAATAAGGTGATAAATCAAGATATAAGTTCAATTACAAAAGACTTAAAAGTAGATTTTGAGCACTATTTTAGGGATGCATCCTCACCTCTCAACAATCACAATAGCCAAGCATACAATGAGGGGTTCCTCTCCCAAAACAAGTGTTAGTTTTAGTCATTTTTTTCGGTCAACTGTGATTGGCAGTCCCGATTTTAAGTTTGGTTTTCACTTGATTAATCCACCAAACAAAGCACGCCTAACGATCAGTTCTGATTTCCTTTTAACCTAAGTTTCAAAAATCAAGGGGAGGGAGTCGAGAAAAACCGATGCAAATAGTGAAATCAATGATGCATGCCAAGTTCAAAAGACTTACAGTGATCCTTGCGCTCTACATGCGGGATGCAAGGCAGAATTGAAATTCTATGCTATATGGATGCAAACGAGAAAACCGTTCCTAGACAGGCAGTTCTATTAGCGAGTGATGAACAAGTTAAATTTGACTAATAGCTCTGCGGACTAATTACGTCTCGTTAAATGTGATGTGTGGTCCTAAAAATTACGATCACAAGTAATAAAATATTCTAATAAAAATGCTCTAAGAGCCGCGAGTGCAAGTCCTATTCTACGTCAAGCAACCACACGACCACGAGCGGGTCCAATGTCCAGTACGGATACACGTGCGAGCACTCAAACAAGAGCCGTTGTAAAGGGTGAATTACCTAAATTATTACAACACGATAATTACAAAAATTTATGAAAATTCTCTCGAAGATAAAATCCATTCTCGTAGCTCTTCAGCATTCGGTGCGCGTTGCGTCCGTCGACCTCCGATGTACTCCAAGTCCGCCGGACCCTTGCAAGTAAAATGAAATTTATATTAGAGAGATAAGAATAAATATATACAAAAATATGAAGAGAAATAATTGAGAGGAAATGGATTAATTACAAGTGGCTCGGGGGTCAGACTACCTGAGTAAGTGAAAATCTAAATCCAACTTTTTAAATTAATCCCTAAGTCGTTTGCCTCCTCGGCAACGGCGCCAACTGACAAGTCGCTAAATACGATGTTTAATTTTTGGGCACGTTGTAGTACGTGTATTAAACGAATCAATCAGAACCGAGAGAAGATCTCTGTGAAGAGTGTCTCAGCTTAATTTATATCCCGGGCAAGTCTGGGGTCGAACACAAGGAGGCAAAGGAACAACTTCAGGTTAATTTGAAACTTTAGATGTAGATTTCCAGTGCGGATATTTTTTTATATTTTTTAATGCAAAATGAATGCCAAATACAAGATGCGGTTGAATTAAGACACTAAGAAAACACACAACTTAGCCAAATTAATTTTAATACGAATCTAATCCAATTTATCAAATTATATTTTTTCTAAAATCCTAATCCATTGATTAATGTAAGACACATTTTTTTGGAATTTTCAGGGTTAAAATGCAATGATGAAAAATGCATACTTTTTATGGGTATTTTAACAATTTTTCACACAAACAGTAAGCAAAAATTATGAAAAATTTACTGGAACATAAACATGATGCAAAGATATTACAGTAATTTTTTGGAATTTTTTGATAAAATTTGAATTTTTTATGGATTTTTTAGTGGAAACAGAGTGACAGTGAGTAATTAATTCTTCATAAATCCACGATAGTCATTAGGCAAAGATGAATTATCTCAAATAGATATTTATATACAAACAATGTAGAAGAGTTGAAATTTTGCAAAAAGGATATGTAGATTTAACTAAAAATTAAATACGAAAATCACTCTATGATTTATTTCAGGCACAAGACAGCTCAACTTTGGATGAAATTTGGATAGTAATTAAAGCTTACTTCAAGACATCATCTCAAATATTTCTAGAATTTTTAGAGCAACTGTGAGTTAGATATCAATTTAATAGCTCAGAATGGGTAAAATATGTAAAATTTCAGTTAAACCATTTTACTTAATTACCCAAATATCAGAAAAATATAAATAAATATGCAGACTGTAGACAATTAGTTGCTCAACACATTGACATTTTTTATTGAATAAAAGGATGCAAGGTTGATGTCCAAATTAACATGCAAACACATGGTTATCCGTGCAAATTTCAGAGAATAAAATTACAATGCAAGTTATGTACAGGGACTATTATGCAATATTAGAAACATGTAATAAACACAATGCAATTTTTACATTAAAAAAATATAGAAAAGGAGGACCTTCTTCTTCCTTGGGTGGTTGGAGCTAGAAACCCAAAAGGGGCGGCGGTTGCGACAGTGGCTGGGCGGAATGGGAGGCAGCGCGGCAAGGCGGAGGAGCGTGTGTTGTCGACGGTGGCGGCGCCCGCGCACGAAGAGGAGGGGCGGGGGCGTACGCACCTTGCGGAGGAGGGGAGAACGGCGGGCGGCTGCTGAACCTGGCAGGTAGGGGTCTGTGCGGAGGGCGAAGCATCTCGGTGGAGGAACGCTGACGGGAGGAGGAGCCAAGGGTGGCTGCGACGGTGGCCGGCCGCGCGGGCGCATGGAGGAGGTGGCAGGTGGCACCGCTGCCCGTGGGAGGGGGGTGGCGCCATCCTGCGACTTTTTTATTTTTTTAAATTTTTTTATATGAAATTGTTGATGTACTAAACAAAAAATATTTTTTGTTTTAATTTTTTTTATATTTTTTATTAATCATGGGATGCACTTAATGGGGAAAATGGTGGTGTGATGGTGGTGGTGATGGAAGGGATGATATGGTCGTAAAAAATAAATGGCGTAATAAAACAACAAAGAAACAATATATTAGATAAAATAAATTAACAAGAGAAATAAATACACTTACCTGAATCTTTGCCGGATTGGCAGAGCAGCTACGTTGGACTCCTGTCGTCGCCTAGATCCGATTGGCGAAACAAAAATAGGAGAAGCAGTGCGAGCTCTATGGAAATTCATGACGGGGAGCAGAGCTCCGCGGATCTCGCCATAAGGAGGTCGTCAGGAAAATGCCTCGCCGCTGTCACCAACAAAACACTCCAAGCTCTCTCCTTTTTCTATTAGAATGGCGGATGAGAAAAAATGAGGATGTACAAATGAATATAAAGAGAAGAGAAAGGGAGGTTAGAATGGTGGTGGTTTGAATGGGAAGTTGTATTATTGGTGTAGTTGAATGGGAGGTTGGTAGAAGAATATGGAGTAGAATGGGAGTTATTAAAAATGGTGGAGTAGAATGGAAGCTGGTGGTAGAAGAGAAGTTATTGTAGAGAATGGAAAATAAATAATAAAATAAATAGTGATATAAAGTAGGCTACTAGAACACAATAAAAATATAAACAAGGAAAATAGTGGGGAATTTACAAAGGAATACATACATGTACATTTTTTTGCTTTTCTAATATGTATTTTTTTATCTTTTTAATAAGAGATATTTACAACAAAAAATTGTAATAAAATACTACGATCAAAATACAACACAACCATGCTTTTTTTGTATTTTTAGTAATTAGGAAAGATGAAATAAAAAAAGAAGAAAGAATGAATATATACATAATATACAATGTACATCTAGGTCCCAAAACCCAACTTTTGCAAATGAGCTCTGATTTTAATGAACTACTTCCGTTGGATAGATAATTTTGTAACTTGAACTTTAAAAGTGAGTTTGGTGAATTCGGAGTTCATACGGAGCAGGAATTTGGCTTGAAAGTTGGACTTTACGGCTTTTTTTCTTTGGGATCTAGGAGCATTTATTTGAGCTAAAATTTGTTTATTGTATTTTTATATATCTTTATGGACAAGTCAGAGAAAGAATTAGCCAAAAAAGGAGTTGAAATGAAATTATTAAAAATAGATGAAGCTTTTCGCTATTTACAGGTATAATACCCCTTTATTTTTGCGGCTTTCTATTGTTAATTTATTTTGTACAATCTAATATACAATAATTAGTGTGTTTTATTCACAAGAGTCATTTTGTTAATTTAATGATTTTATGTACATTTATTTGAGATTTTACTCAGGGATTTTGCTAAGGTCAAGATATTGAGATGATGAATCGTGGATTCATCAGAGACGAACCCAAAGGAGTCTTGAAGGAAGTCCAATATGCCCACAAGACAAAGTCCAAAAGCTATGACCAATCCTTTCGGTCTAGGCAGACTACCTTTTATAGTATCGTCTTGATCTCCATGTTCAATACTTCAGCAAGACCATTGGTCTGAGGATGATATGGAGTGGATACTCAATTGTCTATGCTGAACTTATTAGAAAGGGCCTATACTGTGTCTTTAATAAAGCGAGACCCCCCATCAGATATCAATACTCTAGGCACCTCAAATCATGGAATGACATTCTTCCTCAAAAATCTACAAACAGTCTTAGCATATGTGGTTCAGGTAGGTATGGCCTCAACCCAACGACTTACATAGTCAACAACCAACATAGTCTACTCAAACCCCTGACTCTTCAGGAATGGACCCATGAAATCAACGCCCCATGTATCAAAGACCTCAAAAAAGTGAATGGGTTGAATCGACATCATATCACAGTCTCCACAAGTGCCCATCCTCTGACAATCAGTACACCTCTTCACGAATTCATCAGAATCCTTGAAGTGGGTTGGCCACCATAGGCCGTATTGGAGCGCTTTCTGTGTTGTTCACCTCCCAGAATGATGTTCTTCTGCCTCAAGCTTGTGGCAGTAAGTGGAGACTCTTTGGTTCTCCTCCTGAGGAATGCACCGATGCCAAATGTTATCCCCTCCTTCATGATAAAGGATTGGATCCTCCCAATGGTACAACTTGGCCTTCGAGAGGAAGGTCTCAAGTGGCTGTCTGGGACAGCCTTGTGGAACTTTCTTGGCAACAAGATAGTTCACAATATCAGCGTACTATGGGAGAGAGATGATAGTAAGGATCACCTCATCAGGGAAGGTCTCTGTAATAGGATCAATCTGCTCAGATTCCTCAAGATTTTCCAGTCGTGAGAGATGATCTGCCACCACATTCTTGACTCCAGGTTTATCCTTAATCTTAATGTCAAACTCCTGGATTTGAAGGATCCATCTAGTGAGTCTCTTGCTTTGGAATCCTTCTTTGCCATGAGGTACTTGATGGCGGTATGATCAGTAAAGATAGTCACCTTTGATCCAAGAATATAAGATCTAAACTTGTACAAGGCAAAAACTACAGCTAGCATCTCTTTCTCTCTAACAGTATAGTTCCATTGAATGGAATCCAATGTACGGCTAGCGCAGTGAATGGCAAATGGTACTCCATCCCTCCTCTATCCCAGCACAGCCCCTACAGCAAAATTGGAGGCATCCGTCATGATCTCAAATGGGAGAGACCAATCAGGCGGCTGAAGGACAGGAGCCTCAGCTACTAGGTTATTAAGAGTCTCAAAAGACACAAGACACATATCATCTACAATGAACTCGGTGTATTTCATCAGCAAATCCATCAACGGTCGGGCAATCATGCTGAAGTCGTGAATAAAACATCGTTAAAAACTGATATGCCCCAGAAAAGATCACAACTGCTGCAAGTTGGACGGTGGATTGAGTTTCCTGATAATATCCACCTTGGCCGGATCAACCTCCATGACCCTGTTGAGATGATATGATCGAGCAATGTCCCCTGAGTCACCATGAAGTGACTCTTCTCCCAAGATAAAACAAGATGGACCTCTATCCAGCGTTGAAGAATACAGTCTAGGCAATCAAGATAAGCATCAAACTCATCGTCGTAGACCAAAAAATTATCCATGAAGACCTCTAAATAGTCACCCACCATGTCTGAGAATATGGACAACATGCACCTTTGGAATGTCGTCGGGGTGTTACATGGACCAAAGGGTATCCATTTGAAAGCATAAGTCCCATTTGGACAGGTGAATGTCATTTTATCTTGGTCCTCGGGCACTATGGCCACCTTATTGTAACCGAAGTACCCATCAAGGAAACAATAGTGACTCTTCCCAGCTAGACTCTCTATAATCTGATCAATAAAAGGCAGCGGGAAATGATCCTTCATGGTGACCTGATTCAATCATCTGTAGTCTACATAGACCCTCAAAGAAGTGGGTACCCGAGTAGCTATCTCCTCTCCATACTCGTTCACAACTGTAGTGATGCCCGTCTTCTTGGGCACCATATGTAATGGAGTAACCCACTTGGAGTTGTAGATGGGGTAGATAAAATCGGCACTCCACCATTTTGATATTTCCTTTATAACCACCTCTCGAAGATTCGGGTTCAGCCGTCGCTGGAAATCACGCGATGCCTTAGAGTCCTCTTCAAGATAGATATGGTGGGAGCACAGGGATGTACTTATCCCCTGGAGATCAGCTACACTCCATCCTATAGCCTTGTAGTTTCTCTAAAAAACCACCATCAGACGAGATTCTTGCTCTCCAGTCAAATTTGCTGAGATAATGACTAGGTGCATCTCATGCTCACCCGCAAGGAACCTATACTTAAGCGACTGCGTCAAAGGCTTCAATTTTGTACAATTGGAAGCTGACAAATATGGCTTCTGAAAGGTCTGAGTGAAGGCAACCAGATCTGAATGTAAGAACTCTTGTTGATCATGGAAAACTGGTGAACAAGACCCTTTTGGTGTAACTGCGCTCGGTGATGGCTCACTCTCCATCCTAGTTGCTGGCTCTACTAGAATCGGACACGGTAACAACTCGTCAAATTCAGCCCAATCAATGTCTGAATCTGAGGGATTTGAATCAGAATCACAAGATATATATTATGCCTCGCTATCCTAAACGCGATCGTCAGCCTCAAAAGTGTCCTTGGCCAAGAGTGTGCTATCCGAACTCTCCTCTGCTGGAAACTATGGATTAGTGATATCTGAAGGTGAAAGAAGAGCTCGTGAAATGGGATCGGACCAAGCGGCTTCATCATCTATGCTCAGAAAGTCACATTCGTGGTGGACATCGCGCTCTACCTCTTTCAGTTGCTCGGCATCGTTAAACTACTTTGAGCAAGTTGAATCTCATGCTCTAGTCTCGTCAATCGTCTCTATTTGTATACTCTCGCCCTCTACGTGAAAGTATACCTTCCCACTATCATGGTCGGACACCATCTGTGTTGTGGCCAAGAATGGACATCCTAGAATGATGGGGGTATTGATCACAGACTCAGGGATCTCCATGTCCAACACAATGAACTCCGTGGGGAATTTCAAGCCCTGGATTGTGACGACCACATCCTTCAACAACCCCTTTGGTCTCTTGATAGATCTATCAGCAAACTGAAGGACTATTCTTCTCTGTCGAAGAGGGCTGAACTCAAATCGATCGAGTAAGGCTGTCGGAAGAAGGTTGATGGAAGAGCCGTTGTCTAATAGAGTACGATTGAATCTTTGCTTGTAAATGTGGAATCTGACATAGGGAGCTCCTGCATATGGCCTCTTAGCTAGAAGATGGTTCTGAATGGCGAAGCATGTGGCATGGGTCAGCACATGGATCTCTGCATTGTGGTTCTTCTTCCTACGAATAGTGGTCTTCTCTCTCAAGTTCTTTTAGAAGAGAGGGATGTGCTCGAGTGCCTCCTGTAGAGTCATTGAATGTGAAATCTATCTATCATCTGATGGTTGAACTCTAACTGCTGGCCTATTTTTGGATTTTCTTTTTTATTCCCCTTCGCCAAGTGGAGTGCTTGAGGGAAGGGGATGGTTGGTCCCTCCTCAGATAGAGGGATAGGAACAAGTTTCTGCTGTTGAGAAGGAATGGAATCCATACAAGTATCATCATGCATCGCATATGGACTCGAAGATGAAGAAACCTTTCCTTTATTAATTTTTTTGGTATTTTTCATATAGTCTTAAGGTACAGAAACTGAAGGAAACACAACTAGATAAACGTGATGGCGTCAGTACCACCCATAGCATCGGAATTCGTGACATTAGCATCGTGCTTTGGCACAACATCTCTACGAATGGTGGCATCAGTACCACCTGCTGCATTTGGAAAAACGATGTCCTCAGTACCGTCGTCTGGATCAACATCCTTGGTGGCTTCAACATCACCATCACCATCATCATCATCATTATTAGCGACATCAGCACCACTATCCTCCTTGTCTAGCGCTCCTGTCTCCTCATGGGGTGTCGTCTCTTAACGAGGCGTTATCGGCTGGCATCCTACCGCTCCTAAGTGACTGCAAAATCAGCATCAAATGTGTATGAAGCAATGTCCCCCCAATAAATCACTAGGAGTGGTGGTCTCTGTGAATTGTACCTGCTCAGATTTTCTCTTGACTTATTCAGGTTGGGCCAGTCTGAGTTGTTATGGCGGCCTTGCCCTTTATTATCTCTATCATCTCCTGGCGAAACCCATCTATCTCCTGCCTAAAGGATGCTTTCTAGTTTGCAAGTAGGTAGGCTATATTATCAAGGGTTGGGTTCTCATAGGCTGTCCCATGAGAACCAGACGGGTTGCCTCACTGAAAGTAAGGTTGCTGCTGGAACTGGTGAGGGAGAGGCTGAGAATACTATCGCGGAGGCTGAGAATACGGATCTGATGCTGCATCGTCTCTAGGGAGGCTAACAAGGTGTTGTTGATGGCACCCTGGTCTAGAACATAAGTGGCACTGTGGGTCTACCTATCGATGCGTCTGTCTCTGTTGGCCATCTCTTGGTTCTCTGCAAAGGCAAAAGACCCGAACTCAAGTATCGTCAAATGAATAAATAGTTGTGTTGGTCTCTGCTCGGGCACCTCAGGACTGGAAGAAGGGTGATCGAGGGGGGACAGGGCGGAGTCGAACTCGAGTTCAGAGAGTTGATCTAAGCTCTCCAGAACCTCCCTAAATGAGTGAGTCAGAGTGCTCGAGAGCAGTGCAACCAGAGGCAGCCTAAGGGACCTCCGATCCATCATCGTGATGTGGAAAAATATGTATGGGGTCTGGAAATAAACAAGATCAGCAGTCAACCCCCCAATTCACCTACGTAACGCTGAGCTGATGACTGTGAGGGTTTAATCATTTATTTTTGTCAATTTTATTTAGGTGATAATTCAGTCTTGTAGAGCAACTAAGTGAGCTGTTAGGAACTCGATGCTCCCAGGAGACTAACCCAATCCCAAAGCTAGATCTTTCCCATTCTGTACAAGTTGCAGACCATTTACCGGCTACCCAATCAACTCGCTATCTTAAGGACGTCATGGCCCACTTTACCGGATATCGGAGAGATCGTAACTGGAGAACGACTAACCCCAAGACCAGTAGTCTAATGAGAGTTCAGGTGTAGCTCTAGCCTAATGTGTGGGTCACTCTCTCGTGCAAGCAAACCAAACAATGAGGGGATGACTCTCCCAAAGCAAATTTTTAAGTGAGGTATCTTTTAAGATCAAGTTTGATTAGTAGTCCCAATTTTATGATTTTCTCTTTTTTAGGTATTTTTCAGTAATAAACACCGCCTAACAAATTTTTCGATCTCTTGATTATTTTAAGTCCAAAAACAAGGGGAGGAAGTCGAAAAAGCCGATGCGCGATCAAACACTATGATGCATGCAAAGTAAGAGATGCGTACATGTCACCATCACTCTACATGCAGGGTGATCCACACATAAATTTAAAGACTGAATTTAAACTAATCTATATAATGCATGAAGAAAACGACCTTATATAAGCAACTTCTAATGATCGTAAAGAACGATAGCTAACTAACTAGATCAAGTCCGGAGTCCGATATTGGGAACCACTCGGTGCCTGCCACAACAGGTCCTGCTAGCGTTGTATGTGGTTCCTCATGACGTGTGGACTCGAATCTAATTAATCTAACCATTTATTCTGAATGATTAGTAAGGTCCAATTACGATTCTATAGGTGTGTGCAATATATTAGAGATTGGGCCTTAATTATTTGCGCCATAATCAAAGATATTCCTAAATCTAGGGTCAAATTTTTCGAGAATCAAAGAGAATAAAAATGTGAAAAAAATGGCAAAAACCAGGGTGAGGTCCTCCGAGCACACCGGTGCTCAGCGAAACAGACCTCGATAAGCCAAATGTCGAGAAAGTCCGAAGGTCATGTATTATTACAACAATAATAATGTGCTGAAACAAATCTAACTAAACTACTCTATTTAATGTAATTAATCCATGCTCTTCTCCTACTCCTCCTCGGGTGCGGTTACTCCAACAAAAAGTCATAACATCCTCGGGCAGTCCCTCGCGCAAAAATCCAAGCAAGGAGAATGTCAGAAAATCAGTTATATAAAACAGAGATAAATACATAAAAATCTGAAAAGACTATTAAGTTGTGTTCCCCAGCAACGATACCATTCTGATGAGAAACCAACCGACTAGGGTTAAGGATCAAGAATAGACATGGGTCGTTGTGACTCCAATCAGCTAATCAGACTCAGCAAGAATATAGATAAACACACGAATCAGACAATCAAAACACAAAATCAATGTCAGCGGTCTCCGCTATTTATTTAACGTGGTATAGCGACCAGGGTCAAACATAAGGAGCACGGAAATGTATGAAGTAGTCAAGATGGGATGAATAAAATCATATTTTTATTATTTTAATTTTATAAATTTTTATATTTTCAAAATAAGGAAACAAGGCAAGTAAATAAGACACAAGCAAGCTTTCACACTTTTTATTCATATCTAAAATGATCAAAAATCAGAAAAAATTTTATATTTTTTCAAGTATTCAGTTATTTTGGTGATTTTAGATGATTTTTCCAATTTTTGTATGATTTTATAAAAATCAAAGAAAGGCAAATAGGGAAAATAACGTACAACTTGAACTAAAAGGCAAATTTAAAATACTAAAAGTTCCCTAGAGTCCTAATTATGATTTTTATGAGAAATTAAATTAAAATAGCTAACAACAGAAAGTGAAACTACATTTTTTGAATTTTTTAGAATTTGTAATGATTTTTATAAGTTTTTAAGGGTTTTGTGATTTTTATGGTTTTTACATGGATTATTGCAAAAAAATTCTATTGGAATCAAAACACATGAAACAAGCATACACTAAATTTTTCGTATTTTTAAAACAATTTTCATACTTTTATGTATTTTATAAAACAAACAGAACATGTTTTTAGGGTTTTTATTTTTAGAAAATATCAAAAAAATAAATTAATTCTCAAAAATTATCATAAATACTACGTGATAGCATGAGCTAACAGTAAATTTTGTGGAATTTTCGGAGTTGATTTGATAATTATTTGACTAAAAACAATACTCACAGCAAACGAGGACCTATATGCAATTATATGAAAGTTTCCAGGTTAAATGATAACATATATAAAAAGCTCAGGGAAAATCTTGCAATTTATCCTAGATATTTACACGCATGTTCAAAAATGCACTTACAGGGGTATATTTGCAATAACTAGAAAAGTTCAACTCAAAACATAATATCTATGAAGTTCAGGGACAAGCATGCAAATAGCCTAGAAACTCACGTGAACATGTACCTGTCTCAAGTTCGGAGGGACTAAAGTATAAATATTGAAAACATATGGTCCAAACTGCAAAATCTTTAAAATACCACTTTATTTACAGAACTATGTAATAAAACATAAAACTATGGGGGTAAAAGAGCAATATACCCCCAGGAGGCATGTGTCACGTGTGGGACGTGTCGTGGGTGTACGACTCTGATCTCCTGATGCTGCAGATCTGAAGGCCAGGGAAGGTCAGGAACAAGCGGTCAGATGGTGTCAGATCCAACGATGGAAAAGATGCTCCTGTCAACGGTTGACAGGTAATCTGGCAGGTGGAGGCCGATCTGACGGTAGACGAGGATGATGGAAGAACAGCTCTGTAGAGACTTTCGATTGAGCAATGGATGCAATCCACTACTCTGATGAGGCCACCAACAGGTCCTGCTCGATCGTTGATTGACTACTGATATGACCTTTTTAATTTGTATAAATGGTGTTCTGTTGTAGTCGGGCAATCAAGATCGATCAAAAAAAATAATCGCACAGATCGATGAATCGATGAATTAAATAATGCGTGATTTTATGTATTTTTAACATGGGCAAGCCCCAGGGTCGACTCGAGGAGACAAAGGAACAACTTTGGATCAAGTGAGATGAATGAGATTACAGATTTCCAAGCAAGATATTTTTGTAGTTTTTACGTGTTAAAAATGCAAATGCACAAATACGGATGAACTAGATTATTAAGAAAATAAACAACTTAGCTAAATTGATTTTAATGTGAAATTAATCCAAATTTGTCGTGTTATAATTTTCCTGAAAATCTAATCCAACAATGAATGCAAAATGTATTTTTTTGGAATTTTTGGGGTTAAAATGCAATAATGAAAATAGCAAACTTTTTGGGGGTTTTATAAAATTTTTCATGCAAACGATATGCAAAAATTATGAAAAAAATTACTGGAAGTGAAATATGATGAAATGAAGCTAGATTATTTTTTTGGAATTTTCAGACAATATATGATTTTATATGAATTATTTATGGTAAATAGAGTGACTGTGAGTATTTAATTCTTACTAAATCCACAAAATTAAATTATCCAGTAGAAAAATTATCTAAAAATATATTTTAATAAGGAATTCATGAGAGTTGGAATTTCTCAAAAATATCATTGGTGAATTTAATTAAAATCAATTACAGAAATCACTCGATAATTTATTTTAGGCAAAATAATATTTGATTTAGATGAAATTTGGAAAGTAATTAAAGATCACTTAGTATCATCATCCACAATTATTTTGCAACTTTAAGATTAAGAAATATGTAAGTACGAATTTTCAGAGCTTCAATGGGAAAAATAACACTAAATTTCAAACTATGATTTTTATTAAATTATCCAATGCTCATAAAAATTCAAATAAATATCCAAATGATAAATAATTAATTGATTAACAACATGCTATTTTTCATTAAAATAAATGATGCAAAAAAGATGTCCAAATTATAAGGCAAAGTAAGGGGTGTTTTTGCAATACAGAAATTAAAACAGAATGAACTGAAATATGAACAGGGTTTCTTTTACAATTAAATAAACTTAGCTGACTTATTATGTAATTTTGCCAAAAAAAAACAATAAAGAAAGATGACCTTTAAGATCACGGGGGCACGAGGGCAACGGCGCTTTGTAGAGGCGCCAAAGGCGAGCGGACATAGAGGGCGGCAGCGTGCGCAGGGCGGCTAGGGTGGTCGGTCGTCGCGATAATGGACAGGAGGGAGTCGCGCAGATGTGCGGCAGTGGAGGCCAGGCAAGCACGGCACGGCCGACGCGCGGTGAGGGACCGCAGGTGGGCGGCTCTTTTGGGAGCGAGGCAGGGGAGGGAGTCGCGCGCGGGGACGACGGAGGGCGTGGGGCATGGACAGAGCGGGGGTGGTGCGCGGTGGGGGGTTGGTTACCGGGCGCGCAGGCAGTGTGAGTGGAAGAGGGAGGCGCGGGGCCGGCACACTGCTCGAGGGCAACACACGACGGGTTGGCTCCGACATTGGGGGCTGCGGAGAGGGAGAGCGGCCAGGGGGCGCGCGGCAGGAGGAGTGGACGGAGCTGCGGCTGACGTCCCGACCTAGATGGCTGGAGATGGTGCAATGTGGCAGGATGTGCGCGCGGGCGTTGCAGAGCTCCTGTTTTTTTATTTTGAAATACAAATACAAATGAGTGGGTGGTATTTGAGATGTATGATGGTGATGTTGTGGTGATGATGGTACTTGGAGTCGAAGACAAGTAAAGGGAGAAGAAGTAAAAGGGGAAATAATGAAATAATAAAATAAGTAGGCTACTAAAAATAAAGGGAAAATAAATAAATAATATAAATAATTCATTAAATAAATAATAATAAATATAGTAAAATAATAAAATCAAATACGAAATTAATAAAATAATAAAAAAATATGGTGACACGTGGCGTCTCTAGGAGCGGCCACGTGTCCCTCCCAGAAAATTCAAAAATTAAAGATGCCACTTTTGTGAAGGGCTAAAAATCAAATGAAATTATCTGTACAAAGTGTATTTTTGGATGGTACTTATAGGTATAAAATACCACATTTTTATCTTTCATATTTTTTAAATTTTTAGATATGAGAAAAATCAAGATAAAAATAGAGAAAATATGAAAATAATATCTACAATTTAATCTATCTTTTTATGTTTAATAATTAAGAAAATAAAAGGATAAAATACAAGGGCATTTTGGTCTATACAATATACAATAGGGGCCAAAAACCCAAGTTTTACATATGATATCTGATTTTCATGAAATTAGTCTTGTTTTGAAGGTCTTTGAATGTCTATTACTTTAAAAGTGAGTAGACCTAAATCGGACACTGTACGAGAGAGATATGTGTATTTTAAGGTTCATAGTTTCAAACTTACATTTGGGTTTTATTGGACAATTTTACAAGTTAGTATTTTTTTATTTTTCCCTTTATTTCTCTTAGTAATATATACACTATAAAGTCGATTTTACTAAATTTGGAGTTAGTACAAAATAGATAAAAATATGGTAATTACATATGATTTTTACAAGTGAATTTGGCTCCTTATTTAATGCAAATATGAATGCTAAAATGCAGATATTATGTATACATGTATGAATGATAATTATGCAATATAAGTGGAAATATGCAGCTAATTGCTCGGGAAAAAAGCTCTATTTTCAACTTTTCGAGTGATGAATCACATATTCATCAACCCCCTATACTTAAACCTTGCTTGTCCCCGAACAACTAAAATGAAATGCAAAATTGAAATGAACTTGTATTCCATACCAAGGTCAAACGAAAGGTAAAAATAGAGCCTAACTCATCCTTTGGATTAATAATGTGGCAGAACCTTATTGGGATCTGATTTTAAGACCTAACAGACTTTAAGTTCCACAAGTCTGTATTCAAGACGCCTCAACTGTCAGGTCAGAACAAATCCTCATACGCAAATTCTGATGACCATGAATCTTACTTGTATTGTGTAAGTGAAATATAGCTCTCCACCTCAAAAATGGCAAAGAACTAGCCTCCTCTAACAAGGTAATTCTGATTCCTCGGTCCAGTAACTCTTTCCTCGAGGAGCGGGGTATTCCCTTCTAAGTTCAAGTGCGAACAGCTCAGAGAAGAATGGATGGTATCTAGTGTAGCTACATATCCTAGGATGCTTGACCAGTGTAGCCAAGTCATCCAGCTGCAGGCTTCTATGGTATGAGGCTTTAAAGCATATGCCTTGCAAATATACAGACTCCGATAGGCTTTTTTTTCAATCAGGCCTGTCCATTTTTTTGGAGTTCTCTCTTTTTTCATTTTTTTGGACAAATATACAAGGTGTAGGATGTACATAAGGAGTTTTTCTTCTTTAACCAGTAGACTATCCCTCTTTTGAAGCTTTATTTCAACCCATAGCATCATGTCCTTAGACGTCAATACCACCAGACTAGGTTGAGATGCACTACCCTCCCTAAAGGAGGACGGGTGTTTCCACCCATGTGCTACTCCAGGCTAAAGGATTCTACCTCCTCACCACCTCATCAATGAAGAGCTACGTGCATGGTGCTTGTCCAAGTTAGGTCACTGTCTAAAATAATCGTGTGTGTGCATGAAATATTCTATTTAGACCAGTCAAGATGACATGTGAACATAGACTTGTGGACTCAAAGATTTAAGTCACTTGACCTGAAAAATATCTTAACTCCAGTTCCTATAAGATTCCTCTGAAATTAGGTAGATTAAGGTCAAATCAAATCCATCCTCGACATCTATTCATAACTTGGTTCAGAACCAACTAACTTTTCACTTTGCATATGCTAGATATGCAGATGAGATGCATATGACATGCTATAGATGAATGAAGTGCAAGACTTTTTTTTGGCAATGTAAAGTAATAAGAAGCCTATTATTTTTTTACGTATTTTACAACACTTTTAGAAGAGTATTTTACAACAATTTTTATTTTACACAATATACATATTTTACAACTTGTACGCAATATACATATTATACAAGTATACATGTAGATTTTTTTGGTATACATCATATTTTACAACAAATTTTACAAAAGTATTATTTACAAGAACTTTACAAATTTATACATAAGTATTATACAAATTTAACAAGTGTTATTTAGTATACATATTATACAAGTATACATGTGATAATTTTTTTCAGTTTTTACCCATCCCGTAATTATTGCATAATATATACAAAAATACATGAAAGTACGAGATATGGGTAAAGTATATATGTAATATATACACGCCCCCTATACTTAGCATGTGCTATATCCTCAGAGCACGAAAAGCAAGGAAAAATACATAGCTCGTACTAAGCGTAGGAGAGATAAAATAGCAAAAATAGAAGTCGCACCGCCCCCCTATACTTAGGCTCGTGCAGCCCAAGTGTAGAAAAAGATCAAAAAATGGGGCATACGAGGTTAAAAGGAGAAATGGATGAGTATGCACATGACAGACATCGGTCCCCCCTATACTTAGGTTGTGGTTAGCCTAAGTATAGGTTAGGATTGGGTATGAAGATCGATGGGATATGGAGAATATACAAAGAATGGTGAAGAGACTTGGGTCACTCTCCCCCTATACTTAGGATCCGGTCATCTTAAGTAGATCCATCAAATGAAATGATATGGAGCAGGGGCAAGTGATTCAAATCAGTGGGGAGGGAGTGAAAGAAAATATATACAAGAAGGAGTGAGAATGTACAAGGATCAAGAAGGTTTGTGATGAACCTTCATGCAGGATTGAGGGGGTGGATAATATACATATGTATCGTTGATCATCCTCAGATGAATAATAGTAAGGTGTAGGGATCGTCCAACGAGGGTCAACACACGACTGCTTGCTTAAATAGGTCTTAAGAACAACTGAATTGAGTTTACTCATATAAATCACCTTATCCGGACCCGATGAGTATTCCTCCGAATATTCTTTCTCCGATAAGTTGAAGGAAACTTTCTTAGTCAGTTTACTAGAACCTGAATCATTGATAGGGAGAGGAGAGCGCTGAGACTTGAGGGGTTGGGGGGAACTCCTCGAGGAATCAATTCTCGACTTCCTCTCACTAAATTTCTGACTAGAGGAGGGAGAGACAGTGTTTTTAGGTGGGGTAAATTCAGTCCTTGTTGTCTTCTTTGAAGGTTCGGGCTGTGGTGCGGTGCTGACTATGGGTTCCTCAATAGATGAGTCATCATATAGACTGTAATATTCCTGAAGGGTCATCACACATCTTGGGAAGGATCTCAGTTGGCTTGACATTAGTGGGCTCTTGTGTCGGATCATCAAAATGGTCAAGGCAATCAGCAAAGGTCGTGTCTGACTAAATGATAGCTTCGGGTCGTGAGTCCTCCTTAGAAGTTGTCATGGTGGTGGTGCAAGCAGTTGGTGGAGTGGAGGTGTGGAGAGTCTTTGAACCAATGGTCGTCTGGACAGTCGGTGTCTCAGGTGCAGTAGAGAAATGGGACTCATCTATCTCTCGGTGGTAACGAATGTCTGCGGATATGCGGGTCACCTTAGAGTAAAGTGTATCAAAGAATGGGTGTGATCTAAGTGATCCCAATGATGTAAAATCGATCTCTCGAGCCTCTTAATCTATTGTCGCCTTAGCTGAGGCTAAGAACGACTTCCTGAGAATAATAGGAAACTAGGTAAACTCTCTTCGGTGCTCAATGTCAATGACCATAAAGTCTACCTGGAGTAGAGAACCTTGAAAAGTAATGATGACTGAACTAGTTCCTCTTGACCGTTTAATAGATCGATCAGCCAGCTAAACGATCTCTCTCGACTTTCTAATTGGCCTGAGTTTGAGCTTGTCAAACACAGTGGTCGGGAGGATATTTATCGAAGAGTCATCATCGATTCTTGCATGAGTGAAGATAGTATCTTTGATTTCACATTCAACCCTAGGCAACCGCTTCACTCTACAGCTCTTGATCTTTCTTCCCATCACCAAGGAGGTGGCCATAGGCACTATTATGTCTCTCAATACTTGTCCTCTCATTGCCCAACCTCTTAGGCATCAATTTACTTCTCACAAATTGTTTGAGGTCAGGGAAGTGATCTATGACCTTTATTAAGGGAAGATTAAAAATTAATTCTTCATCGAGTGCTTCCCTTAGGGCAAGATCCATTTTTTTAGATCATTTTCATTTTATGTTTGTATGGTCTTTTTGAGATTTTCAATTTTTTTAGTGTTTTTGATGGACGAATGGTCAGGATCTGGATTGGAGGGTAAGTGATTAGTAGAAGGGAAGGTAGAATAGACTCCAGCTGTACAAAATGTGTGGGTTTCCTAATGCTCGCTTGGTTTTCATCATCAAATCTACTTACTTCCTTTTCCACTTTCATACCCAAGATGGCAGAAATTGAGTGCAATATTTCCATGACATCTCTCAACTTGTTACCAAATGATTCATTCTTTTCAATAAGTCTAGAGATGTCATGCTCCACAAAATTCTCATGACAAATCATGGGAGAGCTCTGCTCAATTGGAGGATATTGCTGAGATATTGGGGTCTCATACTCAATATACCCAGACTCTGACATGTAATGTTGGGATGAGTATGGACCATCTAAATGGCAGATATTGGTCAGGGCCTCATATGATGGAGTCAATAAAGATGTGGTTCCTAGATTGAATCCATGAGTCCAATCCTATGAATGTATAGGCTCTATGAATGTGCTATATGAAGGCTGGTTAATGTAGGCTTCATTACTAGGGTCAATCAAGTCAGGCAGATCATTAGGTCCATGCCTCTCCATTCGATATGTTCTATCAACCAAGTAATTATGCCTGTCATATGTCTCATCAGTGGCTTGCTCTTCGTATGGTTCTTTGATTCCAACAAGCTCTCGAGAATAAGGACAGTCAGCCCAAGATGGAAGTGGATCCAGAGTGTTAGAATATGGAATAGGTGAGAAATGCAAAGAAGTGAAGAAGTCAGTCGAAGTTCTGACTTCATAATCCAGTCGAGGTGGAACCGACCACGGGTAAGGGTCTCCCATGGATGGCAGAGGATACATGGAAGAAGGAGAAGGCGAAGATGAATGGTATATGATCGAGGAGGAATGACCAGAGGTCTCCGAGTATGGGGACCAATATCCCGACATCTTTAGGAGGAGAGGATGAATGTAAGCATATCAAGATAGAAAACATACAATTACACGAGATAACACACACACTGACATACACAAAGACAAATGCAAGAACAAACCCCGAGTTCATCCTCAACACGGTGAAGGACCCGAAGCCGGGTCTGATTAATCTGGTTGATTTTAAGTGTGATTTTTCAAGGGAATAGCAAGGATTACGTGGCCTATAGGGAAGTCGGCTCAAAGCCGGATACGTCTCCCTTGTTTAACCTGTCTCCTAAGATACCAACGCCCTTCCTTTCTTCGCTCCTATCACCAGCTGAGACATTCAATGACCAACCCCTATCTACCTATCAAAGTAGGCGGAAGCTGACAAGGCTTATAACTTCACCCGGAGGGTTACTAGCAATTTGTCGCGGTGCACCACTACTTCACCCCTATCTACCTGCTGAAACCGGCAGAGGCTACTTGGCGTTGGTCAGTTGAACCTATAAGAATTTAGCGTGTGATATTTGCTAGGATCGGGTTACATGATATGGAAGGCGGGGATTTCGGCTCTACCTTAGGATGTGTACACACACTCTATACCCTCACTCAGCCTGAAATCAATGTCAGGGTTACTCTCCTGCAAACAAGGGTTAAATTTAGTCAATTGTTTTAGGTCCAATTCAATTAGCGGAACTGATTTTAGAGATTACTTATCATTGTAATTAGTTCCACAATCAATCATATCTACCATCCAGTCCCAATTCCGTTATCCTAGGTTGGAAAAACCGAGAGAGAGAATCGGAAATAGCCGATGCAATCGAGAAAACGATGATGAATGCTTGAGTAAGAAGACTTACAATGCCTCCAGCTCTCTACAATGCGGGATGCAATACTGAATTAAAATTTTACACTAAATGAATGCAATCGATGAAAAGCTGCTCCTAGACAGGCAGCTCTATTAGCGAGTGAAGAACAAATTTGAATTTCACTAAGTTTTGCAGTCTAAGTGCGTCTTTTAATGGTGAAGTGTGGTTCTAAATACTACGAACACAAACAGTCCTAGGAAGCTCTAAGAGCCGCAAGTGCAGATACTATCCTACGTCAAGCAACCACACAACACATGGAGTCTCCTTTTATTATTCAGTTACACACGCGAGAACCCAAATGGAAACTGCTTTAAATATACAATTACAAGTTAATGAAAATCTCTCTTTAAAATCTTCTAGGCATCTCAACAGCTGACTTGATCCACGAATCGTCGGCCTCCAATGCTCTTCGAGATGCGTCGACTTCAAGAAAGTAGCTCCAAGTCCACCGAGTCCTCGCACAAAAAGATGGAGTTTTATATCAGAGAGAGATATATAAATATATACAGAAATGATCAGAAAAATAATTAAGAGAGAAAAAATGGATAATTACAAGGTGGCTCGGGGGTCAGACTACCCGAGTGAATGGGAAACACGAATCTAATTTTCTAAAATGGTCCTAAGTCGTTTGCCTCCCCGGCAATAGTGTCATTTGATTGACCATTGATATGCACTTTTTAATTTGTATAAATGTCATTTTGTTGTAGTCGGGCAATCAAGATCGGTAAAAAAATAACCGCATGAATTGATGAATTGATGAATAAAATAATGTGTGGTTTTATGTATTTTTAACCCGGGCAATGTTAGCAATGTGAGCCCCGGGCGAACCATTTCTACAATAAATGTTATTGTAATGAATAAATTATCAATGAAAGTTATTGATTATTTTTCACTCCCTTTCTAAGATTAATGAATGAATGCACTATAGGGTCCCTCTGTACAATAAGGGTTATGTACCATGGCCAACTTGATGATCATACAACAGTTGATTCATTGGATGAATCATAGAAACTGATGCTTGGATGAATATCTAAGGAATTAGATAGAGGACTCATCAAGCATCATCAAATGATTATTAAGTGATGATCTCCAGCCTGAGTAGGAGATGGCAATCCTATCTCAGATGGCTGATATCTGACTGACCTCTTGATGCAGGTCCTCTGCATGGAAATAGTGATTCGGAGGTGTTAGGTTAGTTGAGTCAATGGGTTGACTGAACGAGATTGAGATAACCAAAGACCTACGTTGAATATTGTCACAACATAGGCATGCATCCTCTGACTGAAGACAGATGTGTTGCTATATGTCTGAGTATGTACATTTGGCAGACCAATAGGTTGATGACCTAACCAAGGTCTATACACCGGCGAGCTAGTGTGCATGTAAGGACATATGAGTAATACGATCTCTCAAAGGGATCATACAGGTTCACTTGTGAACCGGGAGACATGAGCTCACTCATGAGGTATTGGGACTGAACAAAATCCATGCATGGTCGTCATAATTTGGAAGCATGACATGAATTTGAAGGTAAGATATGTGCTTTGTGAAAGCATATGATCTATACCAAATCCCAATGACCAAGATTGAGAAACTTAATGATCTAACCCTGAAGATGATAGTGTAAAAGTGATCTTTATCTTCAGAATGATCATAGGTCTTCCAGTATGCAGGATGTGTAGGTATTGGGAATACCTGAGGGTGATTTGATCATATACGATTGTATAACCATGACGCTTCCATTCCGAGGGAGTGATGAAACAGGTTTGGATTTTAGTGACTCCTCTCATTAGAGAAGTGACCTAATCTTAGACCATGAACTGGACATTGATCTGAATGAGATTCAGATGCAATGAAAAGATTAGGTCTACGGTCTTGATTTGATCAAGCATCAGTGGGAGGTCCATAGGATCTAGATTTGAGATATGATCTCAACATCCAAGTCACTATACGTGGAACAATACAATCGCCATGTCCTTATCTCCAAGTATCTGCGGAGAGATTGCATTATTCTTGAAGGGTTCAAGAATAATTCCATAAGATCTAAGCAATGAAGAAATGATGATTAAATGTGATTTAATCATCTTTATATGTGAAGAAATTATCCAATATAATTAAATGTGATTTAATTAATGTGGATAAGAATAATGTGGATAGAAATATCTAATTATTCATAATATATTATAAATGTGATTTCTAATGTATTAGAGAGAGCTAATTATAATTTATATATGTTGATTAATTCTTATGTGTGTTGGATACACATTGTGTAATTAATTTACAATGTAAATTATATGTTGTTTTGGGTTGTGAATATAATTCACAATTTTCCATGGCAAGATTGCAATATTCTCAAATAAAATTGTGAATTATTTTTGAAGAATAAAACCCAACAAATTTGTTGTAAATAAATAAATAGAGATTTCCATGGAGATATGCAATCTCATGAATTATCATGAGATTGCTCTCCACATGGAAAGGGTGGGCGGCACCCTATTCCTAATAGGAATGGGTGGCCATCCACATGGAAGGTGCATGGAGATGAAATCTCCATGTACATTATCTCCTTATTTATTGGGTTGATTTAGGATTGATTTATATTTGATTTTGGCAAATATATTTTAATCCAAATTTGTTATTTTTGACAACAACAATCTTCATCATTGGATTGACATAATTCAATCTCACCCATTGATTTTATATGTCCCATGGATTGAGATCCATGGATCCCAAAACCCTATAAATAGAGAAGCATACCATGCTCTCTATTTACATGCAATATTGGGGCTCTCTCTCTCTTTCTTCATACACGACAGCCCTCTCTCCCTCTAATTTTGGTGGCCGTCCACCATACCCTAGAGGAGAGAATCGTCGACGCTCTCGCCACTGCGCTGCCGCTTCGACGTTCTTCGGTTCTCCGTCTTCTTGGAGTGCTACACTCACGAAGGAGACGTTCGATCTCGTGCGACGAGATCAGAAGCAACTACGCTTGGATCAACTTCTTGGATTGCGAGGACAACGCGGTTCATCCCCGCGCTCGCAAGCAGTCTCACCGACGATCGGACTTGAGACAGGAGGTCTCTTCTCTTAGAGACTCGATCAACCATGCTGCAAGAGGTATTGCATTATACTTGTTGTGGTTATAGATGAAATGATCTGAGAATCATTCTCGGATCATGTGGTTTCATCGAATGAAAATTTTAAATTCCGCTGCACCGAACAACTAGTGCGACTAGTCGTTCCTTCGTCGTATCCGATACGACGATCACGCTTCCGTGATGCGCTGGAGGATAATTCCATATCCTTCAAGTGGTATCAGAGCCTTAGGTCGATGGTTTTGAATATGATTCAAAAACCGAGGACGACTTGGGTTCGTTAAGGTCGCGAAAGTTTTTATCGCATTTGATTTCACAGATCTGTTTAGTAAATAATTTCGGCCTTGTTTAATTTGTTTAAGCACGAATTATTTACTTAGATTTTTTCCCCATTAAATAAGGAAACCATAGGATCTGAGTTTACGTAAATCGGATTTCGTATGCTCTAGATATGGTTGTTTTAATGAACATGTATGCATTGTTGCGGGAACAGTAGATTATAACATGATTAAAGAGTTAATTACTGTTATCGTCTGCCTCGAAATGCGTTAAACATCACTTGGATTCTGTCCTAAATCAAGTTAGCAATCCATGAAAACTGTGTTTGTCTAATTTGGATTTAAATTGATTGAGATATGTTAATTTTAGTGAGTAGGGGTCACTACTAAAATTACAGTCCTAATCTAGAACCAAGTGATTGTCGATTAGTGAAATTAATTGTTAATTTCGTGAGATAATCATGAAAAATATTTGTGAAATATTAGAAGATGATTATTTGTCTAATTGACTTGGCCTCAACCAATAAATTGATTGGATGTGATCTAAATCATAATTGGAAACATAATCTTCAAACTTGATGCTTGAATAGGATTGGGAATTTGTGTAGCAAATTTCCTTATTATCAAAAATGTTTTGATTATTATTATATGGTACAATTTTGGTTGAAAAACCGATGATCATCTCAAGTACAAATTGATATATCTGTCATTATGCTTTCCTGAGGTGGATATGGTGACTAGTCGGAGAGCATTGGGGTAGCGGGTTGCAACGTATGTGGTCCGTCCCACTCTCGTCGGTACTGGCCATGACAGCGGGTAGGGACTATATAATGCCGGAGAAAATCAAGGTGTATTTTCTAATTATTAAAATTCGAATTAACACGTACTTTGAGATATTACCATATATATTCAAGTAAAATAATCAAGTTTGATTGATTGAATTGGATTGATAATTAATTTAAAATGATTAAATTGATTATGTCCAATTGAGACACTCTATTATGAATAGAGTTGTCACTTCCCTTGAAAGAATTAATTATATGAATATGATTCATAATAATTGATTAAATTTTGAATATGATATGGAGGATCACATAAGTGACATCCATGATCTCCCATCAAGGCGAAGAGTTCCGTCGCCAGGGATTGCATGTGGGAGATGCCTGTCCGAAGTGACAGCTCCTGTATGCAAGTGCATCTGGATCGGGCTCGTCGCTTCTCGAAAGAGTAAGGACGTATGCGTAGTGACCCCAATATCGGGTCCTCATATTATTGGGGCGATATTGGATTGCGCATAGCGAGTTGTATTCCTGTTGACAGTTGGTTCAATTAATGACAGGTCAACATCACCTTAGGGGTGGTGGGTCCAGGTATTAAAGATCGAATTGGGAGATGCAAGTTAGACTTGCAAGGCGGAATGTGTTCCCGCTTCTCTTTATTGGAGTCATAGGTTCTCATATTATTGGGATATGACAAAGATAAGGAGAAGATCCCAGTTCTTACTTGAGATATATTTGTAAGTATATCTCTTACTTTGAAAGTGATTAAGGGAATAAACTTTCAAGGTTGACAGAGCAAGAACAATTTGATTTAAAATGCCTTAATCAAATATTATAAATTTGAATATATATTTTTATATTCTAATATAGTACATTCTTAATTTTAGAAAATGAAGTCTTTGAACCCACTTAGTAGGCTTCTTGAGGTCAACCAATTGACCGGACCAAATTACTCGGATTGGATCCGTAATTTGGAGCTTGTTCTCTCTGCTGAGCGCATAAGTTATGTGCTCTCCGAGGACAAGCATGAAAACCTTAAATCCAAGGAAGAAAAAGCATATAATGACAAGTATGATGAAGATCATGTTTTGGCTAGATGCTATATCCTGGGTTCTCTCTCCAATGTTCTGCAGAAGCAACATGTGGAGATCAGCACTTGCCAGGAGATAATGCAGAATCTTAAGGATATGTTTGGTGACATTAACCGCACCCAGCGGTACAATGTAATGAAAGATCTCATTCACTACAATATGCAGGAAGGGACTTCGGTCCGTGAACATGTACTCAAAATGTTTGGGTACTTGTCGGAGCTGGAGACCCTAGGGGCAACCATGGATGCAGATATGCAAGCTGACTTCATTATGTTGTCGTTGCCCAAATCTTTCAATAACTTTGTAGTGTCATTCCACATGAACAAGCTGGAATTGACAAGCGTTGCTCTCCTTGCTGCATTAAAGTCTGCAGAAGACGTAATGAAGAAGGATGGTCCCACTGGCAGTGCAATGGTTGCACAAGTCAGAGGGAAGCGCGGTCGGAAGCAAGATTCTCGGAAGGGCCCGACCCAGAAGAGAAAGAAGAAGGGACAAAGTGTTGGCTCTTCTTCCAATGCATCCACTCTAATGGTGTCGAAGAAAACCGACATCTGTCACCACTGCAAAAAGCCGGGGCACTGGAGGCGTAACTGCCCAGAATACCTGAAGTCGTCAGACAAAGGTAAAGCCCCAACAGGTATGAAATCTACTTTCATCATTGAAACTAGCTTTCTCGTCGGACGAGAAGGAAGTTGGGTTGTAGACTCTGGTGCTTCTGTTCATGTATGCAATTTGTTGCATTTGTTTCAGGAAACTAGAAGTCTTGAGGAAGGGGAGATAGTCATCCAGATGGGATCCGTTGCAAGTGTTGCAGCAGTAGCCGTCGGGACGTCTCGACTATCATTGTCTAGTAGTAGAGTCCTAGTACTTAAAGAGTGTCTTTATGTACCTGAAGTTAGAAGGAATTTAATATCTATATCTAAGCTAGTTAGAAGTGGATATTCATTCCTATTCTGTAATAAATTAGTCATAAATCATTATAATAAATATATTGCAAATGGTATTTTAACTTCTGGAGGACTCTATGAATTGTACATTAATGAGAATGTCATGAATGTTACTACCACTAGTAGAAACCCTAAGAGATCCAGGAATAATAAAAATCATTCGAATATGATTTGGCATCAAAGGCTTGGTCATTTGTCTGTTGATAGGATCAAAAGATTGATAAAGGATGGACCTTTAGATTTCCTACAGGTTCAATCTTTGCCTACCTGTGAACATGAGGTAAAATGACTAAGATTCCTTTCCATAACAAGGTTACAAGATACGAAGGTATTATTGACCTAATACATACTGATGTATGTGTTCCCTTCAGTACCGCGACTCGAAATGGATATCGATATTATTTGACGTTTATCGATGATCATTCGCGATATGGGTTTATCTTCCTATTACGTCATAAATCCGAAACCTTTGAAAAGTTCAAAGAGTTTAAGGCTTTGGTTGAGAACCAAACCGATAGGAAGATTAAGCGGATTCGATCTGATCGAGGTGGCGAGTACCTATCAGATGAATTCAAGGAATACCTTAAGGATAATGGAATTATTTCCAATCTCACTACTCCTGAAACTCCCCAACTTAATGGTGTTGATAAAAGACGCAACAGGACCATTATGGACATGGTCCGTTCAATGGTGAGCAAAGCACATTTACCTCTTAGTTTATGTGGATATGCAGTAGAGACTGCAATATATATCCTAAATAAGATTCCTAGTAAATCTGTACCTAAGACTCCTCATGAGCTCTGCTTGGAACCAAACCTACTGTTAATCACTTGAGGGTTTGGGGTTGCTTGGTCCATGCGAAGAACGTGGACACAAGTAAGCTACAATCTCGCACTCGTGAGTGTTACTTCATTGGGTATGTTAAAGATGGTATTGGATACTAGCTCTATGACCCTGAGACTCAAAAGGTTTTTGTCTCTAGAGATGTGAAGTTTCTGGAGGATGATTTCCTCAAAGGTCAAGATAAAAATGAAGTAGAGGATCTCATTGAATCCCAAGAGGATTCTGAGCTTCCCAGACCAGAAACTGAAGAAGTAAATAAAGATGAAACACATATACCTCTTCGAAGGAGTTCGAGGGTGGTTGCACCACCTGAAAGGTATGGATTCCATGTGTCAAGTGAGACTGACATTGATCCTACTTCATTTGATGAAGCACTCGCGGATCAAGACATGGATAGATGGATGCCAGCAATGAAGTCAGAAATTGACTCCATGCATAAGAATGGTGTATGGACCCTAGAGGATCCACCTAAAGGGGTGAAACCCATTGGGTGTAAATGGATCTTCAAGAGAAAGAGGGGACCTGATGGGAAAGTAGAGACTTTCAAGGCACGACTCGTAGCCAAGGGCTAAACATAGAGAGAAGGCATCGATTACGATGAGACATTCTCTCCTGTGGCTATGCTTAAATCCATCAGGACACTGCTAGCTATAGCTGCATATCTTGACTACGACATATGGCAGATGGACGTCAAGATGGCTTTCCTCAATGGATACCTCGAGGAGGATATCTACATGGAGCAGCCCCAGAGCTTCATGACTGAGGATGGCGAAGTATGCAAGCTGAAGAAATCCATCTATGGGATCAAGCAAACTTCTCGTAGCTGGAACATCAGATTTGACGAAACCATAAAGAGTTATGATTTTGTGCAAAATCCTGAGGAACCTTGTGTATACAAGAAGCTTAGTAGGAGCGCTATTGTGTTCATCGTGCTTTACGTAGATGACATCCTTATCATTGGGAATGATACAGGGATGATTACCAGTGTAAAGATTTGGCTATCCCATACCTTTGATATGAAAGATCTTGGAGAAGCCTCTTACATCTTAGGCCTGAAGTTGTTCAGAAACCGAGAAAAGAGGATTTTGGGATTGTCACAATATGGATACATTAAGAAGATTCTTGAACGATTACGTATGGATAGTTCCAAGAAAGGATTCCTACCCTTAAGACATAGTATCCACCTATCTAAAGGAATGGCTCCTCAAACTGTTGAGGAAAAGAAGGCCATGGCTGGATGTCCTTATGCATCAGCCATAGGAAGCTTAATGTATGCCATGATGTGTACAAGGCCAGATATCTGCCATGCAGTGGGAGTGGTAAGTCGTTACCAATCCTGCTATGGAGAGCAACACTGGAATGCAGTAAAGAACATATTCAAATATCTAAGACGGACGCAAGATTACATCTTGGTCTATGGAGATGGTGATCTCCAAGTCTTGGGATATACAAATTCTGACTTCTAATCGGATGTTGATGATCGAAAGTCGACATCAGGGTTCGTGTTCTTGTTGAATGGTGGTGCTGTGAGCTGGAGAACCAAGAAGCAGGACACTACTGCAGATTCAACAACAGAAGTCGAATATATTGCCGCACCGGATGCTGAAAAGGAGGCAGTGTGGTTACGCAAGTTCGTGTTGGAGCTTGGCGTAGTTTCCTCTGATACCTTCATCCCGTTACTCTGCGATAACACGGGAGCCATTGCCCAGGCAAAGGAACCCAGATGGCATCAAAAGAGCAAGTACATGGAAAGGAAATACCACATCATTCGGGAGATACAAAAGCGTGGTGACATCATCATCACCAAGGTGGCCTCTACCGACAACGTTGCTGATCCCCTTACCAAACCTCTGACACAGAAGGTTTTTGACCAGCATGTAATGAGTATGGGTTTAAAGATTGTACCTGAATGGTTCTGAGGGCTAGTGGGAGATTGTTAGCAATGTGAGCTCTGGGCGAACCATTTCTACAATAAATGTTATTGTAATGAATAAATTATCAATGAAAGTTATTGATTATTTTTTACTCCCTTTCTGAGATTAATGAATGAATGCACTATAGGGTCCCTCTGTACAATAAGGGTTATGTACCATGGCCAACTTGATGATCATACAACTGTTAATTCATTGGATGAATCATAGAAGCTGATGCTTGGATGAATATCTAAGGAGTTAGATAGAGGACTCATCAAGCATCATCAAATGATTATTAAGTGATGATCTCCATCCTGAGTAGGAGATGGTAATCCTCTCTCAGATGGCTGATATCTGACTGACCTCTTGATGCAGGTCCTCTGCGTGGGAATAGTGATTCGAAGGTGTCAGGTTAGTTGAGTCAATGTGTTAACTTAACAAGATCGAGATAACCAAAGACCTACATTAAATACTGTCACAACATAGGCATGCGTCCTCTGACCGGAGACAGATGTTGTAAAGCCTTGAACTTGGTATATCTCGGATCTATATAATAAGATCCGGCTCGTCAAGAGAAAACCAACGAAATTTGTTTCGTGTGAATCGGACTTCGTTTCGAATTGTTATGATTTTCCGAAGAAAGAGAAGTCATTAATCCATAATGACTGTCATTAATACTAATTAAACATGATTAAAGAAATTAATGACGATTGAAAGCCGCTAATGATCATTAGTAAACACTAGTAAATAGTTAACAAAAGATAACCGTAAGCCGTGAAAGTTAAATCGCGATTAGTGAAAGTTAATCGCGATTAGTGTTAATTAAGCGTCATTAGCGAATCTAGAATCCTCTAGAATGTTCTAACTTAGGCTCCAAGTTTGGGATAAGTTTTGGCTAAAACCATGGGCCGCTAAACCATGGTTAAGGTCTAAACCATGGTTTTCTAACCATGGTTAGTGGTTTTCTGGGGCCTATAAATAGACCCCCCTACCCATTCATTCTCTACAACTTCCACTACCACCACCACCCCAAGGGCTAGGGTCGAGAGGTTGGGAGGAGGAGTGGGAGGAGAGGGAGGAGCGCTAGCGAAGCGCTGTCGGGAGAACGAGGAGGAGAAAGGAGCCTTAAAATAGCATTTCTAAAAACGAAACTCGATAAAGCCTTGCATACACGAGAGAGAGCTCGATTAGGTAACGAAATCCTTCCTTTTGCTGGGGTTTTCATACGAAATTATTGAAATTCTTGATTTTGTGTTCTTTGCTACGAAGAACCCTAATTTTGGTTATTTTTGAAAAAGTATGAAGAATTGCTTTGTTATTCCCACTAAAATAAGGTTTACGCATCAAATTGATGCGTCGGCTCTAAAAGTTACGGTTTGGGAGTTAAAATAGGCATAAATAGGAGTATACATATGGTTATGAATAATATATATGTGAGTCGATACGAAGTATTGCGGTTTATGCAAATCAAAGACTTAACGAAAGAATTACATCATGTGAATTGGTGTGATTTGAGATGGATCCTGAAAAGGATCATGTGTCACGTTAAGGATGACTGGGAGTAGAACTACAGGTCGGGCATGCAACCTATAGGTTTGTCGAAAGGAACCCGTATTGGTGTTTCCCTACCTAGGTGGTACACGGTTGCCCTATTATGATAAGTGCGCACGAAATGAATATTTTGCAACGCGTGGTACCGAGAGCCAATATATTCGGGTTGGAACGACGGAAGATGTGGTCGTGCCATGTGGAGGCACGGGTGGTTCAATAGCGGCTGGGTCACGATAACATGTATTTAAAACCGCTAGGTTATATGATTAAATGTTAGCCTGAGGTTTTAAGCAACCGAGTCCTCGAGAACGGTGTGCTCTTTTATTTTTCCAGGCTAAGGGTTGATACCCTGTTTAATAAATGAAAAAGAAATTGTCAGGGTAGTATTGGAGGATTGGTTGAGGCGACGTGCGGCAGCATAAGCTTACCAAGATCAAAATAATCTCCAATCCTGAAGCATCCACAGCTTCGGAGTCCAAGAATGGTGGGGTTCCCCTGGACTAATCCCTGATGTGGAATAGAAAGGAATAGGACTTAAATTAATGAAAAAGGAATGAAATTTTAGTGATATCAATGAATTTTGAAAAATTACACAATTTGTTTGCTTTTCTCTTCTTTGTTACTTAGCATTCGCTAATTTTTATCCTATGATTTATGGAAAACCCAACAGGTATCGGTGAGCCATCGCAAAGACTCTAAAAAAAATCATCCAGCTTACATACTAGACATCCAGCCAGCCACAGTAGCTTTACTTTCTTTAAGGTAGCTAGTAATCTTTTGTATATTTCCCTTTCAAGTTGATGTACATGTAAATGTTTATAGTGGAACAGTGTATCATTTGAACTTTATTTTGTGAATGGAAAAGTGTTGAAATACTTTCTTCTGAGTATTTTTATTTGCAGTCTATTTCTGAATGTTAGTTGTGATTGCTGAATAAATTATTGCTGAGTAACCAGATCCGGATATGGGAGGATCCGACGGCCCGGGAAACGGGGTCATTACAGATTGGTATCAGAGCCCGGTTACTCCAGTAACTTATTTAGTAATTAATAACTATGAACGGTATTCAGAAACTAAGGTTGTATTAAGATCCTTTGATCTTAATAAATGATTGCAGTACCATTCACAAGTCATTGTCCCTTATGTACATCATTCTAAGACATATAGGATCTGACCTTTGACCTTGACTCATTCCAGGATCATAGCAGATCAAGACAGGTCTAGACAATTAGCGGCTATGATGGCAATGCTCTAAGACATGGGTCAAAGGTAGTAGGCATTAGAGCAAAGACTCAATGCCACAATGAGAGATCAAAGTCTTCCAGACTCGTAGATGCTAGAGATGAGGGTTCTATTCACCCTTATAAGAATAAGTCTAGATAACATAGGTCTATAGAATTTGTTTGCTCCTACTCCATTTGGAAGAGCAATAGAGGAGCTGCTTCGTAGAAAAAAAAGAAAAGGGGAAGGAGAAGAATATATTATTCCTATTGTAAGGTAAGATTCCGATACAAGCACAAAACCATTATCTCAGTAAGGAATCAGGAGGTCAATTATAATTCAAGGAGATCTTAGACAATTGTGTGGGACAAACTACAGGACATCCATCACCTGCTTATCTACTACTTATCGAAATGAATTATTTTGATCTTATACTAGGAATGGATTGGTTAGAAAGGCATCATGCATGTCTGGACTGTTTCCAGAAGACAGTAACATTTCACCTTCCTAACTCGATAAAGTTCCAGTTCATTGGAAAGACATCCAATGATAATATCAAATATATCTCTACATTGAAGGCACGACAGTTGTTAGAGCAAGGGTGCCAAGGTTATTTAGCTTATGTATCCACTATATCATGGTCAGAAAGAATGACAGAAGATGTGCATATAGTGTGCGAGTTTACTGATATATTTCCAGAGGAACTACCTGGATTACCACCTGAGCGAGAGATTGAATTTGAAATCTCTCTCATACCTGATACTCAGCCTATCTATATCCCTCCGTATAGGATGGCATCAGCTGAGTTACGAGAGTTAAAGGTACAATTGCAAGAACTGTTAGATAAAGGATTCATTCATCCTAGTACTTCACCATGGGGTGCACCTGTCTTATTTGTTAGGAAAAAGGATGGGTCGATGCGGTTGTGCATTGACTATAGACAACTAAACAAGAGGACAATAAAGAACAAGTATCCTCTACCAAGAATAGATGATCTCTTCGATCAGTTACAAGGTTCAACTGTGTATTCCAAGATTGATTTAA
The DNA here is from genome assembly GCA_037367405.1 of Ottelia alismoides. Taxonomy (NCBI): domain Eukaryota; kingdom Viridiplantae; phylum Streptophyta; class Magnoliopsida; order Alismatales; family Hydrocharitaceae; genus Ottelia; species Ottelia alismoides. The sequence continues at coordinate 462,561 of JAZKJV010003969.1, read as the reverse complement.
GATCTGTATACCATCAGTTGAAAATTAAAGATACAGATATTCCCAAGACAGCTTTTCGAACTAGATACGGACATTATGAATTCTTAGTTATGCCTTTTGGACTAACAAATGCCCCAGCATCCTTCATGGATCTCATGAATAGAGTATTCAAGGAGTTCTTAGATCACTTTGTAGTAGTCTTTATTGATGATGTGCTTATTTACTCCAAGGATAAGTATCTGCATGAACACCATCTCAGGCGGGCACTTGAAACTCTAAGGAAGAACAAACTGTATGCTAAATATAGCAAATGTGACTTCTGGCTATCTGAAGTATCTTTCTTAGGCCATGTTATTTCTGAGGAAGGTATATCAGTTAATCCTACAAAGGTTAACGCAGTGATGAGTTGGGAACGCCCGAAGACTGTCATAGAAATACGATCTTTTCTGGATTTAGCTGGATATTATAGAAGATTCGTGAAAGATTTTTCACGAATAGCATTGCCAATGACTAGACTAACTCAAAAGGAGGTTCCATTCTTATGGTCTGATACATGTGAAGCTAGTTTTCAGACACTGAAAGAATTCCTAACATCTGCACCCATCCTTACTCTACCCTCCGGGAATGAAGGGTTTACAGTGTACACTGACGCATCTAAAGAAGGACTTGGGATGGTTCTTATGCAACATGGTAATGTAGTTGTGTATGCATCACGACAGCTCAGGACACATGAGAAGAACTACCCAACACATGACCTTGAATTAGCTGCCGTAGTTTTCGCTTTAAAGATATGGAGACACTACCTGTATGGTATTACTTTTGAAATCTTCACCGATCATAAAAGCTTGAAATATCTGTTTGATCAAAAGGAGCTCAATATGAGACAGAGACGGTGGCTAGAGTTGTTGAAAGATTATGATTGCACTATCTCCTACCACCCTGATAAGGGGAACGTCGTAGTAGATGCACTTAGCAGGAGAACTTATTCACTCGGGTTAGTGAGTGCTATCCACTTCTGGGGTTTACTATCAACGTTAAGTGAATGGAAACCATTTGATAGTAGTACTGATACTATAACTATTCCTCATCGATACAAACCAGAAATATAGGATAAAATAAAGAAGGGACAGGAGGATGATCCAGACCTTAAAGACTTGAAACAACAACTTGAGAAGTATGAGATAGAGGGATTCCAGATACAAGATGGGTTAGTATATAACCATCAAGAGCTTGTGTACCAGACATACCTGAACTGAGGAAAGACATTTTACGTGAAGCTCATTGTTCTAGATTATCTATTCATCCAGGAATTACGAAGATGTATAAGGATCTTCATTCATACTTTTGGTGGCCGGGAATGAAGAAAGATGTTGCTGAGTTTGTGAATTCATGTTTCACTTGCCAGCAGGTAAAGGCTTCACACCAAAAGCCACCAGGATTATTGCATCCCCTCCCTATACCTGAATGGAAATGGGAAAGTATTTCCATGGATTTCATTACTGGCTTACCTCAGATGACTGGTAGTAAAGATAGTATATGGGTTATAATAGATCGTCTGACAAAGGTAGCACACTTCATTCCGATAAGCTTATCTTTCACTCCAGACCAGCTTGCTGAGTTATATATTACATATGTGATTCGCCTCCATGGTATCCCGGAGGAAGTAGTTTCTGATCGAGATTCATGATTCACCTCACACTATTGGGAGAACTTCATGAAAGCCCTATGTACAACTATGCTTGAGTACAGCATATCATCCACAAATAGATGGTCAGTCAGAACGTACGATTCAAACACTAGAGGATATGCTACGAGCATGTGCCTTAGAATGGAAGGGATCGTGGATTAAACATTTGCTTCTTGCAGAATTCATCTACAATAATAGTTACCATACAAGTATTGGCATGGCACCATTTGAAGCACTATATGGACGAAGGTGTACTACTCCTTTGTGTTGGCAAGAGGTCGGAATAAAGAACCTTTATGATTCAGATAGACTTCAGGAGACACGGGAAGCTGTAGAACTTGCAAGAAAAGACTATTAACTGCCCAGAGTCGCCAGAAAAGTTATAGCGATACGAGGCGAAGAGACCTTGAATTTGAGGTAGGTGACTTTGTATTTCTCAAAGTATCACCTATGAAGGGTGTTCAGAGGTTTGGCTTGCGTGGGAAGTTAGCACATAGGTTCGTGGGTCCCTTTGAAATTATTCAACGGATTGGAAAAGTTGCCTATAGACTTGTGCTTCCTCCACGTCTTTCAGCAATACATGATGTATTTCATGTATCAAATCTGAGAAAGTACATTAGGGATCCAGAGCATAAGATAAGTTATGATGATTTACATGTTGAGCCAGACTTGACATACCAAGAGATACCTGTGCAAATACTTGAAAGGGATATTAAGAAGTTGAGAAACAAAGAGGTGCCTCTAGTTAAAGTATTATGGTGAAACCAAGAGTTTGAAGAAGCCACATGGGAACCTGAGGCAGAAATGAGAGAGAAATACCCGTACTTGTTTGAATGATAACATTATGTATTATGTATATGTTCATTTTAAATGATATGACGTTCATTCTCTTTAAGGTTGTTATGGTTTCAATCCTCTTTAAGGATGTTATGCCTGCAATTTTAGTATCGAGGACGAGACTTCCTTTAAGGTTGTTATAATTGTAAAGCCTTGAACTTGGTATATCTCGGATCCTATATAATAAGATCCGGCTCGTCAAGAGAAAACCAATGAAATTTGTTTTGTGTGAATCGGACTTCGTTTCGAATTGTTATGATTTTCCGAAGAAAGAGAAGTCATTAATCCATAATGACTGTCATTAATACTAATTAAACATGATTAAAGAAATTAATAACGATTGAAAGTCGCTAATGATCATTAGTAAACACTAATAAATAGTTAACAAAAGATAAGTGTAAGCCGCGAAAGTTAAATCGCGATTAGTGAAAGTTAATCACGATTAGTGTTAATTAAGCGTCATTAGCGAATCTAGAATCCTCTAGAATGTTCTAACATAGGCTCCAAGTTTGGGATAAGTTTTGGCTAAAACCATGGGCCAAAACCATGAGCCGCTAAACCATGGTTAAGGTCTAAACCATGGTTTTCTAACCATGGTTAGTGGTTTTCTGGGGCCTATAAATAGACCCCCCTACCCATTCATTCTCTACAACTTCCACTACCACCACCCCTCCCCCAAGGGCTAGGGTCGAGAGGTTGGGAGTAGGAGTGGGAGGCGAGGGAGGAGCGCTAGCGAAGCGCTGCCGGGAGAACGAGGAGGAGAAAGGAGCCTTAAAATAGCATTTCTAAAAACGAAACTCGATAAAGCCTTGCATACACGAGAGAGAGCTCGATTAGGTAACGAAATCCTTCCTTTTGCTGTTGGGTTTTCATACGAAATTCTTGATTTTGTGTTCTTTGCTACGAAGAACCCTAATTTTGGTTATTTTAAAACAACTTTTAGAGTGATGAATCACAGATTCATCAATCGTGAGGGTGCCCCGCGTCCGCTGGACAGCTTCGATGGAGGAGACGACGGTCGGATAATAGCGGTGGTCCAGCTCCTCCAGGAGCTACTCCGCCTGAGCAGCAGGGGCCGAATAGGGGTCTTCTGCACAAACCAAGTCCTGCAATGGGTACACTGCTCAGAGGCATAGCTCCAACGAGGGTTTATTGCAAATGGAGGTAAGAGAAGCGGAAGGGAATGGAGGTCGATCCCCAGCGAAGGTGGTGGGGGATCTCAGCCTTAATCTCGGCCTCAGGGTCGAGTCTAAGTAGGATCAGATCACGGTGCAAGGTGAGCGATGGGATGAGGGGTTGATCGGAACAGATGGGTGCAGATAACAGGGCTCCGACCAGTTGGTCGGAGCAAGTGAATGTAGGGCGAAGCTAAAGGGAATGAAAGAATCAAAAGTGAAACTGCGGAGGATAAGATGGGTACCTGAAGATCCGGATGGACTCCTGAACTCCAGACGATGATGGTTGTTGAGGTTATGGCCTCAACCGCGTTGCGACGGATGGGAGGCTGCTCGCGATAGATCTGCGACCTCGAAGGGTGAGCTGCGTGATTTTGCCACCAAACTCCAATCCGAGGATGCTCTCCGGTAGTTGTCACTGAGCCAAAGGTGTCTAGGGGTAGAAAAAGGAGTGAGGCACGAGTTGAGCTGATGTGGATGCGCAAAAGATTATTTATATGCTTCCTAGGGTGCTGGAGAGATTGGGTAAGAGCGCGCAACCCTAGGAAGATCCACGCCTTCCTAAGGATCCACGAGGGTGAGGGATCCTCGGAAAAGGCTCGAGCGAAGATTCGGATCGAAAGGAGCCCTAAACCAATAAGGAAAAAAGGGAGAAAAAGTTCCAACAGAAGGAATCGGGTCGTATCAGCCTCGGAAGAAGGCGTTGACCGGTGGTCAGCATTCGGCTCGACCAATCAGAAAAAAGGGATTTACAAATTATTTATAAAATCGGTAAAATATAGTAAATGACTTCAAAATAAAAAATGTATGAAATGAAAAGTGTTTATTATTTTTCAAACTATTTTTCTATGATTTTTATTTTTTATGAAAAATAAATTAGTGTATATACATTGTATAGTATTATATACAGGTATAATATACCTATGTATTACCTATAATTATTTTTATTTTATTATTTTTACAAAAATATCCCAGTTTTATATTTTATTTATTTTTAGCATAATTTTGTGAGTATAAAATAGTTTTTTTTATTTTTATGAGTTATTTACAAATTTAAAATAAATAGGGGATTCGGTATATATGCATGTGCTTTGTATAATGAGAGAGGAATTCTATTTTTATTTTTTTCCTTTTCCTGATTTTTAATTTATTTTTATTTTATATTTAGAAATATGTACAAGGAGGTAAAAATAATGAATGAATTTTATTTAGGTCAAAAAAATTATTTATAAATATAAGTATTATGTACAATACAAAGAAGATCATATCTCTCTCTACTTATTTTATTTAGCGATCAGGTCAAGACTTAACCTTCTCTTGAGGTTCGGGTCACTCTGTATTTATTTTAAATACCTCCTTCCTTTTCCTTTTCATTTTCCTTTATTCTTTTATTTTTGCATAAATACATGCTAACTATATAATATTAAGAGATGCATGTTGATTGCTAACTTATTGTATTTAGACATATTTACTTGATGTTTTACCAAGATAAATAGAAAATATAAAATAATAAAGAGTGAGAATCAGATATTCATCAGTGACGAATGTGTACAGGCCCACTAGCGGTTAGAGGGGGTTTTTAAAAGCAGATTTGGCATGGATGAGCTATGAAAAGGTTGAGGGGTGTGGCTAGTGGGGGTGACCTAAACATCACGTTGCTGCTGAATGGTCGCCCAAAGGGGGGAGGAGGGCGGGATATCAGCTTGATAGAGTTCTTGGATATGACAAATTCTTTTGGTCTAACAATTGTTGATGCAGTAGGTTGTGCGTACACTTGGGCAATGCAAGATCAAGATCGAGACTGGGAAGGTTTCTGCTCTCTATAGAGGGGATGGAAAGGTTCCCGCTATCACATGTATGGGCCCTTCCATGGGCGCACTCAGATCATACACCCATTCTGTGGTCATCTGGAGAAGAGGGAATAGGCAGATTCTTCTTTCATTTTGAGTGATCTTGGCTATTGGAAGATGGTTTCAAGGAGTTACTTGTTGAACGGTGGAGAGGCTGGAGTCCGATGGGATCGGTGGTAGGGCGTTTAGAGGCTAAATTGGTACTGCATAGATCCTTCCTAAAGGGGTCCGGGAGAGAGGTGAGACTGAAGAGAAGGGAGAAGAGAGGTCAGACTCAAGAGGAGGTGGTTCACCTAGATGGTCTTGACGACCTGAGAGGGTTGGATCAGGAGGAGCAGGCAGAGAGATCAAAGCTTTTAGAGGAGATAATGTTGGAGGATAGGAAGGAAGAAGTGGAATGAAGACAGAGATCTAGGAAAAAGTGGATCAAAGAGGGGGATGCAAACACCAAATTTTTTCATATCATGGCTTCATGCAAAAGGAGAAGGAGTTACATACAAGAGCTTCAAGTAGGGGTGGATGAGGATCTTTGGGGAAGAACAAATTCGCAGTGCTCTAGGAGGTCACTTTCTGGAGATGTCACGGAGAAGGCAGGGGGAAGGGTGGGGGTGGCAGGGTAGGGGTTGAAGTCTTTGTCACATAGGCAATTGGAAGAGCTGGTGGCACCTTTCATAGAGACTGAAGCGAAGAAAGCAGTTTGGGGCATGAATGCGGATGGGGCACCAGGGCCACACAATTTTCCAATTTTCTTTTACAGAGAGTTTTAGGAACCCCTAAAAGCTGAGATCCTAGCGATGCTCGAAGAGTTTAAGGAAGGGAACATGAGTTTTGAGAAGGTCAACAGATCGTTGCTTTTCTTACTTCCAAAGAAAGATAACCCAACTAGAGTAGAAGATTTCAGGCCAATCGCACTTTCAAACAGGATCTATCTTATCGTGGCTAAAGTACTAGCGAACATGCTCAAGCGGGTCATGGATTCTATAGTTTTGTAGGACCAATCAACATTCATTCTAGGCCGTCAACTGACATATGGGTTGGTTATGGCCTCAGAAATTTATTTAAAGTGGAAGCGTAAGGAGTAAAAAGGTGTGATGTGGAAGACTAATTTTGCTAAGGTCTGCGACTGTGTAGACTAGAACTTTCTATGGATGTCGTTAAGAAAAAGGTATTTCCATATAACTGGATTGATTTGATGAAAATGTGTATCACTACATCATCATTCTCAATCTTTGTGAATGGAAGACCAGAGGAGGGTTTTTTCCAACTTCAAAGAGGTATGGGAAAAGGATGTCCCTTGGACCCCATGTTATTTATTCTGGCAACAGATGTGTTGGCAGTTATGTTCAAACGAGCGGTTGACAGGGGCTGGTGTGAGGGATTCCGTCTTGATGAGATATTTGTGTCATTACTAGGGTTGGCTATCGAGCCCAACTGAGCTAGCTCGGGCTCGGCCTCGATGAGATCGAGCCTCTCACCGAGCTGGCTCAGGCTCGATAAGGCTCGAGCCAAGCCCCTTATCAAACCCGACCTCCTTATCGAGCCTGGTCTATCCTCGACCCAAGTCGAACTCGTTAAGGAAAATGGATACTTTTTGGTGAAAAGTGTTTTGTGAGGGTTCGAACTCGAGACCTACTCTATCTAAGACCATGTTCCTTACCATAAGACACTATCTAAGTTGTATACAAAATCTTAATTATAATATATATTGTAACAATATATTTTCTTATAAAAAAAGGAAAAATTTACTAATTCTCTAATACGTGGGTGAGGGGTAAATGTGTGGGCGGGATTGAGAATTGAGAATTAGATCATGACTTGTGACTCGTGGAAGGGTTAAAGCTAGTAGAGGGAAAATTGTAAAGGGCTACTTTCATTTTGTTTGTAATATATATATATATAAATATATAAGTAATATATGACATATATTCCTTATCGAGCCCCTTGTTGAGCTATCGAACTGAGCGAGGCTCGGCTCGGGCTTGGCTCGTTAAGCTATCAAGCCTAAAATTCTAGCTCGGGCTCGACTCAATAGCCTAATGAGCCGGGCTCACGAGCCCTTATCGAGCCAAGCCCGAACCTGGTTCATCGAGCTGTGACTCAATAGCCAGCCCTAACCGTTAGCACAATACGTGGATGACACGCTGCTCTTTATTAGTGGGTCAGATATAAGGTGCAGTAGAGCGGCTCAGGTGTTGGACATCTTTAACAGTATGTCGGGTCTGGAAATAAATATGTTGAAATCAGTGGCCACCACATTTGGGTTACAGAACGAAGAAAGGAGCAGGGTAGCAGACTTGCTTGGTTGTCCGTTGGGAACATGTCGATTACTTACCTGGATCTTCCGTTGGTGGCAGGAAAACTCAGGATAGCAGATTAGGAAGCAGTTATACATAACATCGAACAAAGACTCACTGGCTAGAAGGCAGTTTCTTTATCCAGGGGTGGAAAGTTGGTATTGTTGAAGCACACTCTGTCAGCCATCCAAATTTCTTCTTCTCAACCAGATTGATGCTGGTGGGCGTAAGAAAGAAGATCGAAAAAATGATGAGAAGATTCTTCTGGTCTAACATGAAACAACAGAAGTTGGGGATGCTATGGTGGCATGGGATGAAATCACGAGATCCCGTGAGCAGTGAGGCTTGGGACTTTGGGACTTGGCTTATATGAACAAAGCATCGTTGGCTAAGTGGGTTCTGCATATTTAGGATCCATTTGTGGACCTGGTCTCAAGATTATTGAGGAAGGTCTACGGGGTGAGAGGTGAAATGGCGGCAGGGACTTTTCGGTTTGAGTTATCCTTGTGGAAGGGGGTTCGTGAAGTACTAATACTTGTATCAAATAGGTTGACACCTAACCTGGGAAATGGAGAAGCTTCATATTTTGGAGGGATGACTGGTCGGGGGAAGGCACTCTATAATTACGATTGCCATGACTATTTGTGTTGGCAACTTTAAAAGAGGCCTATCTATGGAAGGTGGCTCAGTTAGGTGAATGGACTCTACATTTTGCAGCAATTCTATCAGAAAGAAGAAGAAGATGACCTGGTTAGATTATTGGCTGAGGCTCCACTCCCAAATGAATTCTCTCAAGTATGGGATCGCTATGTTTAGACAGGAACAAAGTTCTCAGTCAAATAGTTATATAGCGAGCTGAGGAGTAATGGTGAGGCACAAGATCAACACTTGTGCCAGGACATGAAGATTATTTGGGTGAGAAAAATTCCAAACTGAGTAAAGATCTTCCTTTGGTGCCTGAAGAGAGATAGGCTTTGTGACAAGGTTAGGAGGATGAGGATTTTGGGCCTTCAAGATGCAACATGCGATAAGTGTGAGACGTTGTTGGAGTCTTCAGACCATCTCTTCTTCGGTTGTGAGGCATCGACGAAGGTATGGGTGGAAATGGATATCCCCTGGGTGGTTGCAGACGAGACCTCAAACTTCTGGGAGTCAGTAAGGCGAGTAGGAAGCAACTCCTCGGATAATGTTGCTAAACCTTTTGCGGTACTATGGGCCTTATGGTTACAAGAAGTGAGCTTGTTTTTAAAAATTAGAGTTTTTATTTGGAAAATGTGGTGTCTCATTGTTGGGCTCTTCTGAACTTTTGGGAGCTCATGTAATGCTTCTTGTAACCGTCTTGTTTAATTATAAAATTTTTATGCGGTGACTCCCATATCAGGAACTCACCCTTGTATCTTTAAAAAAATAATTATTTTCATAAAAAATTCAGAAGTATTATATAACTTTTCTATATTTTTCGAGTGAAACTTCATATCATTGAAACTCTAGAAAACACGATTTATAATAGTAATATAGTAATATTTAAAGGATAAATTCAATTTAACTAATTATTTTTATATGATTTCGATTGTATTTCTCGATTAAGCTCAATAATCTCATTGTTTTTTGCCATAAAAAACTTAATAATTTGATGAATTAAAATCAAATTTGCCATTACAATTTTATACTTTAGTTATATATATAAGATTTTCTTGAATTTTTATCAGATTTGAACTTTTATTCAAAATCAACGTATGTTACTATACAAAACATGGATGAAATCTCATATTTTACATTATTCTTTTCCATTTTCTTCTTTAGAAGTTGTCCACACACACACATAAACTGTAAATAGAAGAATACTTATTATCAGAATATTTTAAGCTATAATTTGTAAAAAAAACTCATTTGATTATTTACAACTATTGTCCATATTCAATTATTTATGATCTCTATTTTTTATTATTCTTTAATTATAAAGATTCAATTAAAAAGATGAAATATTGACTTACCCATAAAGACATTACTTATAGATTATTATTTAGTGATAAAATAGAAGGAAAAAAATCAAATGCAAGTATCAGATGTCATGTATATTTGTCTATTAAAATGCATCAATTTCTTGAAGAAAAAACACATGTAACACCCAAAAATAGGAATCCACTTGAGAACATTTAGATAAATCCTAAAAAACCTATCAGTAAAACCACTAAGCTTCCATTCATGGTCGAGGACCCCACCAAATACGTTAATTATTTTTAGATCCAATCACTAGAAAGTATGGTTGTTCGAGTTGGTAATTAATTCTCTAAAAAGGAAGCCCTATATTGGCTTCCTCTAACACAAACAAACGTCATATGTGAGGACAAGTGTACTTAACATCTAACAACCAGTCAATATCTTTAGTACTCCATCCAATTTCTATGATATGGACACAGAAAAAGCAAAGATATCATAGATAGATAGATAGATTAGATGTTTGGTGAGATTAGGAGATCCATTCCTGTATTATCTTATCCACATCCATTTGATTCTTTCTTCACCTAATACTTATTGGATTTATCTATGTAAATGATGTACTATATATCAAATATTCATGAGGGTATGTTTGCAAATTTCTCCCGTATTATAGTTCGATCTTATAATAATTAGTGTTATAAACTTATAAAAAATGTTTAGAATTAGAGGTCTCTAAATTTGGGCTCATACAAAAAAAAAGCCTAGAACATTTTTTTAAATTAAAAGGTAAATTACAGTATAAAAAAGCCTAGACACCTTTTTTATTTTTGTTTACAGAACACTCCAAATTAATTAAGGAAACTCTAGAATAATTCTCTCTTATGTCTAGATTTTTGTCTTGACTTTGATATGTGATTATCCCATCAAGACGTGATTTAGTAGTTGAAACATATTATGTCATTAGCTCCCCCCACCCTATTTTCTTCAAAAAAATTTATTTTTTTTGAAATTTTTTTCCGTGAATATTCATCACTATACCCCTATATTATGTCATAAAAATTTCGTGTGAAACAGAGACTCCTACGGCCTCCATCCAGACAGTCATTTTTTTAACGGTAACAGGATTTTTTAAATCGACCCCTTTTGGATGGAGGTCGTACGAGTCTCTGTTTCGCATGAAATTTGAATGACATAATATATGGATTTAATAATGAATTTACACGGTTTTAGATTTCAAAAAAAATAAAAAAATTTTGTGAAAAAAGGGCGGGGGGAGCTAAGTTAGCTCCCCCTAGGGGGCATACACATTTTACCCTATATGAGGAAAATGGGGCTGCCCCCTAGGGGGAGCTAACTTAGCTCCCCCCACCCTATTTTCTTCAAAAAAATTTATTTTTTTTGAAATTTTTTTCCGTGAATATTCATCACTATACCCCTATATTATGTCATAAAAATTTCGTGTGAAACAGAGACTCCTACGGCCTCCATCCAGACAGTCATTTTTTTAACGGTAACAGGATTTTTTAAATCGACCCCTTTTGGATGGAGGTCGTACGAGTCTCTGTTTCGCATGAAATTTGAATGACATAATATATAGATTTAATAATGAATTTACACGGTTTTAGATTTCAAAAAAAATAAAAAAATTTTGTGAAAAAAGGGCGGGGGGAGCTAAGTTAGCTCCCCCTAGGGGGCATACACATTTTACCCTATATATATATATATATATATATATATATATATATATTCTCGTCTCGCTTTGCACCGTGATATATATGTTGTGCAAATTTCAATTAAATGTGAATGATGGAAACTTTACACCGGGATATAAATGATGTGCATTTTTCAATTAAATGTGAATGACGGGAAAAAATGTAGTGAATCCATGTATTAATCTATAAATAAGCCGTACTTAATCCATAAGAGTTGTATTTTGTATTAATAGTTAATTAAAATAGAATTTTATTTTCCTGATGTGGACCTTATATTGTATTAGGAAAAAAAGTCATAACTTACTTTAAATAAAGCATGTAAAGTCAACCAATAAATATAAATAAGAGGTTTTAAGAATTCACATGAAAATTAATCAAGGGTTGTGTCCTTTCCCTAATGTATTAACAGAAATCATAATTTACTTTAAAGAATGTAACGACAACTCAAAAATAATATCATTACGAAGTTTTAAGAATTTACATGAAAATTACGAGCGGTCCCCTTTCCCGCAAGATCATAAGATCATATTGTGGTTTATTTTTCACCATATATTACACCAATTGTAATACCGATCGCATGAAATCCCACGAGAAAACATGCTTAAGCACATGTATGTTTTCATTCGAGAATTGAATTACATGAGTCACCGTGATAGTTTGATCAAATTCTGAGGTGAAGCGTAAGGAAATTATTGATCAATTCATGCAAAATTTTAACTCCAATGCATCATAATCTAAAAGAAATAAGAAGGATTCAATAACTATTATTCTAGAGATGTGACTTAGACGATATCACAAAAACTTACCCTATGTCCATGTCGTAATTATTTTTCCAAATCTAAAATGATGAAGATTATATACTCTGAGAATAAGAGAAGCATATCTTCAATGTTATCAGGTTAAAAATACGATATCGAAGAATCTCATTACAAAAGAAAGCATCCCGTTCAAAATCCAACTACTCGGGCATGGAATAACAATAATTACTCTCTTCCATGAAAAGACAACTTTGCTTTCTGTAAGCCCCTCCTAGTCTCACCTCTCCAAAGCAAGGGAACCATATTCCATCATCGTCACCTGCTTTGGACAATGAAAATAAAACATCAAATTAAACAAAGAACTGAAAAAATTTAAAAAAGATATCAGCAATGGAACAAAATAAAAACTTGACCATGTATGACTTATACCATCATATGATATGGGTTTATTTGAATATCCATTTGGTGGGAGTATTGTATATCACATGGACGTGTTCTACAATATATTGGTATGGCTTCTCGGCATATACCTCTTGCTTCCATCACTATTGGATGTCGGTTCATCCCCAATGGACATGGTGGTCGCCTTATCCATCACGCCCCGCAATGTCTCTTGTATATATCATAGCCACCATTAGAAGGTCAGCCTTGTTGTCACGACAAAGGAAATCCATCACAGCAAACCCAGGCCCCCTCATCGTCATCTACCATTTTAAAGTCAGCTCGCCCGACTCCATTAGGACAGTTTGCTTCACAGGCTCCTTGGTGTGCATGATCACCTCCGCCAGCAACAATCTCTCATGATCTCTGCCTTCATCAGCAAGGCACACGTCCATAGTTATGACCCATGTTGCTTCGTCCTATTCATTTTCTACTTGCTCGTGTTGATGTAGGCACCAGAGAGGCTGGCGGGAGATTGATGCGAATGCAACCATCGTCTTCGCAATCCAATAGGCTGTTGAAGATGTTGAACGGTTCGGCAGAGGTAGTTCGTCTCGATGGAGGTCAAACTGACATCGGAGTAGTTGGACATGCCAAGGCATGGTGGTCCTCCCTTGAGGCTATGATGTAGACATGGCGGTGGACGACAATGGGTACGCCTCCATGGTGGGGAAGGGCAATCAGTCGATGGTGTTTTTGCGAGGATGTGCGTGAGGGGAAGGTGGTTCATGAATGTCTCAGCCAAAACCTCCTGGTGCTCCCATGGAGGAAATTCACGAAGGTGGACTGACAGAGGTGGTATTTGATGGAGAGGATTACCAGTGGATAGGTATGGACTGCAACCACATCTGGTGGGAAGGGGATGGAAAGGCAGCTGGCGAGGTGGATAGGAAGGACTATGTGACGTGGTGAGCGCGTGGCATCTCCCGCTTCTGCATGTATCACTGCCGATCTTTAACGTGGAGCCAACCTCATCAAAGAATAGTTAAAATCAAGTTAAAAAAAGATGAATAAATAATGATGAGCAGCAACATGACGTGTTGACGACTAAAGCCTTTAAAGCTCGTGGAAGCGGAGGATGAGAATGAAAGCCCCATCCATCTAAATACGGAAATTGATAGTAATTAAATAAAATATCGGAACAGTGCCGTCACCAGTAAGATAAAGTAAGATATATGAAGGCGGGATTGATGCAATTTCTCGCACGGACATTTGCTACAGTGGCAGGGCCACGGGCTATAATATATGGTATAGATTACAGGCGTTCTATGTAATATTTCAAGATGAAGGGAGTATTTATGCAAAATTCCGAAGTATGAAGTTCATAAACAATGCACTCACCTAAATCATATATATCTAACTATCCATAATATTAATCGAAATTATTCATGGATTTTCTCATAAGGCCCACAAAGTTCAACAAATCGCAAAATGATCCTTCGACTCACTAATGTTACTTCTAAATCATGTTGTCTCTTTTGAAGACATCACAATCAACACGTTTCTCGATCATTTCTTGGCGCTTCCGACGTAAACGATGAAGAAGAAGAGAACATGTTTCTTACTCCTCTTTCGACATCATCGTCATCGTCTCATGCACGTGAGAAAAGCTTGTACTTTCGATAGGCGCGATCATCTTAATCTAGGCGTGATTATCGGATGCTAACCTCCTCCCTTTAGTTGCTCAACACTAACATTGTACAAAGTGAGACTACGTCAATGCATACATACGTACGCACACACGTATTATTCGTAAATACGCCGACACATATGATCCGTCCAAGTGTTGTGGTGGACGGGTTAATAAAGATTGCAGGGGCCATGGTGTAATTTGCATGAACGTGAGTGCAATTGCAATTATTATAGGCTTGCATTGCAATTAAACAATATTTAGGGATGATGATGTAAAAATCCCAAATATATACAAATCAAATTTTGGTGGATACATAGAATATAGGACGAGGTGAAGACATGTCTCGTATTCGGTGTATAATAAATGTCTATTTAAAGCCTCGAGGGCATAAACTATGATCTAAATGAGACCCTCCAACCGACATGATCACGACAATATATTTCTTATATATAATATCTACGAAGAATAACGAAGATGTGTCACCTAATCTTATGTGACGATTTCTATTTATTTATTTATTTATTTATTTATTTATAAATAAGTAAATTTCATAAGAGGCCCCGAAATACGGATACTTGATTTTGATGGTTTTTCACACGTGTGCTACTTGGAGATTCTGCAATTATAATTATGGCCGTACATTTTTTGCAATAATAATTGTGCTCATGTAATCTTACAAAATTGATATTACTGCCTTCTGTTGAGGTAAAACATACGGGCAGTATCGTAAATTTCGTAAGAATATATAGATGATCTTGAGATGTCTGCTGACCATCCAACCTTTATTAGGATCGTTCATTTCTCATCTGACGGATCAGATCGTCTCTGAGGTCTTAACTGCAATTGCAGAATCTTGGAGGGACGCAAGTATTAAAAGTCCCTATGTTATAATATTACAGTGGCATTAATAACTATTTAGATA
Source organism: Ottelia alismoides (assembly GCA_037367405.1). NCBI lineage: Eukaryota > Viridiplantae > Streptophyta > Magnoliopsida > Alismatales > Hydrocharitaceae > Ottelia > Ottelia alismoides. Next base: position 447,332 of record JAZKJV010003969.1, on the reverse strand, counting down.
TAAGCAAATAACGGCTATCATGACTTTTGATTACGTAGATTATCTTTTAAGTTTAATTTCGCGAGTTTGATGAGAAAATATGATTTTTTTAGAAAATATGATTTTTTTTCAATTGTCTCTCTCTTAGATATGCAATATCAATTATGTCACTTTTTTATGCAATATCAATTGTACTCGTTTTCTTTTGGGTAACTAAAAGTTGTGCCTCTCCATTCACTTCACAAACGGACGTTATCTCTAGGGTATAAGTGCATTTGAAAGAAATAATAGGGTACAAGTCCTTTTTTTTAATATTATAAAGCACGTGTAAGAAAATTTTACTAAAGCGAGCTTTGATTTGTATAAACAATAGTTTGATTTATCTCACTAACAGCAAAATCATTCTTGTGAGTATGAATTAAGAGATTGATTAAATAATCAGTATTTTAAGATTTTTGGATATAATATGAATTATGAGATTCATTGGACGAAAATTTTCAATATTTTTAAGATCACCATTCTTGTGAGTATGGTGCCAAAAACTCACAAGGTATTGTGAGCTCAAGATTTTGGTAGTTTGGGTCATTAAATAGTTTATCATATAAGGATGTTATGATTCTTCTCATTCCATTAGTCGAAACTCAATATTTCTTGATCTCCAATAAGATAGATTTTAGCAACATGAAATCTGCAGATCAATAGATTTTAGCAACATGAAATCTGCAGATCAAGAGATGTTAGCTAAATATAAATGTTTAGGAATGCCCCTTAATCAGATCACTTATAAAAGCATGTTTTTTTCGGTTAATCTTTGAACCCAAATTCAATAAGTGTAATAAGTTTTTTTTATCTATGCCAAAAATTCGACAAAAATAAAGGCATATTATGTCATTCTAAATAGTTCATATTATAGATCACATTATTCTTTATTGTTGCCTAGCAAATTGTTCAATGGAGTATTTGGTGTGTAAATGCGCACGCATGTTTGTGTCACATTCACTTCTTTTGATCTTCTACTGGTCATAGCACTTCAGTCTATTACGATGTTTCTTAAATCCATTCTCTTTTGCCAAATGAATATTTATCGTTAGATCGTCGTGGGTATGGAAGTGTGTATTAACCAAAATAGATGATTATATGGAGTCCTTGAGTTGACAAATGAATAATACCCATACTACCATGTTAATACCATGCAATCATAGAACAATCGATGGATACAAATGAAAATGAATATGTTTACGAAGAAACCCAACTGGATAAAGATCTCGATGGGAGTAGCCAAGGCTCATGATTTCAACCTACCTTATCTCACTCATTCTTATCCACTATACAAGTTGTTTTCAACCAAAGCAACTCCTCCTCGGTTAAACCTTGCGACACTAGAGATCGTGGGTATCAGGCTTCACAAAGAAGAGGTCAAACATCTCTGGAACATATAATGTAACTTTGAACTCATTGCCTTTCGTTCCGCATGCAAAGCATTGAGAAATATTGTAAGTCCTCTTACTGATCATCCATCATCTTCAATGCTGCATTTCATGGTTCTTCTCCCCATGTGCTAAACATTACATTTCATTAAAGGAACACGAGTCATGTCGTAATTGCATGAAAAATATCTCCAAAAAAGTGGAAACACGGATGCATATGAGAAGATCAGGTTTATTCATCGAGGGATGTTGCGGCGCACTAGGTCGACCTTAGGAAGAGGGGAAAGAATCCTTTGTATCTTGACCTAATCATGGAGAAGAGTTAGGGATTGGAGTTGGGCACATAATGTATTTGCAACTTGCTTGTGATCTTGATGTAAAGATATGATCACATTTGTTTCTTCCATAAAATAAAGATCTTCATGGGCATGTGTTAAGGGTATCATATTTCTTTGCCTCCATAGATATATAGTACCACATGTTGTTGTATTAAAATAGATATAGAAAACGAGTCCCAAGATGGGATCGTCAATATCTAATTTGATTAAGTTGTAAGCTAACTATAGTGAATGGAAAATTAAATAGGATTATCCTCATGAGCTTGATTAGCCTCGATAGTAATGAAAGATTCCAAGTCGGGATGTAATTTAAGGTTTTTTACACTTGTGTCCTTTCGAGACTATGCAATTATAGTCATGTCCCTAGTAACACTTGCTTTTGTTATTACATTTATGCATTTAGTTTACTTTAACAAAAGGATGGCGGTGTGAATTTTGTAAGAGTACAAGGGTATAAGTGTTATTGAAAAAAAAAGTAGATACATAACTATAATTTTAGAATATCTTACGGAAACAAGTGTTGAAAAACATGTAATTTAAGTTTAGGATGATCTAATAATCGAAAATTTATTATTATGAGAGTTTTTCACTTTGTGTACTTTCGGATTTTTCTAGCAACATTTGTGTCCAATGTTTTTGCGATTACGATGTGCTCTATGTTCTCACAAAATTCACAGTATTTTCTTTTTACTTCTGGTGTGAGGTTTATAGGAATATAGACACACAATCCTAATTGGAGAAAATTTAGACATAAATATTATTGAAAAAACTTGGAAGGGTATAAATGTAAAAATCCTTGATAGAACCTCTTTCAAAATAAATAGAGTAAATTATAAAAAAAAATCCATGAACTATACACCCAAACTACAAAAATACCTGAACTTTAAAAAGTAATAATGCGGTATTTAAACTTTACGATTTGTCTCAACGTGATCTTTGATCCTAAAGTTCAATAGTCAAAGATCACGTTGAGATAAATTGTAAAGTTCGGGTACCACATTGTTACCTTTTAAAGTTCAGGTATAGCATTGAATTAGAGTGTATAGTTCAAGAACTTTTTGTAATGGGATATTTACACCCATAACCTTGAGTGACTTCGTAATTACCCTTAGAACCTTCGATAATCACGAATTACATCCAGAACCCTGAATAGTGCTTAACTTTTACATGGCATGACCATGTGTCAAGTTCCGTCTTAGTTCTCTATTAAGTTTGACGAAAAAAGTCATATGTTGACCATTTACCCTTCGAAACACATTACATTATAATTTGATGCCATTCTGTACACCCTTCTCCCCACCCCCGGCAAGCCCCACGTCCCCCGCACACGTGCCTTCCACTGCTTGCATGGCTGCAAACTCCAAACCCCCCACCCCCTACTGCGCCTCCGTCACCCCCCCCCCTCGCCCCTCCGCTTGGCCGCAAGCTCCATCCCCCCGCCTCCACCGCTTGGCCGCAAGCTCCATCCCCCCGCCTCTACTGCTTGCTCGACCACAAGCTCCAGACCCCCCCCCCAACCCTACTGTGCCTCAAGCTCCATCACCCCCCTCCCCCCGCGCCCCTCTGCTTGGTCACTCCATCCCCACGCCCCATCGCTTGCTCGACCGCAAGTCCCCCCCCCCCTCCCACTGTGCCTCTGTCCCACCCAAGCTCTTGCCCCGCGCCTCCAAACCCCGTCGTCCGCCTGCTCCAGGCCCTCCCCCACACCCGCCTGCTCCAACCCCCCGGCCCCCCGCTCGGCCTACAAGCTCCAAACACGTGCCTCCACAAGCTCCACACCCCCCCTACTGCATCTCCGTCCCCCCCAAGCTCCTGCCACGTGCCTCCAGATCCTGTCGCCTGCACGCTTGACGCCCCCCTCCACACCCCATCGCCTTCCCGCTCCACCCCCCCACCCTGGGTCGCTCGCAAGCTCCAACCCTGCGCCTCCGCCCCCTGCAGGCTCCAGCCTCGCGCCTCCCCCCCCTAATCTCCAACCTCGCAAGTTCCAGCCTCCCCCCCCCTCCCGCACCTCCACCGCTTTTAGCAAGCTTCAGCATCGAACCCATCTCCTCCTCTCTTTTTTTTGATTAATCTCAGTCGTTAGATCACGGAGTGGTTGGATTAACACAGCCATCTGGCTAAGTTAACCGACTAAATTAATGGAGGGTTATGGGTGTAAAGCGGAGCAGTTATTAAGGATCTTGGATGTAATTCATGATTATCAAAGGTTCCTGAGGTAATTACGAAGTTACTCATGATTATGGCTGTAAATATCACTTTTGTAATTTATTCAAATAAATAGTATAAATTATGAATAATGTATGGGATTTTGCAACAAATATCAAGCATAATTCCGATAAAAAAATTGTTTGTCAACAAATTAACCTTAAAAATATATTTTTACGCCGTAACTCTTAACATATTATCCAACTACACCATGACTCTCATAATTTTGTAATTGCAAATGACCCTTTTAAATTACACCACCACCTTGTAATTTGATATCAATGGCTTGTGTGTTTAATTAGTGCGATTACAAGAGTCGTGTGGCGTAATTACAAAGATTAAGGGGTTTATGTTAGATAAGATTTTAAGGGCAATGTGCAAAAATATTTCAAAAAATACGCCTTGAAATATAATGTCGTCCGTGTTTGTTGCAATGTCAAATCCACATAGAAATGACATTAGTAGGTGCCCATGCCAAAGGGACATTAAAATCGATTCTTCTTTTTTTTAAAAAAAAATGGTTTTATTTTATTTCAAGTAGGCGAGATAATATAGATCTTACCCGTTTTAAAATTAAATTGCTTTCGAGGATCACGCCCACACGTGTGGCACGGCGTTGACCAACATGCACAACACCTTCTGGGATCCACGTGGGCTCTGCCGACACGTGGCACGTCCCGGATGGTCAACCACCGACGGCCGACATGAGCCCACCGACGGTGAGGATCTAATTATTGGCGGTCCATGTAAAGTTAATTTTAGGTTAATTTACGGAACAGTATCATGCATTATTATACAAGATGCAAACAAATAAGCTTTCGCTTTTTTTCAGATGATTGCCCCTGCTCTGTACACCCGTTTTCAACAGGAGGTAGTTTTATTCCACAAATCTTACAATCTGTGTAATTTATCTTCTCAACCTTGTAAACATTTCTATTATCTTCTTGATCTCGTAAACTTGCTCCATCTTACCTTTATGGAATTTACCATTAATTTAACTTTTACTTAAATCAATACCTTGCAGAGTTAATCGAACCTCGCATGAGTTCATGCATTATAGAGCATCAAATTTGTTATCAAACTGTTATACACAGAGACGAACGAATGGTTATGATCAATACTCAGATGATCCGATGAAGGTTGTAGAATTTATAGGAAGACGTGTTTTCCCCAACCTGTGCAATCTCCATGGGATGAAGGATTGTGCCGCCCCAACCTCTAGCCCCATCCCCAACACCTCCCAACATCCAACCGCCTCTCCAATGCAGCCCAAACCTCAGAACCCTAGCCCCTACGCCACCCCAACCTCCAATGAGGGATGAGAGGCACGCTAGTTGGCCAAAGATGGAAGGAGTCACGACAGATCTAATTGTTGGTGTGGGGTTGCATGCAACAGTAGAGAAAGATGCCATCAACGCCATCATTCCATGTGTGAGGAAGAGGGAACATGGTTCCAGTGGGCTTTTGCAAGGTGGGTGCTGCCCTTTGTAGTAGAGATCACAAAGAGAGAGAGAGAGAGAAAGGGACCACATCTCTCTAGTGCAGGTGATTATTGTTTGTTGAAGGGAATTTGGCAATGTTGGCCACGCCACCTACATGTGATGAGCGAGAGCGACGAAGGGAGAGGGTGGCGTGTTGTTTGATGCAGCATAGAAGGGGGAGGAGGTGCATGCAACACCCTTCGTAGTAGGAGGCAGAGGTCGCCAGTCATTCTTGATCGAAAACAAGGTGGAGGTGGTGAAGGGTGCCATCGACCAAGAAGCTGAGGGTATTGATGTAAGCAACAGAGAATATGGGGACGATAGTGAGTGTGGAAATTGGGTTGCTGCTACTTTATAGCAAGGACATCGGGGAGTTGAGGGCTCCTACACTACACATAACAGAGAGGATGATTGTAAAGGGATTCGATGGAGAGCCTTGCTGCAGTAGATGTTGCACATAGTAGGTGAGAATGGAGAGGAGGCGGTTGAGCATCGGTTGTGCTATAAAAGGTATTTTTTCCAGGACCAAGCACCTATCATCCTAACTGGGAGAGAGTGGCTCGTGGTTGTGCGCAACAACAAGTCAGCCATGGTTGCTAGTTACTAGTAATTATCCCATGGTGGTTGATACAGTCACAACCAAGGAGAAGGTGGGCATGACCTACTTGATGCAGCATAGAAGGGGGAGGATGCACGTGCAACACCCATCACAGGAGGATGCATGTGCTTTAGATCTTGCTATTGATGTACCTCAAAGTGCTGATGTTAATCAAGATTTTCCAAACTGATGCATTATATGTGATCAATACATGAGGAAGAGAGTTCAATGAAGGATGATGACAGAGATGGGTACAATTTCTATATTAGATACAGAAAGGGCAATTATACATTATTTCTAACAGACTTCATCCGCTTTTAACTGATTAATGGATTGGAGTTAATGACGAGGTTTGTGAAGTAAGAGATTTTCCAAACTGATGCATGATATGTGATCAATATATGAGGAAGAGGGTTCAAGGAAGGAGGATGATGGAGAAGGGCACAATTTGTATATTATATGTAGAAAAGGGCAACTATACATTATTTCTAAAAGACTTCATCCACTTTTGACGGACATATGGATTGGAGTTAGTGACAGGATTTGTGGAGTAAGAGTTAGCGAGTTTACGAGGTCGAGGGAATAATAACGATGTTTACAAGGTCGAGCATGGAATTTACAAAGATTTTAGGGTTCGTGGGGTAAAATCACATTTTTCAAAATAATAATATAGTACTCAATCATTTAAGATTTGTCTTAATGTGATCCGCGCTTACCAAAATTTAGGTGTTCATTTTGTCTTTCTAACACTGAATTGCGTCAGTTCAAATCAATTCAAGACAAATCTTAAAGATAAAGTACAAAATTGTTAATTTTTTAAATTTAGATATAACATTGAAATTCAATGCATAAGTCATAAAATTGATTGAGTTATTTACAAGGTGGTCCTCACCTCTCCATCTGATATCAATGCGATCCTCAAACTTACAAATGTAACAATTTGAGTCCTAAACTATTTTAAAGATAACAATGTGGTCCCCGACTTATTCTCTACAATTCAATCCATGTAACAACATTTAAACTAGTGAAGGATCATATTGTTACCTTCAAAATAATTTGAGACCTAAATCATTATATTTATAAGTCTGGGGACCACATCAATATCAAATGAAAAGTTTGAGGATCTCCTCGTAAATTTAATAGCAAATTCAATAAAATATCATTATTGCTTCTAAAAAATACAATTTATATACTGCAGAGTTATCATTGACAAAGTATTATATATATGGTTTTTATCAATTGTGCCCCTTTGGGCTATTACAATATCAATTAGGCTCTCTTTTTTTGTAATATCAGTTGTGCCCCTGACTCTTATTGCTCAATCACTTGTGCCATTCAGGTTAGTTGTCATCCATCCTCAACGCAAACAGGCATTGACTTTGAGGACACATGGGGAACTAAATTTTAAAGGAGATGAAAGATCTTTCCTCCCCTTCATCATCCTCTCCCGCCTCCTCTTCTGTCCCAGCCTCCTTCTCCTCTTTCTCCTCTGCCCCTCCTCTCCTCTGCCCCAGCCTCCTCCTCCGTCCCTCTCCTCCAGCTTCCCCTCCTCCTCCCCCCTCCTCCAGCACCCCCTCCTCCACCGCCCACCGCTCCTTTTTCATCCGCACACTACTCTTCCACCATAGCCACCACTCCACGACTCCGCCCCTCGGCATCGAAGCCACAAAGGCTCCTCGTCAATCCGCTGCATGCAGCTGACCCACTAGTGAGAATTCATCCCCCATTTGCAGCTGAAGTTAATGAAGTTCCATGCATCGGCGAGGAGGATGAAGGAAGAGGCTGGAGGCTCACGTGCGGTGGAGGAAAATGGGTGGAGGGTGTTTGGATGGTTATTCTCCTATTAACATCATCATGGTTTTGAAAATCCATAGTTAAACTCAACTTATTGATGACTAAATTAATGACGATACAAGTGATGGAACGATATGACATATGGAACACAACTGATATTTAAAAAAAAAGGATACTCGGAAATACACCACTGGTAAAAACCCCCGTATACTATTATCACTAGGATGCATACCCATGCTTTGCGGTGTGGGTACTTTGTTGGGTAATCTATGAAATTAAAAGAAAATAATATAAGAACATATTAGAAGCATTACATGAAATTTTGTTGGTATGGAAGGAATATTTTTTTCAAATAGTATTCTTCATTCTCATAACTAAAAAGATAATGGTATCTTAAAAAAATAATAGATATAGAATTAAAATAAGAGCAAAGTAAATAATAAAGATCAAATAAATAAATGAAGGAAAGGCAAATTTAGTTGCAAAAAGCATCTTATTTTTTATCCAATGTTGGTCTCACCATAGTTGTTTTTTATTAAATATAGACATTTGTTAAAAAATAAATTCATTATATTTTTTTATAATTTATCTTATACATAACTCTTATGTAATAAATATATTTGATTATATATATTAATAATTTTGTTTTTCACTTTATTATTCTATATTTAATTTATAATATATCTTTATATATAATATTAAGAAAATGTATTATACATATTAAGATAATGGTTTCAACAGATCACATAGTTCATATTTATTTATTTGTGGATTCTATCATCTTATTTTGTGAAGTATAAATTTTATAACATATTAAATTCAAAAACAAAAATAAATTTAATGTATTAATTAATACTACTTCATTCTTTATACATATTATTTCTAGTCTTTATTTTCAAATTTAAAGATAGAACTATTTTCCATTTTTTAAAAAGACATGGGTATAAACAAAATTATAAACAAAGTATATTTTTATATCTTAGTAATCTTAATATTTATAAAATATTTAAAAATATTTTCTCATATAAAATGTCTCATATTGGAGTGTTAAAAAAGGTATTGAGAATAAATATATTAGTGCTTCAAATTGATTTTCAAAGAAACATTTTTCTGTCCATACTTAAATGATGAAAAATGATATGTATCGAATTTTTTCATTATCAACTATTGTTTATATATCATATTATTTAACACTACCGATTTATAATAATAAATATTATTACAACATATCTTAGAAGTTATCAACATGAACTTCTTCAATTTAAAAAAATATAAGTATGCTTGAAACTATACACAAAGCATGTTTTTCTTTCTCAACAATCTTAATTTATAAAAAAATATCAGAAAAATATAGTTTCATATGAAAGATCCCATATTTTGGTATTTTAGTAAGGAGTGAGAACAAAAATATTGATAATTCAATGTGACTTTTTATGAAACATTATCGCATACATATTTAAAGTTGTCAAAAATGACATGGATTGATTTTTTCCCATTATTAACTATTATCTATATAATACATTATTCCACATAAATTGATTAATCATTATTATTGTTAAAAAAATATCTTAGAAATTATTGTCATATAAATCTTCTTCCATAAAAAACGACATACATATACTCAAAGTACAACCAAAGTATATTTTTATATATCAATAATCTTAATATTACAAAGGTCTCATATTGGGATTTTTAAAAAAGTATCAAGAATATATATGTGTGTGTGTGTGCGCGCGCGCTTATGATTGATATTTTTTATGAACATTATCACATACATATTTAAATTGTCAAAAATGACCTTTTCCATTGATTTTTATTACTATTACACCATATCTTAGAAATTATTGACACAATACATAAAATGTTCAATTTATTATATCAATTTAATATGGTATTATTAATATTAATATTTTAGATTACTTTTAAAGATATTTTAAAATTAGATGAAGAATGTGATTTGAAAAAATTATTAAGTTTGGAAAGAAATTATAACTTGGAAAATTGGGAGAGAGAAAGGTAAGTGTGCGAGGAAAAAAAGAGAGAAATTGTGCTGATTTGAGAGAGAAATATGGCCAGAGAGGGGACACGTGATTTTAGGGAAAGAAAGAAGGCAGGCAGGCATATCGCTTAATGGTATTGGAGAGAGAGGGGAAGAGGATATGGGAGTGGGAGAGATTGGGGAGGGAAAGAGAGAGACACATGTCAAGTGAGGTGGAAAAAACCCACTATTACTAATAGTTATAGATGTATCGACAACTAATCAAAATTTTTGTCTGGCCACTTTTGATATATACCACGAGGTTTGAGGAACTTTTTTGTATTCCAAATTGATGTTCATTAGTTGACCCATCCATCAAAATCTTGCTTCCACTCAGTCGTAAACCACAAGTCCATCGGCTCTATTATTTGGAATAGGATTCGGATTTTCGGATTCGTTTGCGATCTAATTTTCGGATTCGTTTGCGATCTAATTTTGACCTTCTCGATATATCTGATACCGCATATAACTCTTTGTCACGTGACCTTCTAGAAGATCGTGCGGGTGAGACGCGAGGAATCTTCCGCTCCCAATCACGTGCCCATTAATATATCCCCTTAAACAAGGGATTTTTACATCTACGTCCAATATCCTTAACGTTTTTGCAATTACGCTTGTGTATCAGTATTCTTACGAAATTTACAGCGTCACCCTTCTGTTTATACACAGGTGCCGTTATGTTACACCAACGGAAAGGCGACACTGTGAATTTTGTAAGAATATCGAGGCACAAGGGTCTTGCAAAAGGTTAGGGGCAGGATTATCGGACAGTTTCAAATGGAGAAAAGTGTAAAAATCCTTCTTCTTTTGTTAGAAAATATCATTAATCTAGGACGTAAGATAATGATAATTAATCTGGGATGGAACTAATACTAGTAACTAAATGTGTTTTTCACTTTGTTATTAAGTTAGTTTGAGGGGCACTGATGAATATAGGGATTTTTACACTCATAACCTTGAGTAATTTTGTAATAACATTCATAATCCTGCATAATCGTGAATTACATGAGAAACCCTGAATAATACTTAACTCTTACATGACATAACCCTGTGTCATTATCCGTTTGAGATGACCGTGATGTTTGACGGTTTTCTGTTGAAATGACAAAACTGTCCTTAATATTTATTCTATTTGCAAAACATACCATCTACTCTATCCCCTCCCCCGCACTCAACGGCCCTCTCCCCCTACCGAGCGCCACCTGCGCCCTGCAGGTCATGCGTCAAACCTTGTTGTCGAGCTCCCTTGCTCGAACCCCGCCGCCGAGCTCATCCCCTTCGAACCCACCCCCTCCCCCCACGGGAGAGGAAGCCCGCTCCCCTGCTTCAACCGTCGAGGTCACCGTCGAAATCCCCCTTCTTCTTGGATCCCGACCTCATCCTCCGCATACCTAACCACACTGCAAGCTGTAGCCCCCTTGTCGACCCGGCCTGCAAGGCACCTGCCGACCAGAGCATCCCTCCCCAGGTCGTGCACCCATCTCCCCTCCCCACTCGTGCCACCTCCTAGTCGACCCGTAGCCATGGAAGGACGTATCGATATCGATATCGATACCATGTCGATACCGATATGTCACCGATATATCGGCGATATATCGACGCCATATCGCCGACATCGGGACTCAGCTCGCATTTTGTGCATATCGATACCCGATATCGGACATATTGGCGATATATCGATGACCTGTCGATACCAATATATCGTCGATATATTGGGATACGGCCTTCCTAACCCGTAGCCGCCCACCCCCTGGCTCGTGCCTCTGCCTGGTCGACCCATACCCCCTATGCGTCCGCTTGAAAGCCCGCCCCGCTCGCGCCTTCACCTGGTCCGCCCCCCCCCCCCATCGACCGACCTGCAAGCCCCTCTCCTGCCCGACCTGCGAGCGCCAACCCCTCACCCCCGACCGAAGGCCTCATCCCCTGCAACACACCTCCTACCCCTATCGACCTGCACGGCACCCCCACCCCGTTGGCCCCCGATCGACCGCGACCTGCGAGCGTCGCCCCCCTCCTCCCCGATCAAAGGCCCCATACCCTGCCGACCTTGCAACCCCCCCCCCCCCCCCCCGCCAACCTGCGAGTGCCACCCCCCGACCGAAGGGCCCATCCCCTGCAGACCAGAGCTGTGCTCCCCCTCCCCGGCCGACCTACGAGCGCCACCCCCTTCCCCCCGACCGAAGGTTCCATCCTCCGCAGACCGGAGCCGTGCCACACCGCACCCCCCGCCCACCAACCTCTGTAAGACCAACCACCCCCAATCATGCTTATCAAGCCACCATCCTCTGCACCAGAACCACCTCTACTGCCCTCCACCGTTCCTCTACACCTGCATCGCTACCTCGCTCGCCTGTGCAGCCTTCAACCATCGTTCCACATGCAAGAATCCCCACCGTGGGATACTTACTTTTTATTTAGATTAATTCCAGCCGTCAGATCGTTGATTGGTTAGACTAACTCAATCATCTGGTTGAGTAAACGAAGTAAAGTAACGGAAGGTTATAGGTGCAAGACAGTGCATTTATTTAGGGTCCTGAGCGTAATTAGCGATTATGCAGGGTTATGAATGTTATTACAAAATTACTATGGGTGCAAAAATCCCATGAATATAAAACTTAGAAAGAGAGATGTATTTAATGATGTAATCAAAATGTGACTACTTTATTCGACAGAGAATATCTTGAGAGTGGAGAGTACCATATGTGCATGCATATCCCATCATACTCATCCATAGGAGTGCACATGCATCGGATTGGATCGGATTTTAGCCTAATCCGTGTCCAATCCAACCTTAACGAATTTTCACTTTTCTCAATTCAATCCAATCCATCAAATATCTGAATTCAAACCAATCCAATCTACCGGATTACGGATTGGATCGGATTGGATCAGATTTTTTATACTTACATATTTTCGTGTGATAATTTACCATGCAGTGTTTGTATTTTAGCACACTAGCCTTCGACATTTGAATATGACTTTAAATTGGTAAATTGGATAATATAGTGAAAAGAATATTTGAACAACGCACAATCAAATAAATGTTGATGAACTGCATTAGTTTATAGTAAAAAGTTGAAGAGCATACCATGATGCTAAAGGATTATATTAAATTTGGTATCTAAGTTTCTTTTTATTAATGATGTATTAGTATGTTTTATTTTGTAAATGATTTTTGATATATGGTTCATGCAAGTTACCGATATGGATGCAAAAACTAGTTAGATAACCAAAAAACATGTTTTTTTGATGGATATTGATGAAGTCTGTGATATATTTATATTGTTAACTTATGTCTAGATCAAATCACTCATAAGAATATCTTTCAAGGTACTATAACATATCATCAACATACAAGAATAATAAAACGTTCATATTCAATTCGGTATCCATGACAAAACCAATTTAAATATAGCCCACCAATTAAGCATTATACATCACATTTAAAATAGACTTGAAATGGAATTTATTTGTCATAATTGTATCTATAGTCAAAATATGTAAATTTTTCATAACAATATGAAGCAAATATGTATATCAATTTAAAAAGGAAAAGAATTCAAATATGCTTGTTCGTGAACCCCTCTAATGGTCTGGTGGTAGAAGGAGTGGACTCTCACTTAAAGGACCAGGATTCAAACCCCTCCCCCAATTAAATAATAAAAAAAGTATGTTCGTTCGTTCTTACATGGTGCGGTACATCTCAACATGTAGTTGTTCTAATTTCATATATGGGTAAGGTTGCAAGTTAGAAAAAGCAAAAAGTCCAAGAATAAAAATTGCATGCACTATGCAACTACTCGAATCTATTTTCTTTTAACGGAGATCAGATGTGTTGCATTGCTCTCAGGACAGATGGTATCGCATCAGAGAGGGATAACATTGTGTGAGACAGGCGATGATTCCATAAAGGAGGGCGACACTATTGTACTAAAGGGGGACAATGTTGTGTATGAGAGAATGCACCAAAATGGACCATGAGGGAGAGAGAACCGATAATTAGATATTGGTAATTGAGAGTGCAATGAGAGAGAGGGGTAATTGGAGGGGAATGGTCAAATAAGGTTCACAACACTACAAGTTATAATCATATTTTATTATTTTTGAGATTTAACATTTAACTTTCAAGAGAAAGAGTTGGGAGTAATAAGAGAACTTGTATCCGACAATTATGCGATGAATGACATTGACTATAGCTTTATGAGAATTATAGATGGACGAAAATAAATATTATGTATGTATAATATTTATATAATATGTAAATATGTAAATGAATGTTAACGGATCGGATCGGATTAGATTTTGATAATGATCCGATCCAATCCATATTTTAACGGATTTTAAAAATTCCAATCCAATCCGATCTGTTAAAATGGTAAAACCAAACCAATCCAATCCAATAACATCGGATGGGATCGGATTACGGATTTTGTCCGATCCGTGTGCACCCCTACTCATCCATACTCAACCTTTCACGATCGTTGGATTAAGATGGGTTTTTTTTACACTTTTGCCTCCTTCAAGTTGTCCTTTGACCTTTTTTGCAATAATACATGTCTATGTATTCATACAAATTCACAGTACTAGCATTCTATTATTACATTTGTATCCCCATGCTTCATTAACAAAAGGGCAATACTACGGATTATGTAAGAATACTGGGGCGCAAGTGTGATTGCAAAAAGGTTAAAGGCATAACTATAATTGAAGAATCTCATAGGGGGCACGAGTGTAAAAATGCTTAAAAAAGAAAGACATAATTGCGAAACATTCCACATAAATAGAAAACATTTGAATGGAAACCACGAGGAAAAAGGTGCATCCTTGTCTTTTAAGCTCTACCAAAAAAAACGTGTTTTCCAATTCCAAACATGAGCAAATACGTTGTAGAGGGAGAGAGAGAGAGAGGGAGTGGAGAGAGAGAGAGAGAGAGAGTTGGTCACCACCCATCGATGACTCCACCCCTCACTATTTGAAGGAGGGCATCCCCTCTTCCCCTTCTCCCCTTCCTCACTTCTCCCTCTGCCACTCCACCGCACATAGCTAGAGAGAGAGATGGATAGATAGATAGAGAGGGAAAAGAAAGAGCAGATTTTGAGCACAGGGGTCCTCTCAGATTCACCTGCTGTTCTCAGTGCACCACGTTCTGGCAGGGATTCGAGTGGCTGTGACCACAATAGCCTCCAATTGGAGGGGGAGGCGGAGGAGGAGGAGGAGGAGTAGGACAGAGGCCAACCTCTCGGCAATGGAGTGGTGGAGTAAGCTGGTGGCCTGTCCTGTGAAGCGCGTGTGGGTCTCAATGGCCGCACGTGTGAAGTCCAGGAAGACTGGTGAGCTTCGAATCAACAGTTTTTGGATTCCGGGTGATACGAAAGATTGCATCTTGATCGATTTTCATCATTGTTTTGGCCATTGGTATGAATTAGGGTTCTATGTCTTGTGGGTTGCTGAAAAGTCTGCTGGTTTTGATTGGATTTTAACTCCACCGTGCCGAATTCCTCGGCCATTCATCTGATTTGGGGTTCATAGTTTTCAGGTTGATGAAAATACTTGATGCTTTTGATCACTCCTGTTTATTTGATCAGGGTTTATTGATTGGATTTTAATTGGATGATGATATCTTGTTGGTAGCTGGAAGATTGCAATGGTTTTGGTCGTCATCTATGTTGATCTGATTAGGGTTTATGGATTGTGGGTTGCTGGAAAGCACAAAGTATTTTCAGGTTGATGAAATCACTTGATGCTTTTGGTCACTGCTGTTTATCTGATTAGGGCTTATTGATTGGATTCTAATTTGATGATTATATCTTGTTGGTAGCTGGAAAGATTGCAATGGTTTTGGTCGACGTCTCTGTTGATCTGATTAGGGTTTATGGATTGTGGGTTGCTGGAAAAGATTGAAACTTTTGGTTGGATTCTAATTCCATTGTACCAAATCCATAGGCGGTTGTTCTAATTTGATGTATATATCTTGTTGGTCATTGGAAAGATTGCAACTTGATGGTTCCATCATCTGATTTGAGCTTATGGGTGCTGGTCGAGAACATAAATCAGCAAATCCTTCGGTTTTGCTTCGCGTCTGATCCGAAGGATTGGTTGGTTTTGTTCTCCGGTTGTCAACGTCTCCCTGCAGTCGTTCCAAGGAGATTCGTGACTGCGGATCGGATGATATCGTCGTGCCTGACGATATTGGCAGGGTAAGTAGGCTGTCATGATATCGGTGCGGGGCGTCCTTCGCAATCACCATATAGTTCCTTGGATTTCTGGATTGCCAGGGGATGTTGACAGCCCAACAACAAAGCAATGAATCCAATGAGTATTACATTTAAAGGATTTGTTTTCTTATTGTCTGTTCTTCCCATTTCCTGTGATATCATTGGATTTCCTATTAGGAAATTTGCTGTTTATCTGTGTTCTTAATCCATCATTCCTTCTAGTAACTGATGACTAAAAGCAAATCTGTTTTTATGTACCTGTTCGTTCCATTGATTTTACTGCTAATATTTTTGAATTCCACTGCTTGAACTGTTCTTCTTCTGTTGGTTTTACATATGAAATAAATCATGGATTTTTTATGTTAAAATCTATTATCTGAATCAGGAAAAAGGTTCTCGAACGCCTTCTCGCAACTTTTAACACACCTAATGGCATTTTCGAAACGATTATCAGTTTTCCATGTATCTTCAGTAGTCTCTTCGACAGTTTTTTCTGCTGAATCTTGTTGTAAATAAGCAACTGTCGACATACGATAAAGCAGGAATTTTTTCTTAGAACATCACGTGGATTTTGTCGATCGATATTCGATATCGACCATCTGAATACGATGTCTGCATGTTGGCTGATTGTGTATGGGCGTGGGCATCTAGGTCCACGCCCATCCCATGGTCACGGTCAGGTCCCTCCGTGAAAACTCTAGTCAGTTACGACGTCTCTATCGATCTGTGCGTTAGGAATTATATATTGCTTGATCATAAACAACTAGTTCAGCTGTCGATTTCAGTTTACATCAGAAAGAAAATGGGGTTAGGTGCGTTTGTACGTCCATTCTTTTCGTTTGTGTTAACTCGCAATATCGTTCTTAGGTACTTTATCCGGTTTAATTAGCATAAACTCGATGAAATTTAAGATGTACTAATTGAAATACTTGTCAACTACTATGCGTCTTTCTACATATGACGGATGTGAATTTTCTAATGCAGGGAGAGGGATTCTAGAGCTACACAATGACGTGCAGTCATGTGGGTACAGAGACATCGAGATCATGTGGGAGATGATCCAGAGGTCGGAGAAGGAGAGCACACCGAGGAGGCGCAAGCACCCCTTCTGGCGAGTTTCTGCATTCTTAAGTCATCGTCGGGTAACGACCGCTTCTGGCAGCAAGTTTTAGTTGGGCCATGGTCGGATGGTGTTGGTTTTGTAGAGTAAGTACGTGTGTTTTTGTACAGAAGATGGCGGGTATTTATACGTAGGTCGAAGGCCGTAGGGCCTCTCCCTTGTTTGTGAGGAGAGTAGAGGTTGGATGTAAGAAGGATTTCTTCTCCATATCTTGTGTTTGCTAGAGCTCTTTCTTGCTCTGAAAGGTTTTAAGCATTTGGCAATGAAGTCCAGATCTCAGAACCCTTTTCGATCATCGCGGAATTTTCTGGGAATTTTTAGGGATTCTCTGAGAGTGTTTAGATTCTTTTAGGGATTCTTTTTTACGAGAAATCGAAGAAAATGTAGTCGATTGTGTCGACCAGTTCACCGACCTTTTCTTAACTGTTTTGTTGTTTCATTTAAGCAAGCTTAATATAAAATCCTAAATGTTTGATTGAAATTCAATTGTTTTTTTGTTTCATTACGATAATAGAAAATGTACATGTTTACGTAAATATGTAAGATAATAAGTATAAAAATAATTTATATATTCAAAATAATTTCAAAACATAAAAAGACTAAATTCTGATTAAATCAAAATAGCTTCTCAATTACCAATTAATCTTTAGTCAGTGACTAGATCGATTAACTACCAATACTGACTTTGAAACCTTGGGGCTACCCATCGCACAAACCATCCTTAAAATGCTTGTAGCAAGAATGTTATTAAACCAAAGAATTAGATTCGAATTCCAAAAAAGCCGTCGATCGATCGCCATTTAGTGCAATTTTTGTGGACTGTACTTTTGATCCGAATATCGTGAGTGGTGATCTAACGGAACTCGAACACGTGCTAGCACAATCCGAGGAGCATCTTAATGGGGGCATGTTGACGGTACTTGAGCTCGGCCTTTTTACATAAAATGGGCTTATTTACTTCTAATTATGAGCTCAACCCATTTACGAATTTACGATTATTGATTAATTAATTCAATAATCTTGCATATCATACCTAATATTATATATTATTTAGTAATTTTTTTTGAAAGAAAAAAGGGCCTTCACCGTATAGATGAGTGCCCAAAAACTTCACCATTAATCACCAGAAAGAGTACACGCCTGTATACAGGTTAGATACATGAAAGAAATTACAAGTTCCAATGCTCCGCTAACGCTCGAGCATGCGCGACAATGTTCTCTCCATAACAACGCTCCTGACGAAAAATCACATGATTCCTGGCAAGCCACATTGCCCAAATCATAGCTAAAACGCTCGATCTTTCCCTCTCTGAACCAATCCAGTTTGCTCCAATGAAATCCCAGAAATCAGAGACACCATCTACGTTGATCGTGTGGTTCCCAAATAACTCCCATGCCTTCTTTGAGCTTTCACACCCGAAGAAAAGGTGGTCAGCATCTTCCACCTCTCCCAAACATCGCGAGCAAGCAGGGTCAGCTGACTGTACAAAACGCGCAAGCCTATCCCCTGTTAAAAGCCTACCACGTCTGAAAAGCCATAAGAAGACCTTCACGCGTAGCGGAACCTTCCATTTCCATATCCTTCTACAGTCGACCACGCATCCTCCCGGGTCAAAGACCACCGGCCCCTTCAATGCCTTGTATGCCTTGCCAATAGAGAACACCCCATCGAACCAGCTCCAGTAGTCTTTCCCTTCAGACGGTCCTGCAACATTATCCAGCTCTGCCCGCATCACTAGTAATTCCTCTAATCTCTGATCCGAGAGCTCATATCGAAATCTTACCCAATTACATCATAACGCCTATAATCTTTGTGATTACATCATAAGCCCTATAACCTTGCTCTATTTAACACATATGCACATATTCTAGCGTTTACAAGAGTTGTGGTATAATTATAATGAATAAAATAAAAAAAATATGCCCTATGTTTGGGTTAATTTACCGTAAATAAATTTAATTAAATTATAATTATTTATAAATAAATGGATTTTTTGACGTTTGTTATTCTTTAAGATTCTGCTATGCCTTTTTTTTGCAATTACACATGTGCCTACAATATTTACAGCTCTACCCTTCTATTAAGATAAGCTTAAGATAGTAATCTGTGAGGAGGATAGGGAGGGTTGGAAGGAGGGGTATCTCAGGTTGGGCCAACCCAACCCTGTCCAACCCTGCAACCAAACGGAGCCTAAGAGATAAGTATAACAAGAGTAGTTCCAACTATGGAACAATGGAAGAATGATGTTGAACTATGGAACCGTGGATCAATGAAACTGTAAGAATGCTTTGTATTGTTCTAATACTTTGGAACTTTGATGATGGTATACACTATTACCACCCAATTTGATAAGATTTTGTGAAAATTGTACTATCTATAGAGAATCTAATTTTATTACATGATAGATTTAGAATGAATGTGGAAAGCTTACTCATCATTCTTTTTCTTCCATTGTATTTGCACGTATTTTTGTAGGTTACTTTTAACTCTATGTTCATGTATCATAACTATTGTATTGGAGATGACTATTGTGTTGAGGATCGATGTTCATAGAGGATCAATAATGAAGGTTTCATTATAATGTTCTATGGAAGGTATATGGTCAATATTAGGAATCTCAATTTCCTTTATTACATAATTCTGTTCCATTATTCGATCATCAGTGAAGTCGATTTTTTTTATCAGTGCCACTGTCCGTTAAGGTTTATATGAATCTATCTTGTAAAGGGGTATTGGTATTCATAACTTCTCAAACTGAGGATTTCCTTGTAGCTTTTGCCAGCAATGGTGATAGTCCACAAGTGGGTTGAGAGCCTTGACGGTCTATCACTTTTTGTGCAATGTGCAACTCTTCGATAATAAGTTGATTTGTTCATTCCTTATAAAAACAACATGCATTCCTCATAATTGTCAGCACAACTTTTTTTAATGAATGGTGCCTCTTCTCAATTAGTTGACAATTTAAATTCAAAGTTGTAATAAAAATGTTCTTTAAATATTATCAACAATAACTTACTATTCCCAAAACTAATTTTTGAAAATGTATATATGGATGATGGACATTCAAGCAAATTATACCATCTCAGAAAATAAAAAAGACTGCAAACAGAATGGATATGCTCAGACAAGTACCAAAAGTGAGTGAAGTTCAAAACAAACGCTGTGGATTAAAGTTTGTCACAATTGAATGGATTCAATCCAATTTCTGGATCTACTCGGACAGTAGCAGAAGATATGTTCAAGGGGATTCCATGACAATTTCTACAGAGAGCATAAAGAGGGTGCAGTTAAGAATGATGATCTTAACTCATGAGCATTTGTGTAAAACTCCAAACTCATGAGTTTTTTACAATGGTCTTAATGAATAAGAATCTTATCTATGGTCAGGACATGATCCATAAAATCCAAACATATTTCCAGAGGAAGAAAATATGCAACTTGATAGATAACTCTATAAATGTTTCAATATACCCTGTCAATGGGTTTTAAGATCTCCACAGGAACAACTAAATAATTCAATAGATCTTAATTGACTATAATTTATCTTGCCAGAACATGGAGTAGACTTGGCATCACATATTCATCCAACTTGTGCAGTGATCGCCAATTTTGTCTTTCATCTTAATCAGACAACTATAAAATCTACCAATAACTATAACTTTCATGAAGCAAAGATAAAGCATGCTTTTCTTTCTATTTCCCTTATCAAAAAGCACGCATGGGCCTCGAATTTGGTTGGAAGTGGAGGAGAGAGGCAAGAAGGCGACCAGGCAGAGGGAAGAGGGCAAGGCAATCACCAGGACGTCGTGTGCGCGGTCAGATGGGGATGCGAAGGAGAACAGAGGAATAGGAGGGAGTGTCGGGGAGGAGGGTGCGATCACGTGCGGGTAGAGAATGAGGTAGGAGGTCGGATGGGTCTGCAATGGAGGATGAGGTGTGGGGAGGGCAAGGAACTGGGGTTGCTTGATCCAAGGCAGAGCAACGATTGTTCGACGACCAACGAGACTCAAAGGAATTTTTAGTGAGCAGGAGATCAACTGACTACGAGAGAAATGGAAGGGGAAGTTGTACGAAGGCAACATGAGACAAGGTGGGGGATGGAGATAGAGGAGGAGGCGGGTGCTGCAAGGATTGTCTGGAGAGATCACGCCGCAAGGATTGGATGTGTGTGGGTAGGAAAAGGAAGGGAAATGTGAATGGCTAATCCAATGGTCGCTTTTCTCTGCAATCAATGGATAGGATGTCCGCAGCAGGGAACTTGCCTGCTCTAGGCAGCAGGCTCCCTTTCCTCTCTCTCTCTCTCGATATATATATATATATATATATATATATATATATATATATATATATGTATATATGTCTCTCTCTCTCTCTCTATGTATATATATATATATATATGGGTAAAATGTGTATGCTAGGGAAAACTAACTTAGCCCCTCCTCTCATGTTTCTCGTATTTTTTTTGAAAATTACTTCCGTAGATTTTTATTATTGTATCCTTATATTATGTCATTCAAACTCCATGTGAAACAGAGACTCCTACGACTTCCATCGAGACAGTATTTTTCTAACAATTCTGTGGCCGTAGGAGTCTCTGTTTTTATATGAAATTTGAGTGGTATAATACATCGACATAGTGATGAATATTCATGGAAGAAATTTTCAAATATATATGGTTAAATGGGGCTGCTCTCAAGGGGAGCTAACTTGGTTCCCCCACCCCATTTTTTCTATTTTTTATTTTTATAAAATTGCCTCCGTGAATTTTCATCAATATATCCCTATATTATGTAATTCAAATTTCGTGCGAATCAGAGATTCATACGGCCTCGATCCAGACAGATCGACTTTAACAATTCTGTTATCGTTAAAAAACGATTATCTGGATGGAGGCTGTAGGAGTCTCTGTTTCGCACGAAATTTGAATTAACTAACATTAGGGATATAGTGATGAAATTCCGTAGAAGAAATTTCCGAAAAAAAGAAAAAAAATAGGGTAGGGGAGCCAAATTTGTTCCCCCTAAGGGCAGCTTTCAAAAAATAAAAAAATTGAAAAAAAGAAAGTGAAGTAGGTAAGTTACCTACTCTGTGGAGCCAGATCTCTTTCCTCTTTCTCTATCTCTCTCTATGTGCACGCGCGCATGCATACAGGTGTGCATGCAGGCGTGTGTGCGTGCGTGCGTGCATGTTTGTGTGTGTGAGCCAGAAATGAAAGTAGTGAATCTGAACCATCAGATTCTGCTCTTCTCTCTCCTCATGCAACCAATGAGTAGAGAGATGCCAGAATTTGATTGTCCATAATCAATGCTCTCATACTCTAAGCCCTCTGTATATGTATATGAATATGTATTTGTATATGTATATGTATAGGAGAGTATGCTCCCTGGGATCATGTATCTTACATGCTCCTATCCTTTTTTCCCGTATTATTTTTATTTTTTAAATTAAACCTAGGGCAATTAGATCATCATATATCAACATGGTGTCATTCAAAAATGCAACTTAATTTGAGACTCCTATCATCTCCATTAAGAGTACCAATTTTTTATGGTTTCATAATTGCTAAAATCGACCACCTTCAGATAGACATATTAGGAATGTCTGTTTTACATGAAATTTGAAACACATATTCTACTTATTATTTTAAGCACATCCCTTCATGATTTCACTTTAAAAAAATTAAAAAAATTGTGAAAATAAGGTGGGAGCATACTCTTATATGCTCCCAGGGAGCATATTTATTTAATCCATATATATGGGAAAATGAGGATGCTCCTCAGGGGGAGCTAACTAGTCTTACTCACCTTATTTTTCTTATTTTTATTTTTTGAAAAATAAATCCGTGAAAATTCTTCGCTATATCTCTATATTAGACCATTCAAGTTTCGATCAAAATAGAAATTCCTACGGCTTCTCCATCCAACAATCATTTTTTAAAGGTCGTAGAATTGCTAAAATCAACTATGCCTGGATAGAGGTCGTAGGAGTCTCTGTTTCACACGAATTTTGAATGACATAATGTAGGATATAGTTATGAAAATTAACAAAAGTATTTTTAAAAAATATAAAAATGAGGAAAATAAAGCGAGAGAACAAAGTTAACTCCCCCCAGTGGCCATCCCCACTTTACACACACAGGGTGAAATGGGGCGCCCTGCGGAGCTAACTTGGCTTCCCCTATCCTTTTTTTTCATTTTTATTTTTTTAAAATAAAAACATGAAAAGTCATCATTATATCCCTATATTATATCATTCAAGTTTCATGCGAAACAGAAACTTCTACAATCCTCCATCTAGACAGTCATTTTTAATGATCGTAGAATTATTGAAATCGACCACATCTGGATGGAGGCTGTCGGAGTCTCTATTTCACACGAAATTTGAATGATATAATATGTGGATATAGTGATGAATTTCTTTGATTTTATTTTTCAAAAAAATAAAAATTGGGGAAAATGAGGTGGAGGAGTCAAGTTAGCTCCCCTCATGGGGCAGCACCATTTTACCATATATACACACACGTGTATGTAAATACGGATTTTTACATTTGTGCCTTTTTTTCCAATACTACTTATGCTTTTGCTTTTTTTAACAATTTATGTTCTTTGCAAAATTTTGCAGTAGTACCCTCTCAATGTTACACGTTAAGATATAAAAGCACCCGTGCTATTGAAAAAAGACTGAAGGCATAAATGTTATTGCAAAACCTTTACGAAGTGTAAAAGTTGCTAAATAATATTGGCAATATTATATGTGTATGGGACTTGAATTATTTTTGGACCTAAGTTCAACCGAGTCCATATTGTTAGTGGGCCTACTTTCTCAACCCAGTTCGCGATCGGGCTTTAGGCCGACACAATGCAATGTTCTTACAATTTCTTGATTTATTTACTTTTAAAAATTGTAACCAATTGTTTCTAGATTTTGAAGTAAAAAATTAACTATCGTTAAAATTTTAAATAATAGCAATCCATAAGCATTGTTATGTACACCTTCGCTAAAAATATAACACCGGATATAATACTAGTCGAGAATTTCATTATCAAACACAGAAGCTACATAAAAGGGGTAAAGAGTGCAAGCCTGCCAGTTGATGAAGCGAGTTGACTCGAAGGATAAAATTACAATGAAAATCATATAAACTTGCTCCATTTAACACCATAACTCGTATATTTGATTTTACTCTTCTTGAGTTAAATTGCTTGAGTTTGCCCAACATCTAACTAAACCACTACAAAATCCAACAATAGATATTATTCCAATCTCTCTCCTTCCTTCTCCTCCACTTGACCCTTGACTAGATCGAACTCCTTGACCCACCCACCAGCACACCACCACTGAGTATGAGTGTGATCCATATGTTACAGTTAGCCCACTTTGAGTTCGTAGTCTGCCGCCACCCCTCCTTCCCTACCTCCTATGGGGTTGTTCCGTTCCCCATATAGCCCTCCAATCAAATGCATCCATTGGAGGGTTATCTGGGAAAGGGTAAATTGTTTTTGTATTTTAGTATTTGGATAAAGGATTTGGGATTGAAAGGTTTGTTGTGATATGATTGCATTGAAGTTTGCAAAAAATGAGTAGTTGTTGTGATGCGATTGTATTGAAGTTTGGAAAAATGAGCAGAATGAGTTATTTCCCATAATGGGAATAGCTTGGGAATTATTTTCCAGAATGGGTATGGATTCGAAATGATCCCCAGAATGGGGATGTATCAGTGAACTATTTGTTGTCGTCATTCAAAGCTACAAACGCGATCGTCGATGGTGCGGTTAATGAGATCTAGCGCCTGCACGATTGGCGGGTTACTGTCGTGACAAATCATTTGCCGATGGAAGTCTTTATCGGGCGACTAAAGAACACAACACATGATTTGTTGATGTCTGTCGATGACTAGAGAACAACGACAAACCATTTTCCACGGCAAGCCCGCCCAAAATCTGCTATAAATACCCCCCATCCCCCTCACTCTTCTTCACTCAAGTCCCACACCTCCTCTTCCTCACTCACATTTCCTCTCCCTCTTTCTCACTCACAATCTCTAAGCTATGTTTTTATATTTATGAAAATTATTTAAATAAATAAATAAATATATATATATATATATATATTTTAATGCAAAGGTAATTGTACATGTATTATTAGCAATATCTTGTCAATTTAGTGTTAGTTTTGAAATTAAATTACCATCATAATATTCAATGTCATTAGCAACATAAATACACAAATTTGGATAATTAGCAACATCCTCCTAATTTAATTGGACACATATGCTACTACTGTAGCTAATATCGTAAGTAGCGATTCTTACCAATATCCATAATTATACTTTCAATAAAAGTAGTTATAATCGTAATAAAGTGCTATTTTTTTGTGAATACATTACATACTTGAATTTGATCATGTAATTCTTGAATTAATACGAAGCAACCCTTTGTATTGTAAATGTAGTTAAAATTGTAATTAGGTTCCAATTTTTTGTGAATATATTACATACATGAATTTGATCATGCAATTCGTGAATTAATATAAAGCAACTCTTTGAATTGTAAATGTAGTTAAAATCGTAATTAGGTTCCATTTTTGTGAATGCATTATATACATGAGTTATTACTGCTAGCAATTGATGATTCTTGCCCCAATGTCCTAGAACACTTGCAATTGGACTTTGTAGATCTTTTAGCGACTTTTAGCGATGTATAGAAAATGATGATATTGATGTACTATATGTGTTCTGAGGTGGATGGATAAATACGTGGATACTGAGAATGTTTATGAAGGAGGTGACAACGACATGATCGGAGTGCCTATATCTAGCAACTACAATGATATGCTTGGTTACATAAATGGGCTTACTAGATATACACCCAACATTTACGAAATTAATATCACATGCATGTGGTCGGCAAGTGTGAGCTCGTTCTATCCTATCGTAATTGGGATGGATAAAATTAAAAACTCGATGTTGCAAGTGAGTTGACAGGTGGGAATGATGGAGCTACTACTTGAGGTGGCAGAGATCACTCCGTCCCAAGTTGATGTATGACCATCATCATGTGATGGTTGGACCTTAAGAATCTATATACGAGGGAGATGATGCTGAAGATGACAGTGAAGATAATGGTGAAGATGGATATGGAGATGAAGATGAAGAGGATGAAGAAAAAGGATATGCCGAAGTGGGAGCGAATGAAGAAGCTTGTAAGGGCACTATATGTGTGAGGGTGATGAATCTCCATTTCATCACCTTTATTCTATCATTTTGGACTTAAAAACTCTATTTAAGGTATGTAAATACCTCTAATTTGCATAAATTAACATTCATCCCTTTTGTATAAATACCGTATAAAATACTATTTTAAATGCCAAAATAATAGAATAAAGAAAAGAAAGAAAAAGAATAAAATATAAAAGATATTTTATGACTCTAAATCCTGAGACCTAGGTATGTTGATGACTAGGTTGACAAGGAATAAAGTAGGGGGAGATAAGGGGCCATAATACAATAAAAATTCCATTTATTAATTTACTAATAATGTATTTTTGGGACCTATTTTATTTTCTACTTTTTTACTTCAAACAAGAAACATTGTACATAAAAGTTGTAGATAATAAATATAGAACAATACAAATTCAATTTCATACAAAAATAATATACATTGTGCAAGTTATACTCTAATTAAGATTCCAAAATCCCACATATCTCTCAAATAAAAACTCAAAATATATTAAAATCACTTTAATTGTATATAACTTTCAATAAATTATTAAATAAATATAGTTTCATATTTTTTGGAGTTAAGGTGTGAAGTTAGGTTTCAGATCCTTATTATATTATAGACTCGATTAAAATATTCATTTTATTCATTCTTTATTATTTTTATAATTTTATATTTTTATAATTTTGTAAGTATTATTTATATTATATGTACATATTAAAACTAGAATAAAATATTAATAAGATATTAAAATAAAATATGTATGTAAAATATATAAATGAATATACAATAACTATACCTGTATAATATATATATATATAAGTGTATATATTATGTCAGAAAAATATAATAAAAATATATTTAAGTATTTAAAAATAAGTTATAATTTTATAAAATAATAAAATAAAATAATAAAACTAAATATAAAAAATAAAATTAAAATACACAAAACATGGATAGAAATACCTATAATGGAACCCTAAAAAGCAACTTGTAATTAAATACCTCTAAAAATAAAAATCATTATAAAATTCTATAGAAAATAACAAAAAAATTTTATTTTATAACTTAAAATCAATAAAATCATTTATTAATTCTTCTTGAAATTCTAAAGATTTTTCATGTTGCTTTTTCCTGGTTGGTCCATTTTAACCAACCATGTGACGATGAGTGTTGACTTCGGTCAACTCTCTTACCCGCCCAATAGTTCATGTTAGACCTATGTTTGACTGCTTCTTCTCGCTTTTTTCCAATTCAATTTGAGCATCGACTTGGTTTGATATCTTCTGCACTTTTGTGCCTCGATCTTCATTGATTTACGTGGAGATAATTCCTTATGGAAAGCATCGCTAAATCGCTGCCACCCCCTCGTCCTTGGAACCCGGACAACCATTTGTATAAACCGCACATCAATCCAACCATGACATTTTGGTCGTTCTTCCACCCGAAAATCTTAGCCTTGAGTCCTGATCTTGGCTCTTGGTGATAGCAAGAGTTTGATCGACTCCTTGGACGACCAATTATGCATCGAATCGAAGCGATCCGAGCTTTGTCGTTAGCTTTGTTGGAATCTCTATTTCCGGTCGTGGTTGATCGGTAAGATTTCATTTCCTTAGTTATTTTTATTCTTTATGTTCGTAGTAATCTAGATAGGGTTTTCTTTATGGGAGAAGCCATCGCATTTTTTATATCGATCGATTTCATCCCAAGGTGGAGTTCTGGTTCTGCTGCCGTATTCCGATCTCGTCTTAGCCACTTCGTCGCACCTTACCATCCTCACATTTTCCCCATTCACTTCTCGTCGCTCCGCACACCTTCATCTAACCAGTTCTTGCATAGATTGGACATCGCTCCCCCTCCTCCGCCGATCGCCAGAGGAGCTCCGCCCGGGAACCCCTCTCGCTCATTCTACCTTCTGAGGCTCCCAGCGCTTCGCCCTTTTGTGTCGACTAATATTGTGTAGGACTGAAGACCAAGAACCAGCAGGAGGTGATTTTTCCTATCACTGAGGTACTTGGAGCTCTGCATCTTCCCTAACTTCGTGAAAGAGCTCCGATGCACATTGCAGTATTTTGACACCACCAGCAGATAGAGGAATCCTAAAGCTCCATTTTGCACCTTATTTCAGCCTTTTAGGAGGCTAGACGAATGAGAGAAGCTCGATCGAATCTCGGGCAAGGAGTGTTCTTGCCCTGTTCTTCCATCGAGCCTCTCCATCATCCGATCAAGAGCTAGGCCCCAGTTTGCATGCCATCCATCGGATCACACCGCATCAGAACCATCACATCCACATTTGGATCTAATCCAAGCTGTTGGATAGCGAACTGTCACCGCGCTCACAGGATGCGACGCATGGCATAAGTGAAGCATCACGACCGTCAGCCCACACTTAGGACTGAGTATTTTGCATTTCCACCTAGTTACTTTTTATATTTTACTATTTAATACTAAAACTTTCTTATGCCATTTACTAATATTTGTAGCATTTGCATTCAAGCCCCTCAACTCTTTATATTTGCATCTTGGTCCTCTGCCAACTTACCTCGCGTGGCCATCCATGTGAGGTGCGCATGTTACGTAGAGGCCCCTACATGTTTTGTTATTTGTTTTTAGCCTATGAAAATTCTATTCACGTTATATATATATGTATATATATATATATGAAAAAATTGCAGCAAGGCCCTCGCTTTTTATTTTAGTTGCATATATGCCCTTGCCAGAAAGAAGTTTCTTTTTATTTCCTCTATTTATTTAATATAGAAATTATGCTACAAAAAATTACCAAAATAGCATTATGTTCTTGAATACTTGTACTTTCACGCCATACATTTATTTTAGCATTTAGGACTTTTTATTATTTATTAAAAATCATGTAGAGCTCAAAAAGCCCATGTTTGACTTATAAAATTCCAAAAAATATAAAAATGTTTCAAAAACTTCCTAAAAATATATATATTGTTTATTTAGGTATATTTAACCTTCAGACAAAAAATCATTAAAAATAGAAAAAGAAAGCTCTTAAAAATTGAAAAACCCAAAATCCTTTATACAAAATTTGTAAAATATCTATAAACTCCAAAAAAACTGTTTCTATTTTGTAATTTTTTCTATATTATTATTTATAAATTAAAGTTAATTTGGATAAATTCTGATATTGTTTGGTATTATTCATCTCCATTTTTATTCGGCTTATTTATTTTATCCCTAATTTAGAGTATTTTTAACTTTAAAAATTCATAAAAATTGGCAAAATTCTCTAATAAATGACAAAAATAGTAAACTTATTTAAAACCTAAAAACATTTTATTTTATTTATTTTTATGGTTTTTATTAGTATTTATATTTATATTATCTTACATTGTATATATATTCTATATATATATTTATTTATATATTTTAAAAGAAAATGAAATATAAAAATATAAAAATATAAAAAGAAAAATATAAAATTATAAATCTAAAAACAAGAATACAAAAATATAAATAATAATAATAATTTTAAAAATGTAAAAGCCCACAAAAATGATTTTTGGCTAAGTAATTGAGAGATAAATTGTGCTTTGATTTTTTTTATCTTGTCTGCTCTACCCCATTACTTCCTTGTTCGAACCCTACTTGCTTGTCATTATACATTCTTAGTAGGGTATAGTAAATTTTTATTCACAATATTTTGTTTGATTGATTTATTGTACGGGTTAATTGTTGAAATAGCTGGGAAATTGAGTAGTCGCCTCAGCAACAAGTGAAGCCGAATTGTTAGCTCTTTTTAGTGACTCTGATTTTCCTGCTTTTCAAATGGCACCTTTATCGGGGAGCATCAGTTTGTAGAGTAGTTTTTGTCTCGTACATTACTTAGCCATTCTTGCATTTATTGTTTTCTATTAGATCATCATTTTTGAACTGTATGATATCTTTTATGTTATCTTATTGCGAGGAACCGTGGACTGAGGAGGAGAGCCTAGGTGATCCTACGCAACCTTGGGATAAGGAATCAACTATTATGACCTAGCTAGCAAGAGAGAGCAGGAAGATCTTGAGAGAGAGAGAGGAGCCTAGCTTAATTTGTATGAGAGAGATTCATTTTTGAATTATTAATTTGTAATAATACATGTGCGTTGGACTTGGACACTTGGACTCAATTTTCAAGTATTTGTTCAGCTGAGGGATCACCGGAATGTATCGGGATTTCATTGCCTTCTTTTGCTTTGTTTCCCAATGTTTTGTGCTTTCCACCTATTTTCTATTTGTTTTGTGGAATGAGCCCTTAGTCTTTAGGCGTGCTTAATCGTGTAATCTAAGGTCAAACACATAACTATCTTTGCATACACCTATAGTCTAAGAATTTGGACTTATATTACTAAATTACTGGACATCTAGTTTTGAAACCGCACACCGTGAGAGCACTCCATATAGCTCTTGCAGAACCCACTATGGTGGGAACCGAGGAGGCTCCAAGACTGAACTTTAGGTTTCATTCTTGGTGTTTAGCATTCGATTCTTCATGTGTAGCAGTTGCCTGCTTAGGACGATTTTCATGTGCATATCGACATATAGTATATGTTTATAAATTCTTGTTTTGCATCCCGCATGGAGAGAGCTGGGAAGCACTGTAAGTCTTCTAACTGAGCGTTCATCATTTATGCACTAAGGTGAAATTTCCATCTCAGTGTCTCCTTGCATTGCTTTTCCATTATCTCTCTCTAATTTTGGATCAATAAGAATCAAAGAAAATACAAAAACATTAGGCACTTCTATTAAATTTACTCAAAGAAAGTGATAACACAAAAATTAAAAAAAGGACTACTAAAAATACTTGACCTAAATAAAAAGCGATTAATTGGACTCATTGCCTTGGGTGAGCAAAGCCCTCAGTTGTTTTCAGGTTGCATAGGAAGGTCTCCTTCCTATGAGAGGGCGCTTTTGTAAGGAATATAGCCCAAAACCTAGTCTTTGGTTGTCTTGTGTATAGCCTGAATTTCCGAAGTATTAGCGCTTCTATCGTACGTAGACGAGTAGGGCTTGGTCAACGATGATGTTCTCTATTTTGTAGAGCATGGACCTTGTCCAAAGTACTGAGCTTAGGCCACACCTTCATGAGGGTGTCTATCTCATTGTCTTGCGTCCGAGTAGGTCTTCACACGCTCACAGGTGATTCCGTTACGAGTGAGGTCCAAAGTAGTGATTTCGCCTATTTGCTTCTTCCCTCTATTTCTTTGGCTAAGTAGGGATCCAGGAAGGGTTACAAGGATCTTAAAAAGTGCAGACTACATGTTTCAAAGGAGGAGGACAATTATGGCATACTTTTGTGGCTGTAATCTCTCTCTCATAGGCGTAGCGCTCTAAGGACTTGTTCAATGATAAATTGGCTGAAAATCAAATCTAAAATTGAAAAAAATAATTGCCGAACCTTCACGGCATCACGAGTCGAGTTGGTGAACTCATAGCTTTATGTTTGATTGATTAGCTTTATTAAGGTCAAGATCAAAAATATTGTACATTTGCACCACGTTGCTTTCTTCCTTTTTGACCCTTGCTCACCTTGAGCCATTCTACCATTTTGCATTCCTTTTATTTCTCTTTGACCCTCATATCTTTCATTCACGTTGATCTTTCTCTTGATTTTCGAGATGGTGACACATGCACAGTTTAGTCGAGACTCCGTCAACACCCACATCGGCTCCATACGCTCGTTTTCTCCAATAATTCAGTGTGATTCCTGAGAACCTAGTTCAAACTCTACGAACCAATCTCCAGACTCCCCGCCTTCTCCAATAAATCGAGATCACTCTTGTCCCAAACTTTGCCCATTTTGGATGGCCATTGATTTCACTCCTTACGCATCACTATCCTTAAATAAGTTTTGTGTTGATCTGAACACAAAACACTTCTCTCCATCTGGTGATGCAATTCAGATTGATCGGGGTATTCTTCCATGTATAGACCATGAATCCAGTTTTGAGCCCAGAAATTCAAGTAAAATCTGACATGGCTGGTGGAAGGGGAAAGGGGTAGCATCCTCAAACAAAAGAAGAAGCCAATCAGAGGGAAGGGCAGTACGCTACACAAAATGAGGTCAATAGCCAACTGCTTGCATCTATACAAGCAATCCAACAGCAGCTGACCAACAAAGCTCTCACCCAGACCTCCTTCCAATAAATGTTGAATCATTTGAGGAGGAAGACAGACGAAAGAGAAGGCAGAAGATAGGATGATCTGAATAGTGAGAATGAGTCTAATCAAGGAGGTGCAGCAGATGAGTTTTCAATGGGTGGACCATACTACGAGAGAAGGGAGGCAGGACCACCACCATCGAAGCCAACTCTGAAGCAAACATACAATCCTCGAGCAGGTCGTATCACAAAGTAGATCCAAATTCCAAAAATTCATGCCCACTTTGAGCTGAAGCAACAGTTTCTTATTTACTCCCTACTTTCCATGGGAATACTATCGAGGAACCATACATACACCTTAAGAAGTTTGGTCACATCTATGCCACCAATCGTTACCCCAATATCCCATTGGGAGTGATAAAGATGATTGCCTTTCCTTTTAACTTCCAGGACAAGGCCTTGTATTGGTTCGATCACTTGGGGAAGGTAGTCACGATGCATTTCTCCAAAAATTTTACGCTCTCGATCGTCTGCACTAGATGCGTGCCCGCATCTCCAGTTTCTGCCAGCAACCCCATGAGACGATACATGAAGCGTAAGAAAGATTTAAGGATCTGTAGGAAAAGTGTCCCCACCACGAGATTCCGAAGACCAGTCTTGTGCAGGACTTCTTTGGTGGGTTAACACTTGAAATCCAAAATTTCATCAACGCCGCTTGTGGTGGCTCGCATTTCAATAAGGGTGAGGATGCCGTTTGGAACATTTTTTAGGAGATGGCCAAATGAGAGGCCTCCCAATCCTCATCCCGTGCATATATGAAGATGCCTTCCATCATCAACAAACATGTTAAAATGGCCACTTATGCTGAAGATAGTGATGAGAGATCCAACATTATCATCTGTGGGAGCCACTAGTCCAAGGTGGAGATCATTGAGAAGAGGTCACATGACCTCGAGAAACTATCAGTAATTGAGAAGAGGACCAAGGGCTTGGAAAAGCTTGACTTAATTTCCTAGCAGCTGGAGTAGCTCGTCCGAGCTTTGAATGCCAGTGCTTGCAATTCTCCGTCTATCACTGCCGAGACTTCCGCTGAGAAGAAGGATCTCGCACCGACCCAATGATGATCTCAAGAATGCCTTGTTTTAATAGATGAGAATTAAGCTTTAATGTATGCCGTTTCTTTGTAGGCAGGAATTCAGAATCGATCAAGAAATAAACACAAAAAATTATTCAAATTTATTTGAAGTGATTTTATGTTTATTTTACTTGGGCAAGTCCCAAGGTAGAACTCAAGGAGGCAAAGGAACAACCTATAATTTTGTCTATTGAAGTTCGTGCGTGATTTTCAAGGAATGTTTTTGGTATTTTTAATGCAATTTTGGGATGCAAAATGCAAATGCGACCAATTTTAGGGACTAAAATGTAAAGATCAATCAAACAATATATGAAAAATATGAAACTTGACCAATATGTAAATAATGATGGAATAAATATACTTTATAGTTTTTGGAATTTTTGGATGCATGATAAATATTTTATGAATTTATGAATGGTAATAATGTGAATTTCAATATTTAATTATACTAAATATTAAACCTATTTATTTTCAAGGGATAAAATTATCAAAGATCTATGATTAGGTGATTGATCTCAGAAAATCCTAAACTTCAAAAATATGAGATTCAATACCTATTAAAAATTAAAGATTGAAATATGAAAAATTATTTTTATTGGACCAAATCATACATGCAAGTGCAATTCTTTTGAGGCACAATGTAAACACAATTAATCCTCAAATATATAAATTTTTGACAATTTTTAGAGCAATGGTTAATTAATTATGAATTTCCAAGCACAAAATGGGAAAAATATGAAATTTTCCATAAAAATAATAATTAGTAATTAACCACAGACCACAAAAATATCACAAACATGCCATGATGTAGAGAATTAATTGTAGAATACAGTGCTATTTTTGGATAATAAAAATAGTGTCTATTTTTGCATAATAAAAATATTGTCTATTTTTGGATAATAAAAATAGTGTCATGTAGAGGTCTAATACAAAGGGGAACACAAGGGTATAATTGCAATAATATAAAATAATGTAGTGAAGGGACTTAAGAATAATTACCTAAACCCCAGGGGGTTACCTGCAAAATTCCTTAGAAACACATGCGAAACACATACCCTAGGATGACTGGATGTATCTATGAATAGGGAGAACTCTAGGGGGCTTTCTGCAATTTACCCAAGTGGTCACATGATGTGACCCTTGGTCGGCTGGACAGTGTTTGTAAGTAAGTGGACCTCCTGGGACTTTTCTGCAAAATCACCCAGGAGGGTGGTGCGTCTCACGCGTCCCTCCCTGCACGTGAGCCTCACGTGGGGAGCTCTCGGGTCTGCCCCTGATAGTGTGGGTGGAGCGGCGGAGGAAGGCTGCGTTGGTGGAGTCGAGCGAAAGGAGGCGGAGAAGCATTGTTACTGCAGCTCATCGAGATGCGATGAAGGACTTGGTCGGAGGAGCTTGTTGTAATTGCGGGCTCCTCGAGATGCGATGAAGGACTTGGCTGGAGGATCTTGCTGTAGGAGGGTCGATGGCTGATGAATCTCCATTTCATCACCTTTATTCTATCATTTTAGCCTAAAAAACCCCAGCAAATGCATGTAAATAACATTAATTTGTATATAATAGCATTCATGATTCATTGTATTAAATAAGGTTTTTAATGCCAAAATTATAGAATAAAGGGAAGAAAAGAAAAAGGAATAAAATATTGCAAATATTTTATGACCCTAACCCCGAGACCAAGGCCAGCATGGAATTGGTCGACAAGTAATAAAGTAGGGGGAGATAAGGGCCAATAATACAATAAATACCTTCTTTATTTATTCATTTATTTATGCATTTTTGACACTTATTTTGAATATAATTATTTGCTCATCAAACAAAAATATTTTATACATAAAAGTTGTAGAGAATAATGTAAATAAAAATACAAAATTGAGTTTGTATAAAAATAATACACAGTGTACATTTTATACCCAGAATAAAAAGCAAAAATCTCAACTTCACATACTCATATCTTGCAAATAAAAACTCCAAATCACCCAAACTCACCTTTAATTGTATATAGCTTTCCATGAACTATTTGATAAAAATGGGTTCATAATTTTTGGAGTTCATCTGTAGAAGTTAGGTTTTTGATCCTCCTTGTACTTAGTACTGATTAAAATATTCATTTTATTCAATACTTATTATTTTTACAAATTTATATTTTTAGAATTTTGTGAATAATGTATATAATGCATGTACATATTAAAATTAAAAGAAAACCAAAAATAATTTGTAAAATAAAATAAGCTTATGCAAAAACGTAGACAAAATACCTATGTTACCTATATGTATATAAATAAAAAGAGATTTTATTCTTTGATTCTTTTGTTCATCTATATTTTTATAATAATGTATATATTATATATAACTTATTAAAAATACAAATCCAAAATAAAAACAAATAAAATTCCTTAAATAAAAAATATATAATATATAGGTAAAATACCTATAAGTATACCTACATATACATATACACATTTATTTAAATAGGTAAATAAACTCCTAAAAATTAAATAAAAATACCTTTATACTCACAAAAATAAATTATAAATTTATAAAATAAGCCAATAAAATAATAAAAGAAAACAAACAAATTAAAAATAAAATACACAAAAATACATGTAAATACATACATATACACATTATCAAATTAAAACCATAATAAAACACTCCGAAAAATTCAATAAAAATCACAAATAAATACTACATGAAAAAATACACATTTTTTATGTTTTAAGAAATTTCTAATAAAATCTTTTACTATAGTAAATAAATCAATTTAGACTCAAATTTCATGTTTTGTCTTTTAGCGGCTGACGCGGACCAATGGGGCGTCGACCTTCGTTGACCCCCTGGTCAACTGTCCCATCCCAGCTCTGGCGTCTCTGAACCATCTTTTCCCCGATTTTCATCCCTTTTTTACGGCCATCCCGCCCATCGTTCGAGCTCGCTTCCTTCACAAGAATTGATCTCTGATTATCCATGATGCCTGCCAATAACTTGGATCGATCAGATACTCATTGGATTAAGTAATAATCGTCGGTCAATAAGGCTCCATGCCAATGTCTATAAATAAGTAGCTCCGCCTCCTTCCTCGAATTTGGCCAATTTCATTCCAACCAAAAGCCTTGATCTTGTTCCTGTACCGTTCCTCGTGACAGGGGGAGTGCTCTAGCGCCTCGCATCGGCCGGAGGAAGGAGAATTTTGTCGCGGCGGAGCTCCGGCGTCCGCCCTGCTCCCTGGTGGCCCCCAGGTATAAGAGATACTCCTTTTATCACTTTTTAGTTAGTTTTTCATGTCAGCTTTTAATTCCAGCAGCTAGATTAGTCTTTAGTTAATCCCTTTAGCATAAAATCAAAAATTCGAAGTTCGCCGGAGATCTGCTCCGGCGACTCCTTCACTGTGTTCTTGACTGTATCCGACTGCCATTCGCATCCCATCTCATTCCCTATCGCTTTCTCCATCGAACGCACATCTTTATCCAACCCAGGACCTTCGGTCTTAGCGAATCGGAGCTCCTCTTCCGCCCTTCGCCGGAGCTCCTCCGCCACACCTCATCTTGCCGTGTAGCTTCAAAACCCCAGGTCGAGGAGGTAGCCCTCTCTCCCCCGGTTCTTCCTATGCAGGTCCAACAAGGAAAGAAGCCCATCTGGGCTCGATTAAACCCAGGAAGAGGGTCCTGGAGGTCTTGTTCTTCCCCGACTTCGTCCGACCACCTCAGACCTCCAAGAGCCATGATGGGACCTTCAGGAGACGCGGAAGGTCGCCAGCTATGAGCAGAGCGCGTCAGAGGCGAGGGAGATACCCGGAGAAGCCGACACTGCACGATCGAAGCTCGCCGGAGGTGAGCTTCTTCCCTGTTCCTCCAAGCATCTCCAGCATCGTCAGATCAAAGGAGTCGGCCCAGATCGAACCAGCACCGTCAGATGAAGCGCCGCATCGACCGTCCGATCAGCGAGGCTTATCTAATCTCCGCCGTCATCTACGAATCGTCATCGGCCGACACGAGCACGACGCGTGGCAAGTGGAAGCAGTCCAACCGTCGGATCGCACGCTTATTAGGGGTAAATTTCAAATTCAACCCCCGGCCTTTTTGTATTTAGGTTTTAATGCTAAAAATTCATGTTGTAAATAATTTGTAAAATTACTGAAGACCCCCCTGATGTTTTTATATTTGCGTAATAGTCCCTCCGCGCCTTACGTGCAGACCCCACGTGAGGCGCGTGAAATTTGCATGTAAATCCTGCCGGGTTTCAGTAATTGTAGATTGGCCCTGAAAATAAAATTAAACGTTCATTTTTATTGTAATTTTTGCATGGATACCCCTGTCACTTATTTTAATTGCAAAAATGCCCTTGCCAGGCCATTTATTTTTATATGCTTTGTCCATTTATTTTGTCCCTCATTTTAATTTGAAAAATCTTGCAAAAATGGATATAAGCGTCTGTTAACATGCTTTCACACGCCATATTTTTGGATCTTAATTTTGTTGTATTTTTGCATTTATTAAAAATAAAAAACATGTCTTTTATTTACTGTCTAGCTTATAAAATACCAAAAAAATATTAAAAGACCTCTAAAAATTCCAAAAAAAATTACCTAGTGTGTATTTTAACCTATTTTAGTGTCAATCCAAAAATCCCTAAAAATATTAAAAGGAAAACCTTAAAAATTGAAAAATATACAAAAACTTCATAAGAATATATAAAATTAAAGAAAAATCAGAAAAATGTAAACTCAGTTCCTATTTCTTCTACCTTTTACTATCTTTACTAGAAAAATAGTGTGGAAAAGTTTTGTGGCTGTTTGCTATTTTTTATTCCTATTTTACTTATAGCCAGTACCTATTTCACTGTTTTCCCCTATTTCAGCATTTAAAAATACCAAAAACAATTTGAAAAATAACCAAAAATAACTAAAAAAGTAAAAAATGATGAAAATACCAAAAAGACTTTATCTCTGAATCTTTGACTATTTTTGAGTATTTTGATAAATATTAAAGCACCCCTTTATATATATATCCCCCTATTCTTAAGAAAATAATATATATATATATAATATATATATATGTATCCCTCTATATATATATTAATATACAAAATCCTAAAATTAAAAAAAATTTAAAAAAATAAATCGTTATTATTGTTTACACATATATATATTTATAATGTATGTATTATAAGCTATATTCTCACCCTCTATGAGTATACATATATTTATATATTTATATTCTGTAATATATATATATATATTACATAATTATATTATAAAAAAATAATAATAATAAAAAAGAAATAAAAAAATATAAAATTCAAAAACCCACAAAAATAGGCTTCACACATGGATGACTCTGTGATAGATGCACATTGTAGGCTTATGCATTTTTGTATTGCTCTCTGTGGTTCGACCTCTACATGCTTGTTCCCTATACATTTTATGGTGGAGTAATAAATATTAACTCATATTTTGGGACTCAATTGTTTTATTCTTTTATTGTGGGTTAATTGCTGTATAACTGACGTTCTATGAGCGGTCGCCTCAGCGACACTATACATATATTATTGTGACCCTCGCAGCATGTTGTGGTTATCAGATGGCGCCGTTGCCGGGGAGGCAACGGATTTTGTATGGTTGATCATTTATTTATTTAATTCTTTGCTCATGTCCAATGTTCATTCCTTTATTTGATTTTTATTTGACATTATTTGATTGACTGTTCTGACCCATCTTCTTTTTTTGTCTTTGACGCGAGGGACCGCCAAGCGAAGGAGGACCTCCTAGGAGGACCTATGCACTCAAGCAAGGCAGAGTTGGCTCTTCTACACCAGCTAACAGGAGAGAGCATCAAAGGCAGATGAAGGGGAATTTTCGAAGACAGTCTCCATTTTTTATGCATCCTATTTATTTTATTATGTATATTTATGTGAGAGAGAGACTTAGAAACTTGTAATAATTCAGGACACTCACAGGGACACTCCGACTCCCGAGGTCCATTGCCCGAGGGATTGTTCCCTTGGGGGCCTCGATGGTTTTGACCTTTTTCTTTTTATTTTATTTTTATTATTTTGTGTGAATGAGCCCTAGCTTAGGAATTGCATGCCGATAGATTAAGGTCCAAACACCCTAATATATTTGAATGTACCTATAGCGCGTTTTGGATCTAGTCAAATCTAAACAGTCGGTCGCATGATCTTATGCCCTCCTGTTGATTGATGGATTCACAGTACTCTCCGAGGACCTGAGATTTGATGCCAACATTCCCGCGACCTTCATTAATCTAGCTCGCATTCCTCCCCGAGGACTAGCTGCTGGAGAATGCGAAAATTTCTGGGACTGCGGTTTCATTCACTACTTGATCGCCATTGTGATGGGACTCAAAACCGAGTCAGATGATATTCTTGATTGACCTCCCCCTGAGATTATGTGCGCGATCTGTCGGCACATGAGGTCAACTGTCTGGTTGCTCTCCTTTTAGGAGATCAAGGACCTCTAAGCGCGCAGAACACATGTAATAAAAGAGGTGGAAGGAGTACGGGATACTTTTCTAGCAGTACACACTCTCCTATAAGGTTAGCCGATAAGGACTTGCTATCATATTTCCTGAAATAACAAATAAAATTGAAAAGATAGAAATAGACGATCTCTTACGGCTTCACAT
The DNA here is from genome assembly GCA_037367405.1 of Ottelia alismoides. Classification (NCBI taxonomy): domain Eukaryota; kingdom Viridiplantae; phylum Streptophyta; class Magnoliopsida; order Alismatales; family Hydrocharitaceae; genus Ottelia; species Ottelia alismoides. Next base: position 407,029 of record JAZKJV010003969.1, on the reverse strand, counting down.
TGTGTTGAGTTTGTGAACCCAATTTTGCATTGTTTTTGTATGGATCTAGATTATGATTCAAAGATCACACCCCACACATTTGTGCAAATTTGTTCGCGTCTTCTTCTCTTTGACCCACTTCCTACTTAGAGCCTTCTACTATTTTGCACTTCTTTTATTCCTTGTTGACAATCTTATCTTTATTCTTGCATCGATCTTCCTCTTGCTCCTCCAAGATGTCTACTCATGGATGGTTCAGTTGGGACTCCATCGAAACCCACATTGATTCCATGAGTCTGGCATCTTAAATAAATTTGAGGTGATTCTCGAGAATCCGGATCGATCTCAGACTCCTCATCTTCTTTCCTTTCTCCTTCATTAATAAGCTAAGATCACTCTTGTCCCATCATCGCCCATTATGAATGGAGGTTGCTTACAATCTACATCAAATACTCCACTCACAAATATCTAGGATTAACCCTAAGCTCAGATCCATCTAGTCAGCCGGTGCTTTCTTTAACAGTTGGTTTGATTGGTATACCTTTCGTATTGCAAATTGAAGTGAGAACTTGGATCCCAATCTGGAATTTGTGTCATTTGACTCATACCGTGTGATGGCTCCTACAAGCAGAAAAGGGAAAGGAGCAAGATCACATCCTCCACAGATGGATCACGGCAAGGCATCATATCAAAATCAGGTGAATGCTTAATTACTCGTGTCCATCCTAGCCATAAAATAGCAGCTAACTGAGCAAGCCTTGTCCCAAACTGCATTTTAAGGGATGTTGAATGATTTGAGGAATGAACCCAGAGGAGAAGGATAAGATGAAATACCCCACGATGACCGAGAGTATGAGGAACAAGGACCTAGGCCTTAAAGCCTGCATTGAAACAGACTTACAATCCTGGAGACAGTCAGATGACTGAGAGGATATGAATCCCATCGGTGCATGCTCACTTCGAGCTTAATCCCCGTCTCCTTTCTCTCCTACCTGCCTTTCATGGAAACACTAATAAGGATCTTTGTATTCACCTGCAGTAGTTTTCCCGCATTTGTAGAACCACACACTACCTTAACATTTCATTAGGATTAGTCAAGATAACTGTGTTTCCCTTCAGACTCTAAGATAACGCCATGTATTGCATCAACCATCTCAAGAAAGTTGTGACGACATGGGAGGATCGTAAGTATATTCCTTCACAAGTTTTACCCTCTCGGTCGGCTCAACCAGATGCAGGCCCGAATTAGCAACTTCTCCCAAGTTACCCATGAGTCTATTCATGAAACATAGGAGAGATTCAAGGATCTACACGAGAAATGCCCCCTCCATGACATATCGAAGATCAGCTTGGTTCAACACTTCTTCGGGGGCTTGACTACTGAGAATTAGAGGCTGGTAGACATTGTCTGTGGTGGATCCCATTTTAACAAGGATGAAGATGTTGTCTGGTAAAAATTTGAGGAAATGGCCGAAGGAGAGACCGTTCTCTCTCCATCCCGTGCATATCAGAGGCAGCGCTAGATCCTCCACTAGCATGTTTATATGGTAGCGTCTTAGGAAGCAGACAAAGATGAAAGACCCAACTTAGTATCATCGAGGGTCATTTATCCAAAGTAGACATCATTGAAAATGATCAAAGCATCTCAAGAAACTAGGAACAATTGAGCAAAGAACTCATAATCGAGACGAATTGGATCAAACAAACAAGCAATTGGAGTTGCTGGTGAGTACCATCAACGCTTGCTAGTCGGTGACTCATTCATCTGAGACTCCATCTGAGAGAAAGAAGAGCATCCTACGCAGCATCAACCTCGGCCCACCCCACCGCAGCTGGCAGTCCAACACATGTACTATGTGCATGATCCAGAATAGGCCCCACCACAATAGCAGTTCGTGGTATACCAGCCAGACCACCAAGCCACATATGATACAGTCTTCCCACCACCAACCCAGATCCAAGAAGTCAATGGCATATGGAACAATGATTCACAGCTGCCTCGTCCTAGGAGAGAATCCTAGGGTCAGTATTTTGGCATCTACCGTACCACCACCCTCAAGGTGGTAAAAATGTCCAGCAACACCAAAAACCTCAGTACCACCAGTCTCCTCAACATCTGAATAATTGGAGACAGAAATAAACCTTACCATTAGTGGTAGTATCGACAACCATAACCCTTACATGGCTTCATTGCATCAGAAGTGCCCTCCTCCTCCATATTAGCAATATCAGCTTCCTCCTCATCAACTGTGACGCCCCGCCCCTTCGGCTACCGAAACCGACGGGACAGGAGCAACGGACCAACGGTCCAAATACGCCCATGATCTCAGCAAACCATTTTATGCACATTAGATTAACATTTAAACTACAAATAACAACATGAGAATAATGTGAAATGAAAATTAAAATGCACCATCCATTCTCATTGATAACCATAATCATCAAGTCCATGTCCATAAAGTGAGATACATCATATAACTAAAATTTTGTAGAAGAAGCTCTCCAAATTTCCCACTACAATGTCTCTCAAACAGAATGTAAAATAGTGCAGAAATAATTAAGTTACTTTAAGTAGGACACACCCTTCCTGATGCGAGTATGACGAAGAAAAGTCTGATCTCCTCAAAAGCCGCTACTGTTGCGGCTGCTGCTCAACACCTGTTGGGTTCACACAAGGGTAACGTTATGAGTAATTGCCCAGCAATGAGACAAACACTATAATAACTAATGTAAGAGTAGGCAAGAATTTATACTCAACTTTATCAAATGGAATATGTCTGTATTGTAGAAAATTAGAAAGAGCACTAAGTTATTTTAATCCACATTTTATCACATAATAATTGATTTTATTAATTTATATAATAATCATTTAAGTACTACTGCAATGATCTTGATCTTTCTATAAGTTGGTTCGGACCCACGATGGTATAAAATTATAACTTCTAGCATCTGATCATTTATCACTTCTCATTTATTTTAGCACATGCAAGTACACGACTTGTAGGCCTCCGCTACGCGGGAACTTGATATTCTTCTTGAGAACCTCTCAAAGATCTCATTTCTGATCAGACATGAAAAGATCACAATCCCAAATATCCAACTTCAAACCATATCCCGGAACACCTCTCACAATAAAATTTCTCGAAATAGAATTTGATGTGGCCACACCTAATTCTACTCTGAGTCATAATATTGTGTATAAATGTGAAACGAAGAACACCAATCGCGCCACCTGCCAACTCCGTCGAGCGACTCCGGATGCTACCGGGCTGCTAGGTGGAACACGTCACCCAACTCGTCTGTTGATGTCGTGGTCTTCATGGCATCCACCCGAGATCCCAAGGGTGCATGCCAAATCCCCTGCGGCACCTAACTCCATCTACCCGATCATCGTGAAATCTCATCCACAGAAAATATTTTCAATCCATTGCTAAATATATGATCAAAGTTCATGTCGCAAGAAAATGGTCAGGACTCAGTTCTATTATGGTAGTTCCATTATGGATTAAAGTCAATCCATCCATCATCGTAACTATTAAACGTTATCTATTATTTAAGTTATCTCAATTCCGAGAACTTAATTTACTAATCATTTTGCTAGTAAAAAAAACCATAGAGATCTTGTTATATCGATCGACTGATCTAATTAGATGACAATGAAATTGCTACTAAGAGAGATAACATGAGTATTTACAATAACAAAGAAACCCAATCAGTTTGCAATATGAGCATCTGAACAAAAGATGTCTACTGATATTAACAAGCTGATAGTTTTGAATTGAACAGAAAGTTCTTTCATCTGTTTCTAGTTGTAAAGCATATTAATCTTCGAATCATAATTTCTTTGCATGGAAACCCAAGAGTCAGTTATAAATTAAATGTGACCTAAGAGACTGATCATCTTCAACTGAAACCTCCTAATGAAACATTCGTGAAGTTTTGTCTTAACTCAACATGGATATAGATACTATTCCACGAAATGTAACTTGCCATGCACGTCTTATACATATTGAATGATTTGGATTAATCTCTCCTTACCTTAATAATATCTTAAAGTAATATGTCATGATTATGAGATGCGTCCACCAATTAGATTAACATATTACTAATGCCTTTTACTTAATTTGATGTTAGTGGATGTTCACTGCAATGATCACTAATAATCGAGCCGTTTCAAAAAGAAAGTATACCATAAACATTGGACTATTGTTAAACAAAGTAAATACGCCCAACTACAACAATGAAATATCAATGGACTTTTACTCCAGAAAATTGATTCCTTGCTTCAAGTCTTCGCAGATTTTCAATAACTAACTTACGTAATATGGATACAAACTAATTGTCAGGACACGTATATATACACAGGTTTTTCGGCAACCATCAATAATCTATTTTTTCCCATTGTATAATCACCAGAAATTCTATACGAAATGTTTTTCTTTTGAATTCTATGTACAGGAGTCGCACTGTATTCTAGATTACGAACATATGATATGGCATCTAAAGCTCTATATATCATCAATCACTTGGGAAAGAGAATCACGTGGAAATCAACAAGGAGAGATGAGAATTTTGCTACTGTATAATATTACTGGTATAAGGATGCCTAAGGCTCAAAACAATGGTCAAAACATAGGATTCAAAATGTGTGAAACCAATAGCAAGAGAGAGAATATTCATCGTTACTTGTATATAAGCACATCATAAGATTAACCAAGGCTCTAAAACATGTTCAAGTATAACGACACAAAAGTCGTATGAAACCAACAACAAGAGGAAGGTATAACATCGTTACCTCCGAGGATGTTCCCTCGGGATCTCCTCTCACACGGAACGATATTTTTGTCGCTCGATTGTAGAGAGAATGCCTGTACGAAGGTGACCTCGAGCTTTCCTACATGATGGTGGTCGCGGATCTTCGATTGGAGCTCTTTCTCCGACGTCGACGGCGGCCCTCCGATGACTACACTGGCCAAGATGGTGGTGCTCCAATGAGAGGGGAGGATGGCGGTGGCTAGGGCTTTGAGAGAATAGCCTATCATCTTTTATTTATAGGAAGAGAGGTGAATTTGGATCCAATTTCGGACCAGATTCGGATCCATATATGGATCTTGACCATCCATTTGAAAACATCGTAATCTTGGGCTAGAAATGTCGGAATTTGACTTTCTTCAGCTCATTGAAAAGATCTCGACGAGATCTACAAAATGACATGATTATCTGAATTTTTCGGATGTAAAAAATACTATAGATTTTAGAAAAAAGAAAATGCAGGTTTCATATCATAAAAATCTTAAAGGAAGTCTCATCCTCGAGACGTAGGATTTAACGTATAAGTTTTGAATGCGATGTAGATTCAGGCATAAAAATCTTAAAGAGAACAAAACCCATAAAAATCTTAAAGAAGATTGAAATAGGGTCTCGTGATCATACATTCAAAAAGATAGGGGTATTTCCGTCGCATATCTTCCTCAGGCTCCCATGTGGCCTCCTTAACATTTTGACTTTGCCACAATACCTTGACCAAAGGGATGTCTTTCCGTCGCAACATCTTGACTGTCCGATCTAAAATCTGCACGGGTGCCTCGGGAAAAGCTAAATTCGGTTCAACCACGAGGTCCTCATAGCTAATCACATGTTGAAGGTCTCAAATATACTTCCGGAGGTTTGACACATGAAAAACATCATGCACGCTTGCCAAGTGAGGAGGAAGTGCTACTCGGTGTGTTACCTTCCCAATACGGGACAAAATCTCGAAAGGGACAACAAACCTCGGTGCCAGCTTGCCCTTAATACCAAATCTTTGAATACCCTTCATTGGAGATACTCTCAAGAAGACAAAATCTCCAACTTCAAACTCGAGATCACGACGCCTCTAATCAGCATAGCTCTTCTGACGGCTCTGTGCAGTCAATAATTTCTTCCTAGCCGTTTCCACGACCCTTGTTGTGTCCTCGATTAGCTGAGTGGAATAAATACTCTTGTCGCCCACTTCCTGCCAACACAAGGGAGTGGTGCATCTTCGCCCATACAATGCCTCAAAAGGTGTCATACCAATACTAGAATGGTAGTTGTTGTTATAAGTAAACTCCACCAACGGAAGGTGATCTTTCCAAGATCCTTGCCACTCAATGGCACATGCTCGGAGTAGGTCCTCAAGAGTCTGAATTGTCCTCTCTGATTGTCCAACTGTCTGTGGATGATATGATGAACTGAGACACAGTTCAATTTTTAGGGCCTTCATGAATTCTCCCCAATAATGTGATGTGAAACGAGAGTCTCTATCTAAACTACCTCCTTAGGGATCCCATGCAAGCGAATAACATGCTGGATATACAATTTGGCCAGATCTACCGGAGTGCAAGTCATGTTCACTGGGATGAAATCTGCAGACTTAGTCAACCGGTCCACAATAACCCAAATAGCATCATATCCACCTACGGTACGAGGTAAGGATGTCACGAAGTCCATAAAGATACTCTACCATTTCTACATCGGAATCAGAAGTGACTGTAACAAGCTAGGAGGATGCTTGTGCTCTGCCTTCACCATTTGACATGTAAGGCAATGACTAACATGTTCTGCAACATCTCTCTTCATCCGCTCCCACCAGAAGTGCTGACGGAGGTCTCTATACATCTTGGTACTTCCTGGATGGAAAGACAATCTAGAACAGTGAGCCTCATCTAGGATGTCTCTCCTTAACTCATCATCATTAGGGACACATGCACGATTTCCCTTCCATAAGATGGACTCACAGACTCTGAATCCATCAGACTCCTCCTTCAGCCATCGATGGAATAAGTCTTGTAATTTCTGATCTGTTTGCTGACCATGCACAATCCTGTCCCATAGTCCACTATACTTGGCAGGTACAGTTACAACATCTGTAGTACTATCAAATGGTGCCACTCACTGAGGGACGTGAGCATATCCCAAGTTTGTAGCCATGCTGCGATACCCTCTGTATGTGTTCTCCTACTCAAAGCATTCGCTACTACATTCTCCTTATCCGAATGGTAAGAGATAGTGCAGTCATAATCCTTCAACAGCTCCATCCATCGCCTTTGCCTCATATTCAACTCTCGCTGGTCATAGATATATTTGAGACTCTTGTGATCTGTAAAAATCTCAAATGTGACCCCATATAAATAATGACGCCATATCTTCAACGCGAAAACTATAGCTGCCAACTCCAAGTCATGAGTAGGGTAGTTCCGTTCGTGGTTCTTTAATTGTCGTGATGCATATGCCACAACATGACCACGTTGCATCAACACTCCTCCTAAACCCTCCTTTGATGCATCAGTATACACCGTAAAGACTAAGGGCTGAAGGAAGGATGAGTATCGGAGCACTGGTCAGTCTTTCTTTCAACGTACGAAAGCTCAGCTCGCACTTGTTGCTCCAAATGAAAGAGACATCTTTCTGTGTCAGACGAGTAAGTGTTAGAGCTAGCTGTGAGAAGCCCCTAACAAAACGTCTGTAGAAGTCGGCAAGGCCTAAGAAACTGCGTATCTCGGTAACTGTCTTGGGCTACTCCCAGGACATGACTGCCTCTATCTTGTCTTGATCAACTGCCACACCTGCTCCTGAAATTACATGACCGAGGAAAGTTACTTCGGTAAGCCAAAACTCACACTTATTGTATTTTGCGTACAACTTCTGTTCTCTGAGTGTCTCAAGAATAATATGAGGATGTTGCTCATGCTCATGCTCATCACGCGAGTAGATCAAGATATCATCGATGAATACTACCACAAAACGATCTAAGTATGGACGGAAAATTCTGTTCATCATGTCCATGAATGCAGCAGGTGCGTTCGTGAGTCCAAACGACATGACCACAAACTCATAGTGGCCGTACCTGGTGGAAAAAGGCAGATTTAAGCACATCTGTGTCCTTAATCCTTAATTGGTTATAACCCGATCGTAGGTCAATCTTTGAGAATACCGCCGCACCCTATAACTGATCGAAAAGATCATCTATTCATAGAAGTGGATAACGGTTCTTCACCATCCTTTTATTCAATTGCCTGTAGTCGATGCACAAACGCATAGACCAATCCTTCTTCTTTATGAAGAGGACCGATGCTCCCCAAGGTGATTTACTGGGGCGGATAAATCCCTTTTCCAACAACTCCTGCAGTTGTACTTTGAGCTCCTTAAGTTCGGCCGGTACCATTTGGTATGGAGGAATGGAGATCGGTTGTGTGTCTAATCTCGAACTTGATCTCCCTCTCTAGAAGTAGTCCAGATAATTCCTCTGAAAATACATCAGAAAAATCTCGTACAATTTCGACATCTTCAAACTCGAGATCACGACGCCTCTAATCAGCATAGCTCTTCTGACGGCTCTGTGCAGTCAATAATTTCTTCCTAGCCGTTTCCACGACCCTTGTTGTGTCCTCGATTAGCTGAGTGGAATAAATACTCTTGTGGCCCACTTCCTGCCAACACAAGGGAGTGGTGCATCTTCGCCCATACAATGCCTCAAAAGGTGTCATACCAATACTAGCATGGTAGTTGTTGTTATAAGTAAACTCTACCAACGGAAGGTGATCTTTCCAAGATCCTTGCCACTCAATGGCACATGCTCGGAGTAGGTCCTCAAGAGTCTGAATTGTCTTCTCTGATTGTCCAACTATCTGTGGATAATATGATGAACTGAGACACAGTTCAATTTTTAGGGCCTTCATGAATTCTCCCCAATAATGTGATGTGAAACGAGAGTCTCCATCTAAACTACCTCCTTAGGGATCCCATGCAAGCAAATAACATGCTGGATATACAATTTGGCCAGATCTACCGGAGTGCAAGTCATGTTCACTGGGATGAAATCTGCATACTTAGTCAACCGGTCCACAATAATCCAAATAGCATCATATCCACCTACGGTACGAGGTAAGGATGTCACGAAGTCCATAAAGATACTCTCCCATTTCTACAACAGAATCGGAAGTGACTGTAACAAGCTAGGAGGATGCTTGTGCTCTGCCTTCACCATTTGACATGTAAGGCAATGACTAACATGTTCTGCAACATCTCTCTTCATCCGCTCCCACCAGAAGTGCTGACGGAGGTCTCTGTACATCTTGGTACTTCCTGGATGGATAGACAATCTAGAACAGTGAGCCTCATCTAGGATGTCTCTCCTTAACTCATCATCATTAGGGACACAGGCACAATTTCCCTTCCATAAGATGGACTCACAGACTCTGAATCCATCAGACTCCTCCTTCAGCCATCGATGGAATAAGTCTTGTAATTCCTGATCTGTTTGCTGACCATGCACAATCCTGTCCCATAGTCCACTATACTTGGCAGGTACAATTACAACATCTGTAGTACTATCAAATGGTGCCACTCACTGAGGGACGTGAGCATATCCCAAGCTTGTAGCCATGCTGTGATACCCTCTGTATGTGTTCTCCTACTCAAAGCATTCGCTACTATATTCTCCTTCTCCGGATGGTAAGAGATAGTGCAGTCATAATCCTTCAACAGCTCCATCCATCGCCTTTGCCTTATATTCAACTCTTGCTGTACAAAGATATATTTGAGACTCTTGTGATCTGTAAAAATCTCAGACGTGACCCCATATAAATAATGACGCCATATCTTCAACGCGAAAACTATAGCTGCCAACTCCAAGTCATGAGTAGGGTAGTTCTGTTCGTGGTTCTTTAATTGTCGTGATGCATATGCCACAACATGACCACGTTGCATCAACACTCCTCCTAAACCCTCCTTTGATGCATCAGTATACACCGTAAAGACTAAGGGCTGAAGGAAGGATGAGAATCGTAGCACTGGTCAGTCTTTCTTTCAACGTACGAAAGCTCAGCTCGCACTTGTTGCTCCAAATGAAAGGGACATCTTTCTGTGTCAGACGAGTAAGTGTTAGAGCTAGCTGTGAGAAGCCCCTAACAAAACGTATGTAGAAGCCGGAGAAACTGCGTATCTCGGTAACTGTCTTGGGCTACTCCCAGGACATGACTTCCTCTATCTTGTCTTGATCAACTGCCACACTTGCTCCTGAAATTACATGACCGAGGAAAGTTACTTCAGTAAGCCAAAACTCACACTTATTGTATTTTGCATACAACTTGTGTTCTCTGAGTGTCTCAAGAATAATATGAAGATGTTGCTCATGCTCATGCTCATCACGCGAGTAGATCATGATATCATCGATGCATACTACCACAAAACGATCTAAGTATGGACGGAAAATTATGTTCATCATGTCCATGAATGCAGCAGGTGCGTTCGTGAGTCCAAACGACATGACCACAAACTCATAGTGGTCGTATCTGGTGGAAAAAGGCAGATTTAAGCACATCTGTGTCCTTAATCCTCAATTGGTTATAACCCGATCGTAGGTCAATCTTTGAGAATACCGCCGCACCCTGTAACTGATCGAAAAGATCATCTATTCATAGAAGTGGATAACGGTTCTTCACCGTCCTTTTATTCAATTGCCTGTAGTCGATGCACAAATGCATAGACCAATCCTTCTTCTTTATGAAGAGGAGCGGTGCTCCCCAAGGTGATTTACTGGGGCGGATAAATCCCTTTTCCAACAACTCCTGCAGTTGTACTTTGAGCTCCTTGAGTTCGGTCGGTACCATTTGGTATGGAGGAATGGAGATCGGTTGCGTGTCTAATCTCGAACTCGATCTCCCTCTCTAGCGGTAGTCCAGATAATTCCTCTGAAAATACATCAGAAAAATATCGTACAATTTCGACATCTTCAATCATACGATCTTCGACAGGTAACTCAACATAGGCGAGAAAACCTATGCCACCCAAATCGAGAAAGTGTTGGGCCTTCAATGCTGATACATATAAGACCTCACTATCTGGGATATGTCCATCAAACTAAAAGGTAGGTATGCCTGGGAGATGGAACACCACCGTCTTCTCGAAGCAAACATGGCACACGTGATATTGCTCAAGCCAATCCATACCTAGGATGAATTCAAAATCTTCTAACTGAATGAGTAAAAGATATGCGGGCATTAGGTGCCCACTAATATGCACTGCTACATCCTATACTGCTTATCGCACGATGAATAATTGACCGCCTGGGCCCTTGATATAGTAAGGAGATGAAATAAAGATTGGTTCTTTTTCTAACTTGGATACTAGTCGATGTGCTAGAAAAGAGTGCGTAGCTCCTGAATAAAATAAGGCATGTAAGGATATACCATGCACTGAAATCATACCTCACACTGCAGCTCCTGAGGTGCAGGCCTGCTCCTGTGTGATTGCATTCAATTGTCCCTGCAGGTGTGATGGGACGTTAGAACCTGCAACACTGAAGGTTAGTCGTTGTGGAGGACATTGAAAGCCTCGACCTCTACGACGAGAAGCTGATCCATGTGACTGTGCGGGTGAGAAAGTTGATCGTATACTTGGTTGATTACTGCATGAGATGCTGGCAAGTAAGGGATCCTTGGCCTTGAAATGGCCCGGCTGTTGGCAGTGGAAACACCTACGATCTCCTGGATGAGAAAAGAAGCCTCCCAAGATAAGGCTATCACCTCCTGTCTTGTGACCCCACGAATGTGTCGAAGAGCGGAAGGAAGTAGTACCACGACTCGCCAAGCCCTGCCCCAAAGTAGGTGTAGGGAAAAATCTGCTAGTGGTAGGAGTAGTAGCCATTGGGTGGAAACGACACTCTCTACGAGCTCTGTAGAAATCCCGGTGAGCAGATCTCCCGGGCTAAGGTGGCTGGAAATGTGATGGACCCCCCTGAAGTCGACTCTGAATTGCCTCCATCTTGGTAGCCTTAACATCTACCTCCTTGATGGAGGTGAAATCCAAGGTAGACAGCTGGTGTTGCACATCGTCACGCAATCCTCGGGTAAATTTCTGTAGATTCTCCTCACGGAAAGCAGTGGTCACTGGTGAATGACGGGAGAGTTCAGTGTAGCGAATGAAATATTCTTATTCTTGAGCTGTCATTGACCCTTGCTTCAGCTCAACAAACAACCTCCTCTAATCTTCAACCCAGTGATCAAGGTAGAACTGGCTGTGGAACTCGTCAAGAAATATTTCCCACGTTATGGGATCCTCCAGATGTTCCTTAGTGGCGTACCACCAACGCTCAGCATAACCTGCTAATGAAAACTCCACAAATGTAAGCCAAGACTCTTCGGGAGCATGAATCATCCTCAATAATTTAGATACATGATCCATCCATAGCTCAGCCTCATCTGGCGTGTCGGTGCCAAAGAAATGTGGCACCTTAGACCTCTGATATGTTGCATAGGTCGTCTGATGTTTTCGTAATGCCTCTAGGTTCTCTGATCCTTCCGGGTCTAGAGACACCGGAGGGTGAACTCTGTCCTCCTCCTCACGAGAGGGCCGATATGAGGAGTCATCCTGCTGAAGGAGCCTTTGTTCCAATATCTCATGACGCTGTTGTATACCCCACACAACCTAAACTAGTAAGGCCAACTATTGTGCAACATTAGGGTCAACACAAGGCTGCATGATTCCTTGAGAATCATTAAATGAGAATTTATTTCTATGGTTGGAGAGACAATGGACTTATTAAACAGGACTGCAATTATTCTCCTTAACTAATACTAAAATTAGAAAACTTTGTCGCTATATTTATATTTCAAATCCCGTTGATAATCAAATATGCGAAGGATAGAATGAAGAATCGGGCTCTGATACCATCTGTGACGCCCCGCCCCTTCAGCTACCGAAACCGACGATACGGGAGCATCGGACCTACGGTCCAAATACGCCCATGATCTATGATACTCAACAAACCATCTTATGCAAATTAGATTAACATTTGAAATATAAATAACAACATGAGAATAATGTTAAATGAAAAGTAAAATGCACCGTCCATTCTCATTGATAACCATAATCATCAAGTCTATGTCCATAAATTGAGATACATCATATAATTATAATTTTGTAGAAGAAGCTCTCCAAATTTCCCACTATAATGTCTCTCAAATAGAACGTAAAATAGTGCAGAAATAATTAAGTTACTCTAAGTAGGATGCATCCTGCCTGATGCGAGTATGACGAAGGAAAGTCTGATCTCCTCAAAAGCCGCTACTGTTGCAGCTGCTGCTCTACACTTGTTGGGTTCACACAAGGGTAACGTTATGAGCAATTGCTCAGCAACGAGACAAATACTATAATAACAAATGTAGGGGTTGGCAAGAATGTATACTCAACTTTATCAAATGGAATATGTATGTATTATAGAAAATTAGAAAGAGCACCAAGTTATTTTAATCCACATTTTATCACATAATAATTGATTTTATTAATTTATATAATAATCATCTAAGTAGTACCGCAATGATCTTGATCTTTCTACAAGTTGGTTAGGATCCACGACGATATAAAATTATAACTTCTAACATCTGATCATTTATCACTTCTCATTTATTTTAGCGCACGCAAGTACACGACTTGCAGGCTTCCGCTACGCGGGAACTTGATATTCTTCTTGAGTACCTCTCAAAGATCTCATTTCTGATCAGACATGAAAAGATCACATCCCAAATATCCAACTTCTAACCATATCCAGGAACACCTCTCACAATAAATTTTCTCAAAATAGAATTTGATGTGGCCACACCTAATTCTACTCCGAATCCTAATATTGTGCATAAGTGTGAAATCAAGAACACCAATCGCACCACCTGCCAACTCCGTCGAGCGACTCCTGATGCTACCGGACTGCTAGGTGGAACGCATCACCCAACTCGTCCGTTGAGGTCGCGGTCTTCATGGCATCTACCTGAGATCCTAAGAGTGCATGCCAAATCCCCTGTGGCACCTAACTCCATCTTCCCGATCATCGTGAAATCTCATCCACGGAAAACATTTTCAATTTGCTAAATATATGATCAAAGTTCATGTCGCAAGAAAATTGTCAGGACTCAGTTCTATTATGGTAGTTCCATTATGGATTAAAGCCAATCCATCCATCATCGTAACTATTAAACGTTATCTATTATTTAAGTTATCTCAATTCCGAGAACTTAATTTAGTAATCATTTTGCTAGTAAAAAAAACCATAGAGATCTTGTTATATCGATCGACTGATCTAATTAGATGACAATGAAATTGCTACTAAGAGAGATAACATGAGTATTTACAATAACAAAGAAACCCAATCAGTATGCAATATGAGCATCTGAACAAAAGATGTCTACTGATATTAACAAGCTGATAGTTTTGAATTGAACAGAAAGTTCTTTCATCTGTTTCTAGTTGTAAAGCATAATAATCTTCGAATCATAATTTCTTTGCATGGAAACCCAAGAGTCAGTTATAAATTAAATGTGACCTAAGAGACTGATCATCTTCAACTGAAACCTCCTAATGAAACATTCGTGAAGTTTTGTCTTAACTCAACATGGATATAGATACTATTCCACGAAATGTAACTTGCCATGCACGTCTTATACATATTGAATGATTTGGATTAATCTCTCCTTACCTTAATAATATCTTAAAGTAATATGTCATGATTATGAGATGCGTCCACCAATTAGATTAACATATTACTAATGCCTTTTACTTAATTTGATGTTAGTGGATGTTCACTGCAATGATCACTAATAATCGAGCCGTTTCAAAAAGAAAGTATACCATAAACATTGGACTATTGTTAAACAAAGTAAATACGCCCAACTACAACAATGAAATATCAATGGACTTTTACTCCAGAAAATTGATTCCTTGCTTCAAGTCTTCGCAGATTTTCAATAACTAACTTACGTAATATGGATACAAACTAATTGTCAGCACACACACACACACACACACACACACACACACACACACACACACACACACACACACACACACACACACACACACACACACACACACACACACACACACACACACACACACACACACACACACACACACACACACACACACGCGCGCGTTTTTTGGCAACCATCAATAATCTATTTTTTTTCCATTGTATAATCACCAGAAATTCTATACGAAATGTTTTTCTTTTGAATTCTATGTACAGGAGTCGCACTGTATTCTAGATTACGAACATATGATATGGCATCTAAAGCTCTATATATCATCAATCACTTGGGAAAGAGAATCACGTGGAAATCAACAAGGAGAGATGAGAATTTTGCTACTGTATAATATTACTGGTATAAGGATGCCTAAGGCTCAAAACAATGGTCAAAACATAGGATTCAAAATGTGTGAAACCAATAGCAAGAGAGAGAATATTCATCGTTACTTGTATATAAGCACATCATAAGATTAACCAAGGCTCTAAAACATGTTCAAGTATAACGACACAAAAGTCGTATGAAACCAACAACAAGAGGAAGGTATAACATCGTTACCTCCGAGGATGTTCCCTCGGGATCTCCTCTCACACGGAACGATATTTTTGTCGCTCGATTGTAGAGAGAATGCCTGTACGAAGGTGACCTCGAGCTTTCCTACATGATGGTGGTCGCGGATCTTCGATTGGAGCTCTTTCTCCGACGTCGACGGCGGCCCTCCGATGACTACACTGGCCAAGATGGTGGTGCTCCAATGAGAGGGGAGGATGGCGGTGGCTAGGGCTTTGAGAGAATAGCCTATCATCTTTTATTTATAGGAAGAGAGGTGAATTTGGATCCAATTTCGGACCCGATTCGGATCCATATATGGATCTTGACCATCTATCTGTAAACATCGTTATCTTGGGCTAGGAATGTCGGAATTTGACGTTCTTGGGCTCGTTGGAAAAATATTGACGAGATCTACAAATTGACATGATTATTTGGTTTTTTGGATGTAAAAAATACTCCAGATTTTAGAAAAAAAAAGAAAATACAGGATTTCACATTGACATCATCAGAGCAACAACCAACCGCCTCCATAGCATTATTAGCTTCAGCCTGGTCAATACGCTGAATCATCGGAGACAGTTCTTGTAAACCCGACCCTCGATTGTTTGGCTCAGCTGGTGAAGAGCCATACTGAGATGCGGCAGAAGCTTGATGATGTGACCGCTACAAAAACTCCGATTCCAGTACAGGTCGATGCAAACCCCAATAATTCTAAAAGAAAGGAACATGCTGTGTGATGTCCCGTCCAACCCTATAGTCACAGACAACTGATGACACACCTGACAACTCATGTTAAGTATGAAATAAACAAGGGTTGTTGTGACCCGAATCGCCAAGTGTAATCAATGGGGAAAAATATTTTAACCACTTGAGAGAAATATCAAACTATCAAATGTAAGTGGTTTCGCTATTCAATTTACCTAGTATAGCGATCAGTGTCGAATACAAGGAGCACGATTTAAAAACTAAATAGTCAAATTTACAAGATAATTCAATTTTTAGTGGTTTTTGAATTTTCATTTTTTCACCACAATATTTTTTTATTTTTTAGAATGTCTAAAAATGCTCAGAAAAAACCAGAGTAAATGTTTTTGGGTTTTACAGGTTTTAAAATATTTTTGGTAATTTTCAAATTTTTTTGATGTTTTTGTGGTTTTACAAAAATCAACTAGTGGAAATAAGGGTAAACAGTGCACAACTAGAAGTATTTTGCAACTTAAAAATACTTTAAGTGCTCAAAACTCTTGTAACTTATTTTAAAACTAAAGTAGAAATAATTATCTACAGATGAAGATATAAATCACAATTTTTATATTTCTCTAGAATTTTCTATATTTTTTAAGATTTTTAGTTTTTTGCATTTTTTTGTTTTTATAAATGATTAATGCAAAAAAATTGGACAGAAATAAGGACAGAAAAATACACTATAATATTTTTTGGAAATTTTAGGTAAAATTTCGATTTTTTATGATTTTCTAATTTCAAGCAGAAAAAAGACATTGTTTTTTATTTTTTAAAATATCAAATGGCAACAAAATGCAATGAAAATTTTACATAATGAAGAACGCTACAGCACGAATATTATGGTATTTTTAGAGCATCAAAAATACATATTCAATAAGAAAAAGCATGCAAATAAAGGTTTAAAATTTACAGGGACTGAAGCCGAATTATTAAAAAGTTTCTACAGAGAATGTAACAATAATAAACTCGAAGGTCAAGAGTGGAATTTACGCAAATATATTCCTCAGGTGGGGGCGCTTTTGCAAATATGAAATCTTTGAGGATATAACATCCATTTTCCCAATATTTTATTTATTTTTAAAATCGAACCGGCTGTGGCTTGCAGTCTTGGAGGTCAGATGTGATGGGCGATGGCGGTGTCGAGTGGATCTGCGGATGAGGAGGGCGACACATGCCCTCCTTCATGAGCGTTGAAGCCAGGCTCGATAGGAATTCACAGACGGTGGCGCACGCATCAAGGGTGTTCTAGATGGCGGTCTACAGCTCTGTGGAGGATCTGGCAATAGGAGGTATGCAAGGTGATGGGAGCGATCGGGGTGACAGAGGAGGAGCTCCTCACGTGGGCTCGCAACGGCGGAGAACATGGAGCTCCAATCTCTAGGAAGAGGTCGATCTGAAGGTCGGAGGTAGCTCCGCCAGGCAAGGTGGCTGGTCAATGAAGGCTCTGCCCAAGGCAGAGGTGAAGACAACTGGCGGAGGAGGTAGGGGATGGGGTGTGGCTACAGTGCCGCCCCAACCCTTTTTTTGTCTTTTTTTAAATATTTTTTTAATTTTGAAATGTAAACATGGAAAAAACTTTTAATTTTTTGTTTTTTTAAAACCATAAACAACAAAGAAGCAATTTTTTATATTTTTAAAATGGAAACTGTTGCAGACAGAATAAATGTTTTTATTATTTATTTATTTATTTAAATTTTCCTACAAAACAAATGCGAGGAAGAAAAATAATGGTATTTTTTTTATTTACTTATAAACAAAATAGGAGGTGAATGGGGATCCAACGAAAAGCGAGGAAATGATCCGTGTCTCCGACCACCGTATGTGTCGGAGGTGCATGGTTGCATGAGATAGAACGTGAACAGATAGATCGCGATATGAGATGAAAAATCGGTGTCGGATCGGACAAGTGTGTTGGATATTTTTGGGATTTTTAAGGTCTAAATTCTAATCATGAAACCGAAGAAAAAATTTTGAATCTAAAATTTACCTAGGAAAAACGACGGAAATAAAGTTGGATCTCACCTCGGGATCGGACATACCGTGATGACCTCAATGAGGGCTGACTTGCTGTCACCGGACAATTCAGAGGCTGGGCATCCTTCTTCGACAAGATCGCTGTCAGAGATCAGGCTCCTATCCACCAAATATTTATCAACAAATAACGAAGGAGGAAGAGCCCATTAAAAAGAGAAGAAAAATACAAAAGGAAAGGATGTACAAAGAGGAAGGTGTTTAGTGATTAATTAATCAATTTCATAATTAATTAAAATAAATCAATTATATAATTTATAAAAATTAATTAGTCATCTTAATGGTGGCTATTAAAGGTATGGAATAATATCTTATATACAAGGTATGTTTTTGAATCAAATAATGAATTAGATAATCAAATCTAAATAAAGCATCGTCTGACGAATCATCATCTTCTGCATCACTTGTGCCAATAGCAGGACCAGGTAAGGAAGAAGAAGACAGAGGAGCCGTACCAGTTACAACCGACCACCATCACCAGCAAAACATAACAACACAAAGTCTTTTCTCACTTTAAGTAGGGTCAGCTAGTCACCATCACTAGCAAAAAGAAAAAAAATCAACAACAAGAAAAAGATCAAAAATAGAATAAAATCCAAAGCATAGTTGAGACAACCAAGGAGACATCAACACCAGCAGTCGATTCCATTGCGATTGACGAAGTTGAATTTCCTGCTTTTCTTCCGACATCGCCTACCTTTTTGGATAACAGCTTACTTTCTTCTAGTTGGTCATTCGTAAATGATGACTATGATGTACATAATAACAATGATTTTAATTATATGAATCTTCCTTTTCCTGATGTTATTAAAAACTCCAAAAAAAAATGCATTGTATGATCCATTAATTGTGGAGATTATTCAGAATCCGGTTTTGGAAGTGCCCTTAATGAAAGCCATGGAGTATATGCCTGCAGTCAAGAAAGGATTGAATAAGGCATGTAGAACAAAGCGTCAGCACCGCAAGGACCGATGCCACATAGTAGAGAAGCACGTCTTAACTTGGCTATAGTTAATGCCATCAGCAACCTCCCCCAGAAAAAGACAGATAAAGGAGCAACTTTGATCAGATGCAAGATTTTTGATCAAGTATTTGAGCAAACTCTTCTTGATAGCAACTCTTCAATCAACCTCATGCCCGCCTCATTGCTTGTAGAATTTGGTTGGGTCCGCTCAAGCCGACACACATGATCCTTCAATTTGATGATCGATCCATTAATCGACCCAGAGGGTTGTTGGAGGATGTTATTGTGACGGTCCAAGATATGTGCTTCCCAGTGGAATTTGTTGTCCTAGATATGGACTCGCCTGCCTCATTGCTCCAAACACTCATTATCCTTGGTCGGTCATTCCTTCGAACAACCGAAGCAGTAGTTAACTATGGGTCTGGGAAGATCAAGTTTAGCTCATGCAGCGACAGAGTCACCATAGATATAATCGGCGAGCCGAAAGTTGTATCTAATGAAAATCCAGTAGAACCGCCTGCAACATACTATGACATTATTGCAGAAATAAAAAATGTAGATTTATCTTTTAATAACACATGGATCCAGGAAATCCTCGCCCCTTAGGAGGGCTTGGAAAGCACAATCAATACATTCTCCGATGTCAAATGGGAGACTGAGTCTCACTTGTTGACGGGCCTTTTTAATTCTGAAGATTTATGCCAGTCCAAACATGATGAACTCATTGATGATTTGTTCGGCACATTGTCAGCTAAGCAACGAGTGACCGAGGTGAGCAACACCTCAGAAATCATGGCAAATCAAACATATACCAACACTATTTCTGAAGTGTCTGAGAAGCAAGTTCTATCAGAGCCTGAATTAAAGCAGCTTCCGACATGCCTCAAGTATGCTTTCCTTGTGGGTATAGAGAAGATATATCCGATCATCATCAGCAGCAGGCTGACCTCAGATCAAGAATCTCGACTACTCGAGGTTCTAGAGAAAAATTGCAAGGCACTTGGTTGGAATGTACCAAACCTCTGCTGGATTAATCATGTATGTATTCACACCACATTTATCTGGAAGATTATGCCAAGCCGTCCAAAGAAGACTGAACCCCAATTTTCAGGACATTATCATGAAAGAAATCATGAAGTGGTGTGATACAGACTTCATTTATCCCATCTTTCTAAATGGGTGAGTCCCATGCATGTAGTTCCGAAGAAATCAGGGATCATTGTGGTCACTAAAGAAAGATGAGAGGAGATTTCTACTCGGTACCAACCTCATGGCGTATGTGTGTGGATTACTGCTGCATGAATGTCACAACGAAGGACCACTACCCCTTGGGGATTATTGATCAAGTGTTAGAAAGATTGGTTGGGTGATGAATCTCCATTTCATCACCTTTATTTTATCATTTTGGCCTTAAAACCCCTAGCTAATGCATCTAAATAGCATCAATTTGTGCATAATAGCATTCATTATTTATTGTATTCTTTGTACATAAAATAATGTTTTTAATGCCAAAATTATAGAATAAAGAGAAGAAAATAAAAAGAAATAAAATATTGAAAATATTTTATGACCCTAAACCCCGAGACCAAGTCAAGAATTGAGTTCGTCGACAAGGAATAAAGTGGGGGACAAGGGCCAGAAATAGAATAAAATCCCATTTATTTATTCTTTAATTATGCATTTTTGACATCTATTTTATTTTTATTATTTATTTATCAAATAAAAAAACTTTATACATGAAAGTTATAGATAATAATGTAAATAAAAACACAAAATTGAGTTTGTACAAAAAGAGTACATAGTGTCCATTTTATACACAAAATAAAAAGGCCAAAAATCCAACTTCATAGACCCATATCTCTCAAATAAAAACTCAAAACATATCAAAATCACCTCTAATTGTATATAACTTTTCACGAACTATTTCATGGTGATAGTTTATATTTTTTGGAGTTATTGTGTCAGAGTTAGATTTTTGACCCATATTGTACATTCTACCGATTAAAATATCCATTTTATTCATCCCTTGTTATTTTTACAAATTCATATTTTTACAATTTTGTAAATATTATTTATAACTTACGTACATATTAAAACTATAATAAAACCCAAAGTAAATTACAAAATAAAATAAGTCTATGTAAATACATAGACAATATACCTCTGACATACATGTATTAAAATAAAAAGGGAAATCTATTCTTTTATTCTTTATTATGTCATATTTTTATAATATTGTAAATATTATATATATTCTATTAAAACTACAAAACCAAGATAAAACTCAATACAATACATTAAAATAAAAAGATGAATATAATACATAGGTAAAATACTTGTAAATATACCTACATAATATAATTACCTATTTATTTAAGTGTACAAATAATATCATAGAAATTAAATACAAATATATTTATACTCACAAAAATAAGTTATAAATATATAAAATTAAATAATAAAATAATAAAATAAAATATACAAAATAAAATTGCACGAAACATAGATGAATATACTTATAAATACACTAATAAAAATTAACTACTAATAAATAAAGCCAAAAATAAATAAAAATTATAATAAAAAACTACATAATATAATAGAAATTTTTTATACTATAAAAATAATAAAATTATTTACTATTTTTAAATAATTATTCTCTAAATAAATTGTTATTTTATCCTGTAGCGACCTGACGTGGACCAATCACTTCTGGTCGCGAGTTGACCCAAGTCAACTCCCCCTGCGCTACTGCCCCAGTCAGAACTATCTTTCTCCCATTATCCTGCATTTTTCCCGATCGATACGTCGCTCCATTGTCTTCGATCCTTTACGAGATTTGCTCTATGATCAATAATGATCCACGCCAACCTATTTAACCCATTGTATATAGCTTCGATTCTTTGATTCCGCCTGGTCAAATAAGGGTGCCTGTAAAGTTCATAAATAAACCTCCTCCGTCCTCCTCGTAATTTTGGTCATTCCTAGAGTCCCGAACCACTCCACTCCAGTCCAGCGTGCATCCTCGTAACAGGGGGAGGTCCCCTGGAGCTTGGAGGCGACTCACGGATGAAGGGGATGCACCCACGACGGTGCTCCGATGTGGCCCTGCTCCTTAGCTCGCAGGTCAAGTTCGAGCTGCAATTTTAATTTCCTTAGGTAGATTTTAATTCTAGCATTTCACTTATGTAGTTAGATTAATGATTAGCATGTAGATTTAGCATAAAATCCATGATTTGAAGTCTGTCGGAGCTCCGCTCCAACGAACATTCCACCCTTTGTTCGGTTGTGTCTCGACTGTTATACCCCACGCCAACCACCACCATTTCGATCCCTATCACCCTCTCTTCATTCCAGGAACTCCAGTTCCCCCAAATCCCTAGTGGATCTGGAGATCCAGGCTCCCTTCTTTGCTTGTCGCCTGAGAGGCCACTCACCATCGTCTCTTCGCCCATTCTCCTTTCTAATGGGATGAGGCAGTTTGCCCTCGTCCCTAGTTTCATTATATGCAGGTACAAGGTGCACCAAGGCATCTGGAGGTGGATTTGATGCTCGCTGGAGGTACCTGGAGTACGACCTTGACAACGGCCTTGTGGTGGTGCTCCGGTGACCTTTTGGCCATTTTGAAGCCTCTTGCAGATAAAGGGACGTTCCTGTTATCAATTGGGACCATTGGAATCAAAGAAGACCGTCAAGAGTTGCGCCTTAGCATCGATCGAAGCTCGCCCTTCGTCCAGTTCTTCCTTATCTTACAGTGAGGGGCAAGACCGTCGGATGAAGCCTTAACCCCCAAATTGACTCCACGCCGTCGGATCACTCCCAGCCACGACCGTTAGATCGTGCCACACGATCTAATCTCGTGTGTTGAATATGAAGCGGTACCAGACGTTAGGATCTCGTCGCATGTCAAGTGAAGGCGTTAGCACCGTTGAATGGCGCGTATATATGCTGTAAATTGCATATCTAACCCCGTCTTTTTTGTATTTAATAAATGGTTCTACAAATAAAAGTTAACATTGTAAATAAATTAGAACATATGTAAATGGACCCCGAACTTTTGTTATTTGTACTTAGGTCTGGTCCAGCTCAGCTTAAGTGTCGTCCCACATGAGCTGGGCATTTTTCATGTATACCCCTACGTGTCTTTGTATTTCTAAAAAGTCCAAAAAATGAAATTTACGTTATATATATATGTGAATATTGCTGAGAGCCCCTGAACTTTCTTGTATTTACATTTAGGTCCCTCCCAACGTGAGTCTCGTGTAGTCTCATGTGATGGGTAAATTGCACATATGGTCGTGGTGCTTTTGTATTCACTGAATAGTTTAATAAAATTTTACTTACGTTGTAAACTTTTGATACTTTTGCAAAGAGGACCTTAGAGTTTATTTTAATTGCAAAAATGCCCCCACTAGGGCATATATTTTTATAACTTTTATCTATTTATTAAATAAAGTTATTGTGCTCCTAAAAATCTATAAAAATAGGATTAGATGCTTTATTTCATGTAGATTTATGTCCATATTTTTTATTGGCATTATTTGCAATTTATTCATTTATTAAAATTAAAAAGAGCACATATATTTCTAGTTTACTTATAAAAATTCCCAAAAAAAATATATTTTTTTTTGAAAAATTACAAAAAATATATATAGTATACTTTGGTATTTATTCGGTCCAGAAAATAAAAACCCCTAAAATAGAAAAATAAAATGATAAAAATCATAGAGCTCCAAAATCCAACAAAAAATATATTAAAATTATTTTAGGTAATTTTGGGAACTATTTATTATTTTTAAAATCCAAATTAATTCCAGATTATGTATTAATCCATTAATTGGGATATACTTTAAAAATATAAAATATTAGCAAAAATTCCAAAAAAATAACAAAAAATATATAAATATAAAAATAATAAAAAAATATATTTAATGTATCTGATCTATTTTTACATATTTGTATATATATAGTATCTATATATACCTTATATCGTATTTATATTTATACATATATGCTTATATATATTATATTTAAATTAAAAAGAAATATAAAAATTAAAAAATATAAAAAGAAAATACAAATTTATAAAACCAAAAATAAAATATAAAATATAAAGTTAAAAACCCACAAAAAATAATAAATTGGACAAGAGATAAAAGACGGAATTTTTGTGCATTTACTTTGCCTCCTCCACTCGTTTGCTCCCATTATTCGACCTATACACATGCTTACTCATATACACAGTTTTTGTATATTTATAATAAATTTTAACTCCACATTTTTTATATTTCATTGCTTGATTCGTATTGTGGGTTAATTATTGATTGAATCTGAGGTTTTTGTCGGTCACTTCAACGACAGTGTTCCCACCTTGTGTGGAATGCACGGCCGATGATAATTTTGGATACATCAAATGGAGCCATTGTCGGGGAGCAACGTCACTTAGTAGGAGATTATTTTATTTTTGTCTATTATCTCTTGTCCATTCATTTATTTATTCTTGCATTTATTTATTTTTTCTCTATTATTTCATAGTATTATGAACTGTCTGATGCTCCTTCATGTTTGAATTTGTTGTGGGGGACCGCAGTGCGACGGAGCATCTTCTAGGAGGACCTATGCACCCAAGCAAGGCGGAGTCGGCTTTCTGACTGAGCCGACAAGAGAGAGCAACCAACTCAGACTTGAAGGAATTTTTGAGACAGTATCTGAGCTTCATTTTATTATGCTTTAAAAATTTTAAATTTA
The DNA here is from genome assembly GCA_037367405.1 of Ottelia alismoides. Taxonomy (NCBI): domain Eukaryota; kingdom Viridiplantae; phylum Streptophyta; class Magnoliopsida; order Alismatales; family Hydrocharitaceae; genus Ottelia; species Ottelia alismoides. The sequence goes on along the minus strand of JAZKJV010003969.1, from coordinate 382,195 downwards.
TGTGAGAAAGTGACACTTGACATGTAATAATTCAGGACTCTCAGAGACACTTCGACTTTGCGAGATCTAGTGCCCAGGGATTGTTCCCTTGGGAGCCTCGACGGTTTTTACGATTTTTTGCTTTTATTTTATTTTTATTATTTTGTGTGAATGAGCCCTAGCTTAGGAATTGTTTATCGATAGATTAAGGTCCCAAGTCCCTAATATATATTTTCCTTCACCTATAGATGCACTTCCTGACTAAGTCAAATAATAACTGTTAGTTATTTAGATTTGAACCAGCATGCCGTGAGAGACGTCATACAGCGCTGGCAGGCCCTGTTGTGATGGGCACAGAGACGTATCCAAGATCGGACTCTAGGGTTTGATTCTGAATAATTGACATTTTGTTCTTCGCGATAATAGCAGTTACTATCCTAGGGTGATTTCATCGGATTGCATTTGCATATAGTTTAGGTTTCAATTCTGTTATGCATCACGTATGGAGAGAGATGGGAAGCACTGTAAGTCTTCTTACTTTGCATGCATCATCGATTTTTGACTTGCACGACTTTTCTGATCTTCTCTCTCTGATTTTGACCACTTAGGATGTGAATGGAATTGGAAACCCGTTAGGCACATGCATTGAAAAATGACCAAAAAAAGTGATAATTGGAATAAAATCAGGATTGTTAACCCTATTGGACTCTAAGATAAAAATGTAATGGATTCATTATCTTGGGGAGAGAAACCCTCTCCTTGTATGCGCATTTTATTCCTACGCACATGTTAAGGATTAGTACCCTAATCCCAAGCCTATATTCGGTGTGTGCAACTTTGTGATGATCACCAAACTCTAAAATTGACAAGATAAATAGACCACATCTCGATCTTCACTGTGTTGAGTAGGTGAATCGGGGTCTTGCTTTGTTTATTGATTGTTACTTGAAGTCCATTTGCATTTGTCATCTCTTTGAGCTTTGTGGTCCCATCCGTGTGAGTCATCATTTTTCATCTTTGAGTCTCTCTACCTCTCTTATACATATATCTCCTCATTTGCATTGAGTCATGACATCAAGTCTTGAGCTTTGCCTTCCTAGCTGAATCATGCAGCTTCTCTACTCGCCCATATCACCCACATCTAGTCCGCAAGGAGACCCTCTCCTCAAACCACAATTTTGACTATGTCCACCTTCATCCCACCTACCCTCCTCGTGTCCCCAGTATCATCTCTTCTTCTACTAGGGATAGCTGTGCTGGTAGATATAGCCCGCATCGAGGATTTTGACTTACATTGATCATTAGAGTAAGTCGGCGTGTTTTGAGGATGTTGAGATTGATACACTTATTTTGGTAGATCTGACTCTCGACATGTGCATAAGAGCTTATTGAGGACTTTCATGTTGCACGATCATTAGGTGTGATTATTATATGATAATTTTGATCTCACACACCAGATTGAGGATGTGACATAACTTAATGGTTCAATGATGATTTCATGAGTCATGACCGATCTATCTATTTTGAGGTTCCCACCATATTGATTCAGAGATTTGATTGATTGATCTTGATTTGTGCTTCAGAGTGATGGTCTGTGGAATCCTCACGATATCTATCATCTTCTCGATTTAACAATCCCCGATCTCCCGATTCTATCATCCACCTGTGGCACCTTTAGGATTTCTGATTATCTTTTGTTCCATCTCAGCTAGATTGATTGACTTGAGGGACATACTGTGATTGACCTGATTATTTCTTATCCCTAACATGATCTTATGTCCTCCTGATGATTGATTGATTGCTTTTGAGGACCTGAGATTTGATGCCAGCAATCCCAAGGATTGATTGACTTAGTTCGTATTACTCCACGCAGACTATCTGCGAGAGGATGCGCATGTTCTCTATGCTCGGTTCCACTTATTAACTGTGTTGCCTTTCTGTTGGATCATGGAACCGAGTCATTTGATTAGACCGCTTGGCCTCCCTACTGATTGTGCACCCGATCTGTAGGTGCACGAGGCCATTTCCATAGACTCATTCGGGTCTTCTCTTCTTGACGGTCCTCACAAGGATGAGCCCAACATTTCTGATTATTCTATGCCTAGTTCATAGCGCTCTCTGAGGGTTATCTGCGAGAGATGGCACATTTCTAGATCTGAAGTCTCTTTTTCTTGTAGACGATTTGTCATTTATAGAGACCACTCTGACTGACTACTTTGAGACCTTTCTCCTTGACGACCTTCGCAAGGACGAGATCTGGTCTGATTATTCACTGTTGAGTTCCCCTAGGACTATGTGTGGGAAAATGCAACACTTTCTTTATGCTCGGTTCCCCTTGTTGACTGTGTCCCCTATCTGTGGGAGTACATAATCGAGTCTTCCGATTTACGCTCTGGTACCCGCTCCTTTGTTGGTTATCAGATCTGTCGGATCTTGGAAGGAATATATATATACACTAGAGAAAAGAGAGAGGTAAAAATAGGGAAAATAGTCAAAATACAGGAAATAAAATGTTTTTGTGGTTTGATATTTTTCTAATGTTTTTGTGATTTTTCTATATTTTCCTAATTTTTTTGGTATTTTTAAGGGCAAAAATACTAGTAAATAGTGAATAAAGTTGCTGGCTGAAATTAAAATGAGGATGAAAAATAACAAATAGTGCCAAAATTCTTTAAATTAATTTAAAACTAAAGATAATAAAATAGGGAAAATACAGAAACTGAAATTGTATTTTTAGGATTTTTGTAGAATTTTTAAGATTTTTAGGAAGGTTTTTGGGGTTTTATGATTTTTAGGATTTTTCTTTTGTATTTTTTTAGTGATTTTTGGTTTGGAGCTAAAAGATATGCAAACACACAAAATATAATTTTTTTTGGAATTTTTCAAAAACGTTTTATAATTTTTTAATTTATTTTCTAATGCAAAAAGTGCTGAAAATGCATGTTTTTGAACTTTTATAAATAATAAAATGATTTAGATATGCAAAAACAAAATATGGCGTGAATCTACAATGCAATAGGAACCTAGGGTATTTTTTTGGCAATTTTTGGGAGTTTATAGATGCATTAAATAAATATTAGAAACATAAAGAAACTACACACTTGTAGGGACGATTTTGTAAATATCTAAAAGTGCGAGGGCAAACATGCAATATCTCCGCAAAAATAGAACTAAAATAAAACTTTCTGGAACTTAGTACAAATACCAGAGGCCCGTGGCGCTTTCCTGCAAAATTTCCAAGTCACGTGCACGAGGCACGTGACATGGCAAGGGCTATCGGTAATATCCTAAAGCTCAGAGAGTCAATATGCAAATTACACAAAAACTACTAAATAGCCGATGAAAGTTTTAAAATTAAATAATAAATACAAAAGTTCCCTGGGTTGGAATGCAAAATACCCAAGTCAGTGGGCGATCCGACGGCGGGAGATGTCTCACTTGCCACGTGTTGCGCCCCGAGCGCGCGATGTCGCTTCGGCCTTGAATGGCCCCAATCTGATCCAGTACGCCGATCCAACGGCTGATAGCAGATTCAATCCGACGGCAACTGGAGGACTGGAAGAACACGGTGGGATCCAATGGTGCCGGGGCGTGAAGGAAGAATGCGGCGATGAACTCGGCCTGGATGACTTTGGGGCTCCAAAATCTTCATGCACGGCGCGTCTCTCTCCCCTCCAATGAGACCGAGAGCGTCCTGGGAGCCTCCTCTGGTGGACGGTGGCTTCAAAATTCCCAAGAAGAGGCCGGAGCACCACCGCGAAGTGGACGAATGAAGGTGGCTCCAGGAAGTCGGCATTCGACAAAAACGAGCCTAGGAGGTGGCTATTCGACACCTGGAACCTGCAAAGAAAGTGCAAGATGACACTAGAGGATTCCAGGGGCAAACGCGGGTGATTGGATGACGTAGGTGGCGGGAATGAAGCTCGCCGGAGCATGCTCCGGTGAGGGGAGGTAGCGGTTGGTCTCTTGGGCAAAATCAAGGAAAAAGATGCGAAATTGGATCCTAGACCTATAACACACGAAATAAATGCAAGGAAACGATAATAAAATGGACCTTAAAGGCGAATACACCTGAGATTGACCTCGACGACCACTCTTGGCTGGAGGTGGTGGAAGCACCTCCATGACCGCTCAACCTCGCCTCAAGAGGGCTGGAGGACCTCCTCTTACGAGGTCCAGTCCAGAGCTCGCAAAAAGGAGAGAAGAGACGGTCAAAGAAGGGTTCAAGGGAGAAAGGTGGTGACGGGTTATACTTTGAATGGGTGTGCGAGGTGGATCACAAATCGATGGTGTCAGCTCGATGCAGCGCCCCACAGCCTAAGGAGACCCTTGGGCCTGAATTACCACTGATCGAGGAAAAAGTTGCAAGAAGGAAGCGACACAAGATGATGAACGGCCTGGCCCCCAAAATATCGTGAAGATGGGTCAAAACCTATCTCTGACAAGGCTACAGGAGTGGGTCAGAGTAGGCCCCTCGGTTGGTCTACGTGGACCAACCAGGAAAAATCCTGGAAAAAACCTTTGTAAAATCATTTAAAAATAGCAAATCAATTTATTATTTTTGGGTTATTAAATAAAAAATGTTTATTATTTATTAGTTATTTTATATTGATTTTTAAATATTTTTTAGAGGTATAAAATTACAAGTTACCATTTATACCCTTTATATGTATATTTATCTATGTATTTTAATATTTTATTTTTATTTTGTACATTTAATTTATTTATTTTTGTTTATTATTTTATAAATTTATAGAATATTTTTATACACTTAAATATATTTTTGTTTTATTTTTCTTATGTAATTTGTACACTTAATAAAATAGAAGTATAAATTATACAGGTATACTTATAGGTCTTATACCTATGTATTATATATAAGTATTTTATTTTTGTATTTTCTTTATGATTTTATTCGAATTTTAATGCACACATATATTATAAATAATATTTAAAAAATATAAAAATATAAAATTATAAAAATAATGAATAAATAATAAAATGAATATTTTAATCTGTATAAGTATACAAGTGGGGTCCAAAACTCAACTTTCAAACCGTAACTCCGAAAAATACAAAACAACCTTCATTAAATATCTTATTTGAAATTATATACAATTAAAAGTGAGTTTGGTAAATTTCGAGTTTCTATTAGGGAGATACATGCCTGGGAAGTTGGGATTTTGGAATCTTATTCAGATCATTTCTTTTTATCTGTACATTATTTTTGTATGAAATTAATTTTGTATTTTTCTATATTTAATTATCTACAACTTTTATCTTCAAAGATTCTTTATTTGATGTATAAAAGTGGAACCAAAAATAGGTCCCAAAATGAATAAAGAATGAATTAAATAAAGATATTTTTCTTGTATTTTGGCCCTGATCTCCCCCGACTTTATACTTTATCGATCCAGTCATTGAGATGCCTAGGTCTTGGGGTTTCGGGTCATAAAATATTTTCAATATTTTATTCTTTTCTTTTCTTTTCTTTATTCTATAATTTTGGCTTTAAAAACCGCATTTTATACACTATTTACACAATAATGCATGGATGATAAAATGAAAGAATTAACGCTATTTACACGCATTTACTAGGGTTTTTAAGGCCAAAATGATATAATAAAGGTAATGAAACGTAGCTTCGTCAGGGAGCTAACTTGGCTCCCCCGCCACATTTCGCCCGGGTTTTTATTTTTTTTATTTTTGAAATTTTCTTCCATGGATTTTCATCAATATATCTCTATATTATGTCATTAAAATTTCGAGCGAAATAGAAATCTCTACGACCTCCTATCAGACAGTTATTTTTTAACGGTAATAGAATTACTAAAAACAACCCCGTTGGATGGAAGATCCTCTTTTATTCAGGGAAGGAGCAGATTGTATTTGGTGTAGGTGTATCCCTCATGAGGAGCATTATAGTGTCCTTGAGAATTGTTACTCACTCGAATCTGGTGGACACAATTCCGAAGACAGAACAACATCAAAACTACTTCAGTGTGGCATATGGTGGCCCACACTATTTAAGGATGCAACAACTTTCGTCAAAAGATGCACTGACTGACAAAGACTAAAAGGTACCCTCACCGCAAAAGATTCAATGCCCCTAAAGATCATCCAGAATGCAGATGTATTCGATGTTTGTGGTATCAATTTCATGGGACCTTTTCCCAACAGTCAGGAACATGAGCACATCCTCCTTGTCGTTGATTACATGAGTCCCTAGGTTGAAGCCATCCCTGCTCAAGCTGCTGACATTTGAACGGTATGTCGATTCTTGAAAGAAAACATCATTTCGCAATTCGGGATTCCGAAGATTCTCATATCAGATGGGGTAGCCATTTCATAAACAAAGATGTTAAGAAATTAACGAAGGAATATGGCATTGAGCATCGAGTCACATCTCCTTATCATCCGCTGACCAATGGCATGGCCGAGCTGTCAAACAGAGAAATGAAGACAATCACGCAGAAGCCTGTGAAGCTGGACAGAAAGAATTGGTCCCAACTCTTGAACTCCGTACTATGGGTATACAGAACCGCTTACAAGTCTCCTCTGGGCATGTCGCCCTACCGTCTTGTATATGGAAAGCCCTGTCATCCGCCCATGGAACTTATTCACAAATTCTTATGGGCAATCAATATATGCAATTTGGACTCACAGAAAGGTAGTCAGATCTGAAAATATGATTTGAATAGATTCCTGGAATTTCAAGACTATGCATACGATAACACATTGATATACAAAGATAAGGTGAAATGATGGCATGACCGACACATCAGATGAAAGACCTTCGAAGTTGGAAAAAAAGTGTGGTTATTTGATGCAAAGTTGAATATATTCCCGGGCAAATTGAAAAGCAAATGGACATGGACATTCCAAGTTCGTGAAGTGCATGACAATGGAAGTATTGCTATATCAGTACTGTCTCCTGACGCACAACCATTCATCGTCAATGGTCAAATACTGAAGCCTTATCTTGAGCCTGATACTTTCTTGGTTATTTTCGAATCAATCCAGGTTCTGCGCTTCGAAGATACATCCACGACACTGGCATCATCAAAGGATTCATACAATGGACTTCAAAAACTTTTCCTATTATTTCTTGTCTTTTCTTCTTTTCTCCTTTTCTTCTTTTCCTCTTGTATTTTCTTTTTCTACCAATATGGTGTTCCCCCCTTGTTGACAATCTTCTATACTTAGGACGTACTTTGTCCTAAGTATGGGAGGGGGGGGGGAGGTGAGCACCCAGAGTCCCTTCCTTCTTTGATCTTCTCTGTTGTCTCCTCTTCGTGACTATACCTAGGGGTATCTTACCCTAAGTATAGGGGGAGACAACCTGAGTACGATCTGTTCATTCTCACTCTGACCATCCTTTCCTTGTGTACAATCTGCTATACTTAGGATTACTTAATCCTAAGTATAGGGGAGACGGTCAACTTTCTATATATTTATTCTCATCATTCATTTATTCTTTAAGATTCTCCTATACTCAGTCCGAGTTATGTTTTCTCTTTTTTCTCTTTGATCTATGAGGACATAGACGAGCTAAGTATGGGGGATGTATATACTATGTATATACTTTAAGTCATAACTCGTACTTTTGTATTTTAAATAATACTTATGGCTAAAAATAATGTTAAATTCATCACAATCTTCTAAAAATATGTGTATAGATCCTCAAACTCTTTCTGTACAAACTGATTAATAAATCATGCAAAAATACTTTTGCAAAATGTTTGAAAAATAGTCTGAAACCCTTGTGAAAAATCTTTTGAAAACTATTGGAAAATATTTTGTAAAAAGTATTCAACCTTTGTAAAAATCTTTTTGCTTGCAACAAATTATTTTCTTTGCATGAAATAAAAATGTTTGAAAAAACAATTTGCAAATGGTTGTAAAATGGTTGCAAAAATATTTTAAAAATCTATATATACTGTTTGAAAAATCTTTACAAAACAATTTTCAAATATGTGTAAATGTTTGTAAAAATAGTTTGTGAAAATTATGTTGGACTATAGTTTTCAAAATTTGTTGAGAAATGATTTTTCAAATAAGTCCGAGGAGCATACACACCATACTCAAAAATTCTATAAATATGTATCTATTAAGGACGAAAACTTTTGTAAATATAAAATACATCCCCATGTCAAGCAATAGACTTAATTTCTTAACAAAAATCTTCTACTTTCAAATATACCAAAAATACTTCATCCAAAAATAACATTTTTATTCCTCAAATTCTCTTTTGTATATACTGATTAATCAATCATGGTAAAAAATATTTTTGTAAAATGATTTGAAAAATGGTGTGAACTGTTTGGAAAACTTTTTGTGAAATATTTTCAACCTTTGAAAAAATATTTTGAAAAATTCTTTTCTTTGTGTGAAGCAAAAGTTTTGAAAATCTATTTGCAAATGATTTTGAAAATACTATGTAAAAATAGTTTGAAAAATGTATGTATATATATATGGTTTGAAAAATCTTTGCAAAATGGCTTTCAAATGTTTGTAAATATTTGCTAAAATTATCTTGTAATATTGTTTTCAAATAATTTTGAGGAACGAGAGCATCATTAAAAATAAAATATAAAAATATAAAAAATATATAATAAAATGTGTATATAAAATTCTTTATCAATTGTCTATATATACCTATAAAAACAACCTATTAAGAACCTGTAAATTCTTTTAATATTAACTCTTGTACATAATAAAAAAGCACGCCCGTGTAAATAGCCGTATACACTTTATACTTCATGTGTGTGCCAAAATTCTTTTTATTTTCAAAAATTCTTTTTATACAAATTCTTTTTGTTTTCAAAATTCTTTAAAAAATTGCTTTATTCTTTGCATCATTGTACATAGCATTTGCATAGTATTCATATTCTTTTCAATTGATCTTGATGATTGAACAAGTCCAATGAAGTCAAAGATTGGAGCTTGGTTGGACCTTACTGCACCTAACCGCACTGGAACCTTATGGGAACCAAGTTTAAGGTACTTCAAGTCTATTCAAGACTTAATTCTTTGAGAACTCAGGGATGAGTTCAATTCACCTCAACTTACTAACTAGAACTTTTCGAGACACACGCATGACTCTTGTCGGTCGTGGCCTAAATTGGACACTTGTACCATTCTCTTGGCTCAACTCAGTTGGAGTGGTGAGGGGGTTGGATTTGTCGGTCTGAGATGCACACTGGTGGAAACATTTGTCCTCATCTAAGGAGGGAAGTATACCCCAACCCGGTCCAGTTTCAATGAAGTCGAATGATAGGAGAGTGTGGGTTGCGATAAAGCTTCAAAAGGGACAATAAGTACTATCCGTCTTCTGGCTCAAGAGGAAAAAATCCTTATGTAAATGCTACTGTAAATAGTGATAAAAAAAACTCCAGAAATGTAGATAGGGTCGTAAATAAAAAAAATGCCTGTCAGAGTATGTATATATGTTGTATAGAAAATAAGCAAGCTTGAGCATCAAAGTTATACCATGTGAGCCTACAGCTAGATGACTTGACTACACTGGTCATGCATCCCAGGACAGGTAGCTAGACTGGCTACCATCCATTTTTTTCTTCACCTCTTCCTCTTGAGTTGGATGCCACTTGAACTTACAAGGGAATACCCCTCTCCTCGACGACAGAGTGCTGGATTGGGGAATCATTGGATTGTCATTCTGGAGAAGTCAGTTCCTTCGTAATTTCAGTTGGAGAGCCACTATCACTTACACCATACAAGTCAGCTTCATAGTCATAAGGGTTTGCATATGATGTAGGCTAGTTCTGACCGGGCTATTGAGGCGCTTTGAACCGAGTTCTATAACTCTCGAAGGCTGTTGTGTTTTAAATTTGGTTCTGGACCTGGTTCCACACATTCTCACGCCAAGGTCTAACATGATCTCCAAACTTTAATTTTGTAAAGACAAGTTAATAACTGAAAGCCATTTTAATTCTTTCATTATTTTTCTTTTAATCTTTATTCTTTCTTGTACTTATTAAATAAATGTTTGCTAGGGACTAGCAAAGGTAAGTATAGGGGGGTGATGAATCTCCATTTTATCACCTTTATTCTATCATTTTGGCCTTAAAAACCCTATCCAATGCATGTAATTGGCATTAATTTGTACAAAATATCAATCATTTATTACATAAATAACACCGTTTTTAATGCTAAAATCATAGAATAAAGAGAAGAAAAGAAAAAGGAATAAAATATTTCAAACATTTTATGACCCTAAACCCCGAGACCAAGTTGAGAATGGAGTTGGTCGACAAGGAATAAAGTATAGGGAGATAAGGCCCGACAATACAATAAATATCTCACTGTTTTATTAATTTATTATGCATTTTGACACCTTTTTTATTCTTTATTATTTACTCATCAAATAAAGAAACTTTGAACATGAAAGTTATAGATAATGGTGTAAATAAAAATATAAAATTGAGTTTGCGCAAAAATAATACGCAGTGTACATTTTATATACAAAATGAAAAGCCAAAAACTAAACTTCACAAACCCATATCTTTTCAATAAAAACTCAAAACTTATCAAAATCACCCTATAATTGTATATAAAATTTCAAGAGCTATTTAATGGTGCTCGTTTTATATCTTTTGGAGGTACGGTGTGAAAGTTAGGTTTTGGGCCCCCATTCTCCCAATAAAAATATTCAATTTATTCATTACTTATTATTTTTGCAAACTCGTATAATTTTGTGAATGTTATTCACAACATATGTGAATATTAAAATTAAAACAAAAGCAAAAAGAAAAGGGAAAATAAAATAAAACTATGTGAAAACACAGATAAAATACCTATGTTTTACACATATATAAATAAAAGGGGAAACATATTATTTAATTCTTTATTCTTTTTTCCTAATATTGTAAATTTTATATAGATTCTAGTAAAAATACAAAACTAATAAAACTCAATAAAATACATTAAAATAAAATAGTACACATAAAATACATGTAAAATACCTATAAATATACCTACATAATATACATATCTATTTATTTAAGTATACAAATTTCACCATAAAAATACAATAAAAATATATTAATACTCACAAAAATAAGTTATAAATATACAAATAACAGAATAAAACAATAAAGTAAAATATACAAAATAAAAATAAAAAGGCATAAAACATAGATGAATGTACCTATAAATACACTAATAAAAATTAACTACTAACAAATGAGGCCAAAAAAATCAAAATCAAAATAAAATACTACATAAAATAGTAAACATTTTTTATTTTATACTAAAAAATTAATAAAATCATTTACTATTTTAAATTGATTATTCTCGAATTTGGATTCTGCTTTGTCTTCTAGCGGCTGAGTTGGACCAATGAGAATACGTCAATTGTTGACCCTAGTCAATTGTTCTGCCTCCAGTTGCCTGGCATGTTAGGTGTCTATCAAGCCGTCAATTTTCCTCTTCCTAACCGTTGATGTTCTCCCCTTAATTCCTTAACGAAAAACCTTCTGCCATCATCCCTCAATCGTGCCACTACTTTTCTAAGGTAAAACACTCATCGATTCGAGCATAAATCCTAACCTAATAAGCTTAGTCACCTTTGTCTATAAATAATCACCTTTGTCTTCCTTGTGTGTTTGATCCCCCTTCAAGCTTCGCCAATTATTCTAGTGAGTGACTCGAGGTCTAGGTGACATTTGCGAGCCCCCTTGCACTTGGAGAAGGTGTTTCTAGGACGACGCGGCGGTCCATGGTGGTTTTCCGACCACCCTACTCCCTGGGCATCCCCCAAGTATAAGAACCGTCTCTTTCTTTTTGTGTATTATAGTTGTAGGTTTAATTTCCTATCTTTAATTAGTAAAGTGAATCATCCATAAACACTCACCCCGTAGTTCGCCAGAGTTGAACTCCAACGAGCTCCTTCGCACGTACTCGGACCATCTCCGCCTTTCTTTTTGCCTTCACATCAATCTGCATTGCCTTCCTATCGCTCCACGTGCATCCAATTCCCCAAGACCGCCTAGGTTTTGCGAATCGAGGATCTCCTCCGTCGGGTCGTCGGAGTCCTCTCCGCCCCCCTTTTTCTTGCTTATCCAGCTTCAAGTTCGATCGAGGAGAATCCCCTTGAACTGCGTCTCCTCCCCTTGCAGGTCAGGCGTGCAATGAAGCACCAAGAGGCGATTTTGAAGACCGCCGGAGGATGGGGCACCTCGTCTTCCCCAACCTCGCAGAGGAGCTCCGGTCACCTTCGCGCCATTTTGATACCTCCAAGAGATAGAGAGACCTGCCAAGAAGCCGTTGGGACCCCTTGGAATAGCAAAGTCCACCAGAGGAGGGATATCTCGCTGGAAGAACCTCGCCCAAGCGAGTGTTCTTCCCTGTTCGTCGATCATGCCTCTCCGCCGTTGGATGAAGAAGGCACGCCTTTTGATAAGAGCTGTTGGATCAAGCCATGCACCAACCGTCCGATCGCGTATAGCGATCTAATCAGTGTTGTCCATCGCCCATGCGTCATCCACCGTCGCGAGCTGATACGTGATCAAGTGAAGACATCCAGACTCTCCGCCCGCACCTTATTAGGGTAATTTGCATATCTTAGCCCTGATTTTTTTATTTATTATTTAGTCATGTAAATAAAAGTTAAAGTGATAATTTGGACATTTTGCAACTAGGCCCTTGTACTTATTTTATTTGCATTTGGGTCTAGTCCATGTGACCTCATGTGTTGTCCATGTGAGGTGGTGAAATTGCATGTACACCCCTGTAAGTTTTTAGTATTTACAAAAAGTCCAATAAAATGGAATCCACGTGTTAAATTTTTATGAAAATTGCTTGGAGGCTCCTGAACTTTTTGATATTTACATTTTGGTCTTTGTAGCTCATAATCCCACATGACGGGGTAATTTGCATAGATGCCCTAACAGGTTTTGAAATTACGATTTAGTCATTCAAAAAGTAAATAAATGTTGTAAATTTTTAGTGTTCTTGCCTAAATCCCCCTATATTTAATTTTATTTGCAAAAATGCCCTTGTGAGGATATATATTTTTGTAATCTTTATCTAATTATTAAAAATAGCTAACATGCTTCGAAAAATCCACAAAAATAGGATTAGATGCTCTATGCATTGTACTTGCACACCACATGTCCACTTTGCATTTTTTGCATTTAGTCTAATTATTAAAATTAAAAAGGAGCCTAAGTAATCCCTGTTTAGCTATAAAAATTCCAAAAAATAAAAAATTGAAAAATCATAAAAAATTATATACAGTATATATTGGTATTTCTTGAGTACAGAAAATAGAACCCCTAAAAATAATAAAAAGAAAAATAAAGAATAAAAAATCTCTAAAATCCAACAAAAATTGTAAAAATTCTAAAAAAACATCAAAAAAATATGTTTTTCTATTTTATAACTATCTATCTATTATTATGTATATATTAAATTAATTTGGGTAATTTTAAGACTTCTTTAGTATTTCTAAAATCCAAATTAATTTTGTATTATTTATTAATCCCATATTTGGGATATTTTTAACATAAAAAATACATAAAAAATAGCAAAAATTCCAAAAAAATAACAAAAAATTAGAAAAATATAAAAATTACAAAAAACATCTGATTTACTATATTTTGAGTACATTTACATATTTATATGAATATAGTATCAATATGTAATTTATATTATATTTATACATATACACATATACATATACCTATACTTATTTTCAAACCAAAAAAAGGAAATATAAAAAATGAAAAATCTAAATAGAAAATACAAAATCATAAAACAAAAAATAATAAAAAATATAAAATAAAAAACCTACATAGAGAATTATACAAATCAATGACTTGATTGTACATAGATAGCCATAGGATACCATTTCACTCTATGTAGTTTGACCTCTACATGCTTGCTTGCTATGGATTTTATGATATAGTAAATAAATTTTAATTCCACACTCTTGCTATTAATTGCTTCATTAATTACTGTGGGTTAATTGCTTATTAAAGTGGGGTTTTGTTGAGTGTCACATCAGCGACACTAATTGAGTTTGATTAGCAGACCCTTGCGAAATACCTCTTTATCAGTCATCTACATGGATATTGATGCATTTGTTGCAACAATCTCTATTGGATTGATAGACTTCATATTTTCAGTGGGAGAGTCCTTAGTCTTAGAGAATGTCTCTTTGACCTGGATATTAGAATGCACTCATAGTTTATTTCTAAATGTTGGAAATAAACATGTATTCTAGAATAAAGCTATCATAGAGAGTTATGATGGATATATTTCAGAAAGTAATCTAATATCTAGTGGACTCTACTAAATAGAAAATTAATGAATGGTTAATTAAGATTTCTAATATAAAAAATTAAACCTTTAAAGATCAATGGGAGGATGAAGATCATTTGTCAATAATCTGGCATCAAACCTTGGACATATGTCTATTGATGAGATCAATAGACTAGTAAGAGATGAAACTTTAGAATGTCTAAAATTTCAAAATTACATACTTATTAATATTGTATTCAAAGTAAAATGTCCAATACAACCTTTTCTGAGAATGATGTTAGATATCAAGGTATTCAAGATCTCATACATGTTGATGTATGAGGATCATCTATATCAAAATAAATATTATGGATATGTGATATATATTAATGATTATTTGTGATATGATATTTCTTCCCTTCACCTTAGAAAGCTTTGAAATGTTCAAAGATTTCATAATTTTGATTCAGAATCAAAGTTTTAAGGAAGATGAAAAGGAATTTGATCTAATATAGGTAATCGGTACCTATTATATGAATTCATGGAATACCTTATGGAGAAAGGAATATCATTCCTATCTCATTCTTCCTGATAAACCTAAACTCAATAGAGTTGTGGGGAGATACAATTGGATCATGTATGACATGATCTGTTCAATGATGAATCTTAGCATAATTATATCTTAGTTTCCAGGTATATATTTGTAGTAGAGACTACAATACATATCCTTAATAAGGTTCCATACATGTAAGCTGGAATCTGGCACCAGAGAGTGCTGCTTCATTTGGAAAATAAAGGATGATATTGGATACCTACTTTATGACCTTGAGATTCTTAAAGGATCTCATCTCTGAGAATGTGATTCTTAGAGGATGACTCTCTTGAGAATTAAGATGAAAATGAAGCGAAGGAACTCATTTAATCTTGAGATGATAATGAGGCTCCTGAAATCGGAAACTAAAAGGACAATTAAAGATGAAACACTAATACCTCTTCAAATGAGTTTGAGGATGTATTCCGTATGTTAGTTAAGTTTGATAATGATCTGACTTCATGCGACAAAGCTTATAAAGATCACATCATGGAAAGATGGATGTTAGCAATAAAAGTCTAAAGTAGACTTCATATACAAGTATTGTATATGGACCCTCGAGGATCCACCTATATGGGTAAGTCCCCGAAAGGTGTAAATGGCTCTTCAAGAGAAAGAGGGAACCTGATGAGAAGGTAAAGACCTTTAAAGCATGGCTCGTATCCACAAGATACACACTAAGAAAGGAGACATCGCTTGCAAAGAGACTAGCTTTCTAGTGACCATTCTCAAACTCATCAGATTATTGCTAACTATAGCTACACAACTTGATAATGTCATCTTAAAGATGTGAATCAAGATTGCATTCCTCTATAAATACCTCTTTGAGGATGTTCACATGAAGTAGCCTCAAGGCTTCATGGTTGAGGAAAGCAAGGTGTGCAAGCTTTAGAAACTCCATCTATGGACTCAAAAACTTCTTGTAGTTGGAACATCAGATTTGATGAAATTATAAATGTTATGATTCAGATAGAATCTTGATGAGCCATGTGAAGCTTAGTGGGAGTGCTATTGTTTTCATCGTACTAAATGTAGATGAAATCCTGATCATTTAAAATGATATAAGGATAATAATAAGTGTTTTATAATCTGGCTATTCCATACTTTGTGATATGATCTCAAGGATACCTCTTAAGATCTTAGTTCCGAAGGTATTCAGAAGCAAAGAGAAGAGAGTATTAGGACCTAGTGATACACCTTGGATATGTTCCATCTTCTGGAAAATTCCAAGAAAGGATTCCATCCTTAAGATATGGTACTGACATATCTGAAGGGATAACACCTCAAAGAGTTAAGGAAGTGAATGCTAAAATTGCTCGCCCTTCTGCATCAGTTATGAGAAGCCAGGTATTTGCTAGATGTGTACAAAGGCCAGATGTTTGCCATTTAGTGAGAGTAGTAAACTTCTACTAATCCTACTATGGAGATGAAACACTTAGTTGTAGTAATAACCATATCTTCAAAGATGACAAGACTTTAGAGATAGTGACATCTAAGTCTTATATTCAAAAACTTAAGTCTTTATAGACAATGATCTATTAACTATGGATACCTTTGGAGATAGAGATATCCAGGAATAAGATTATTCTGATAAGGATTATGGTAATACTGGTTATAATAATTATTGATATGCAGTGCCAAGTACACTATAACTGACAAAATTGAGTATTGGTTGCATAAGATGGAACATTCGCATTGGATGCGAGCGCTGCTACTAGGGGATATGCAAGTACCCTAAAAGGACTTGGCATAGTATCTCGAAAACAGAATGACTGATCAGCTGACCTAGCTATTTTTCTAAATAGCCTATGATTGTCACATGAGTGCGTGTTTAAAGATTAGCCCATTAATGGCTCTTTGGGCTAGTGGGAGATTGTTGGACATGCGAGCCCACACGAGGCATTATGCAATAAATGTTGTTGCAGATATCATTTACCTTGTCTGAAATGAAGAATAATTAATTTGCATAATAGGTTCCTTAGTACAGTTAGGGTTATGTACCACGATCATCTTAATGATCATACAACTGTTGATTCAATTATTGAATCATAGAGACTAGTGCTTGGATGGATATCAAAAGAGTTAGATTGAGGACTCATCAAGAACTATCAAATGATTATTAATATAGGATCTCCAGCCTGAGAATGAGATGGAAATCCTTTCTCAAAAGGCTAATATCTAACCGACCTCTTGATGCAGGTCCTCTGCATAGGAATAAAGATTCGAAGGTGTTAGGTAAGTTATGTCAAAGAGTCGACTTAACGAGATCGAGATAACCAAAGTCCTATGTCATATGCTGTAATGATATAGGCACTCATCCTATGATCGGAGATAGATGTGTTACTATATGTCCAAGTATGTACATTTGGGATACCAATAAGTTGATGACCTAGCCAGGGTCTATACACTGGCACACTGGTGTGCATGTAAGGGCATATGAGTAATACAATGTCTCAAAGGGATCATACATGTTCATTACTAAATTGGAAGACATGAACTTACTCATAAGATATTGGGAAGAATCAAATTCTGGGACGTCTCACTTTGGAAGCGAGACCGAATTTGTAGGTTTGATATATGCTTTTGGTAAGTATATGATCAACACCTGAGTATGATATATGCTTTTGGAAAGTATATGATCGATAACAACTCCCAATAGTTGAATGAGAAATTAAATTAGATTATCATACATATTCGTGCAGAAAAATAGATAAGTGTGTACACTTAATTCTACATTCCTTGCACTTATTAACTACTTAATATTATTTATAATAGATATACTTATCATAAGATATCTTTCCTTATAAGTCTCTAACCTCTTTTGTTTGTCTCATCTCAAATCGATTTTGATTCCTTATGCTGATTTAATTGTCTAATAATGATAAAACCATGAAGTAGACAATGTAAAATTGATAAAATACCTCGGGTTTATTCAGGGTCTTCCAGTATGCAGGATGTATAGGTATTAGGAATACCTAAGGGTGATGTGATCATAAATGATTGTATAACCATGACGCTTCCATTCCTAGGAAATTATGAAATGGGTCTGGATTTTTGTGACTCCTTTCAGTAGGGAAGTGATCTGATCTTGGTCCAAATATTGGACATTGATCTGAATGTGATTTAGATGCAATGAGAAAATTAGATTTGCGATCTTGATTTAATCAAGCATCTATGAGAGGTCCGTAAGATCTGGATTTGAGATGAGATCTCAATATCCAAGTCACTATATGTAGAACAATATAATCGCCCTATCCTTCTCTCCAAGTATCCGCAGAGAAAGCACATTATCTTTGAAAGAGTTCAAAGATAATTTCATTGTTGATATATGTATCCAAACATTGACAAAATTGGTAATTAAATGTGATTTATTTGTTATGAATAATACGAATTTGATTCATATTATAAGGAGAGTTATCTTAGATTATTAAGTGTGATTTATTTATCAAAGATGTGAAGAATGGGAATGTAATTCATATTATTTGGGCACATGAGAATAGAGATCCAAGATGATTAAATGTTATTTAATTATCATGGATATGAATAATGTGGATAGCACTATCCATATTAATCATATATATTATAAATGTGATTTATAATATATAAGAGAGCTATTTGTAATTTACATTTGTTAATTAAATGTTGATGTGAATTGGATTTACATTGGATAATTAATTGAAAATGTAATTCACATTTTATCTTGGGTTATGAATATGATTCACAATTTTCCAATAGCAAGATTGCAATATTCACAAAATAATTATGATTATTTTTGTAGAATAATTTATAATAAGTGTTGTTGTATATATTGGAGATTTCCATGGAATAATGTAATCTCATGAGATTACATTAGATTCCCACCAACTCCATGGAACAATGTAATCTCATGAGATTACATAAGATTCCCACCAACTCCCATTAGGAAAGGGCGAGGAAATCTCTATTCCATAATCTTTAAGCTTGATTGATTTAATTTGGGATTAATTTATATTGATTTTTCAATATATATTTAATATAAATTAAATTAATTATTGTTGTGTTTTCACAACAAAATCGTGGCCATTGAAATAAGCACCAAATAATCTCATACACTGATTTTGTGTAGTCCATAGATTGTGTTCCATGGACTCCCAAAATACTATATAAGAAGAGGCACCCCTTGCTCTTCAAGCTACAACATTAGAGACAACATCCATATGTTCTCTCTCTCTTTCTCTACATGCACTCTCTCCCTCTCTCATGTGGCCGTCACCATGGAGTCCTAGAGAGAGTCACTCTTGCCGCAACGTCGCTGTTATGCTGTCGGATTGTTTGCTCGTGGATCTCCATCTCCTTCGGTACACCTCGCTCGTGACATCAGATCTTGTGTCACAAGATCAGGAGATTCACCACTTGGATCATCAACATGGATTGCGAGAAGCACGCATTTCATCAACACGCTCGCAAGCGTCTCCTTCGACGGATCAGACTTGAGACATGATGTCTCTTCGTTTAGAGACTCAATCACAACACGCTTCAATTGGTAACTCTAATACTTGTTTGTGGTTTAGATGAAATGACCCGAGAAGTGTTTGTTGGATCATGTGATTTCATCACATGAAATTTTTTAATTTCTGTTACCTTAAGCTACTAGTACGACTAGTCGCTCCCGATCTCATATGATGTGATCCTCACACTTTCGTGATGCGCTTAAGGATCTCACCATATCCTTAAAGAGGATCGTGATCAAGATAAGTCTTAAGGCACTGACCATTAACTCGAAAAGTGGATTCAGTTGACTACTCGAATATGTCAATGCTTCCATTGTCATGCACCTTTCGGACCAAGTATGGTCCTTTCCATTTGCTTTGCAACTTCCCTGGAAACAATCTCAACCTAGCATCAAATAGCCATACTCTATGATTCAACTCAAACTGTTTATGGCTAATATGAGAATCATGCCATATCTTCACTCTCTCCTTGTAGTGTAGGCTACTCGAAAAGGTTGTATCTCTCAACTCCTCTAGGGATGCCAACTCTGCTTTCCTTTGATCTCTTACGCTCTTAGGATCCAATAATAACTCAGTGACTACCCATAGTGACTTGTGCTCTCCATAGGTAAGTGGCATGGCTTTTCATAAATGAGGCGAAAGGGAGACGTATCCAAGGTGTCTTGAAGGAAGTCTGATAGGCCCACAAGACTGAGTTCAAAAGATGTGACCAATCCTTTTGGTCTAGGCAAATGACCTTATGCAATATAGTCTTAATCTCCATGTTCGATACTTTAACAAGACCATTGGTCTGATGGTGATATGGAGTGGCAACTCGATGGTCAATGCTAAACTCTTAGAAAGGACCCTTACCTTATCATTGATGAAGTGAGTCCCTCTGTCTGATATCAATAATCTAGGAACCCATAACCGTGAAATGATATTCTTCCTCAAAAATCTGCAAACGATCTTAACATCTATGGTTCAGGCAGGGATGGCCTCAACCCAACGACTCACATAATCTACATCAAGTAGAATGTACACAAATCCCCGACTCTTAGGGAATGGACCCATGAAATCAATGCCCATGCATCAAAAACCTCACCGAAGTGAATGGGCTACACCGACATCATATAACGCTATCCACAAGTGCCCATCCTTTGACAATATGTACACCTCTTCATGAATTCATCAGAATCCTTGAAGAGGGTAGGCCACCATAGGCCGGATTGGAGCACTTTCTGTGTTGTCCTCCTCCCACAATGATGTTCTCCTTCTTCAATCTTGTGACAGTATGTGAGGATGATATGGTGCTCCTCCTGAGGAATGCACCGATGCTAGACACTATCCCCTCCTTTATGATAAAGGATGGGATCCTTCCAATGGTACGACCTTTGCGAGGAAAATTTCAAGTCGTTGTCTGGGCCAACCTTGTGGAACTTTCTTGGCAACAAGATAGTTCACAATGTCAGCATACCATGGAAGCGAGGCTATAGCAAGGATCACCTCGTTTGGGAAGGTCTCCGTAATAGGTGAATTCTGCTCTGAATCCTCAAGGTTTCGGGAGAGGTGATCCGCCACCACATTCTTGACTCCAGGCTTAGCCTTAATCTCTATGTCGAACTCATGGAGTAAAGGATCCATCTGTTCGATCTAGCTTTGACATCATTTTTTGCCATGATGTATCCAATGGCGGTGTGATATGTAAATATCATCACTTGGGACCCAAGAATATATGATCTGAATTTGTCCAAAGCAAAGACTACAGCTATCATCTCCTTCTCTATAATAGTATAATTCTGCTGAGCATCATCCAAAGTTTGTCTAGCATAGTGAATGGTATAAGTCAATCCATCCCTCCTCTGTCCTAGTACAAACCCTATGGAAAAATCAGAAGCGTCCGTCATGGTCTCGAATGGGAGAGACCAATCGGGTGGCTGAAGGACAGGAGCCTCGACAACTAACCCCTTAAGAGTCTCAAACGATGCTAGACACTTATCATCTGCAATGAACTCGATATCTTCACCAATAGATCAATTAGCGGTCGGGCAATACGAATTAAATCCTGAATGGATCGTCGGTAGAAATCGACATGCCCCAAAAAAGACTGCAACTGCCGCAAATTGGACGGTGGATTGAGTTTCCTGATGATATCTACCTTGGTCAGATCGACCTCCATGCCCTGTGGGAGATGATATGACCAAGTACCATCCCCTGAGTCACCATAAAGTGACTCTTCTCCCAAGATAATACAAGATGGACCTCGATACAACACTGAAGCACGTGGTATAGGAATTCAAGAAAAGCATCAAACTCGTCGTCGTAGACCAAGAAATCATCCATGAAGACCCTGAAGCAATCACCCACCATATCAGAAAAGATAGACAACATGCACCTTTGGAATGTAGCCAAGGCATTACATAAACCAAAGGGCATCCGCTTGAAAGAATATGTCTCAAACAGACAGGTGAATGTTGTTTTCTCCTGATCTTCAAACGCTATGGACACCTTTATAGCCGGAGTACCCATCGAGGAAACAATAGTGACTGTGACTCTCACCAGCT
The DNA here is from genome assembly GCA_037367405.1 of Ottelia alismoides. Lineage (NCBI taxonomy): Eukaryota > Viridiplantae > Streptophyta > Magnoliopsida > Alismatales > Hydrocharitaceae > Ottelia > Ottelia alismoides. Next base: position 360,326 of record JAZKJV010003969.1, on the reverse strand, counting down.
AGCCTTTCGATGATCTGATAAATAAATGACAGTGGGAAATGATCCTTCTTGGCGGTCTGATTCAATCGTTTGTAGGCCACACATACCCTTCAACAAGTGGGTACCCAGGTAGCAATCTTCTCAAACAAGTAATGGGTATCACATGTAATGGACTAACCCACTTAGAGTCGGAGATGGGGTAGATAAAATTGGCGCTCCACCATTTTGATATCTCTTTCATGACCACATCTCAAAGATTTGGGTTCAGCAATCGCTGGAACTAACATGATGGCTTGGCGTCCTCTCCAAGATAAATATGGTGGGAGAACAGGCTCAGACTTATCCCTTGAAGATCAACTACACTCCATCCAATCACCTTGTAGTTTCTTTCAAGATCCTCCATCAAACAAGATTCCTTTTGTCCAGCCAAATCCGCTGATATAATGACTAGGTACGTCTCTAGCTCACTCGTAAGGAATCGGTACTTCATCGACTACGGCAAGGTCTTCAACTCTGGACAACTGGGAGCTGGAAAATCTGGCTTCTGAAAAGTCTGAGTGAATGCAACTTGATCCACATGGGAGAACTCTCGCTGCATGTGACAATCTGGCGAAGACGACCCTGCAGTATCTCTGTAATCTGTGCTGGCTCACTCTCCACCCCTGCTGTCGGCTCTGAAGGAATTTGTCAAGGCAAATAATAATTAAAATCATCCCAATCAATGTTTGAATTCAAGGGACCTGATCAGAAGAACGTGAAATGAAATCTGCTTCACCGTCCATCTCACAACTAGCATACTCTAATGTGTCTGGTGCCAGGAGTATGCTTTCCAAACCTGTCTACTATAATATGTAGATCTGCAGTGTCTGAACGTGCAACAAGAGCTCGTGATATGGGATCAGACCAAACTGTCTCACCGTTTGTAATCACAAAATCGCATTCCTAGTGGACGTCTCGCTCTGCATCTGTCATCAGCTCTGTATCGCTGGACTGCTCAGAGCAGGATGAATCTCACGCTCTGGTCTCCTCGATCATTTACACTCTCACCCTCAACGTGGAAGTATACCTTCTTGTTATCATGATCGGACACTGCCTTGGCTGTGGCCAAGAATGGACGTCCTAGTATGATGGGGGTATTTATCATAGACTTAAGGATCTCCATGTCCAATATAACAAAGTCCACGGGGAATTTCAGGCCCTGAATTGTGACGACCACGTACTTTAACAACCCCTTCAGCCTCTTGTCAGATCTATCAGCAAACTGAAGGACTATCCTACTCTGTCGAAGAGGGACAAACTTGAATCGGTCGAATAAGGCTGTCAGAAGAAGGTTGATTGAAGAGCCACTATTTAGTAGAGTACGATCGAAGCACTGCTCATGGATATGGCATCTGACATATGGAGCTCCTGCATCAGGTTTCTTGGCTGGCAACAATTTCTGGATGGTGAAGCAAGTGGCACGAGTAAGCACATGTATCTCTGTATTGTGGTTCCTCCTCTTCCTGTGGATGGTGGTCTTCTCTCTCAAATTCTTTTAGAAGAGAGGGAAGTGCTCTAGTGCCTCCTGTAGAGTCAGCTGAATCTGGAATCTATCGATCATCTGCTGGCTGAACTCTAGTTGGTGGATCTTTTTTGGATTTTTTGGTTTATTCTCGTTCACTATTCGGAGTATCTGAGGGAAAGGGATGGTTGGACCCTCTCCAAAGGTAGGGCCAGGAATATGCTCCTATGTTTGTGAAGGAACAGAATCCATACCAATATCATCATGCAACACATATGGACTCAAAGGAGATACAGAAACCTTTCCTTTATTCATATTTTTAGTCTTGTCTCTTTTTCCATTTTTAGGGTTTTCTATAACCGTTTTAAGATACAACAAAAGGTAAGACAACGAAAGGAAAAATGGTGGCATCAATACCACCCATGACTTCTGTCTTTGTGGCATCAGCTTAGCGCTCTGGCTCAACAATTGGAGAAATGGTGGCATCAATACCACCGACTGCATTTGGATTCACGACAGCCTCAGTACCATCAGCTGGATCATCATCCTTGGTAGCCTCAGTGCCACTATCATCATCATCACATGCGGCATCAGTACCGCTATCATCCTCGTCTGGTGCTCTGGAATCTCCATGGTGGCGTCACTCAGATGAAGCACTGCCGAATAACATCCTACCGCTCCTAAGTGTCACAAAATCATCATCAAACACATAGAAATATATCACCCAAGGAATCATTAGGAGTGGTAGTCTCTGTAAACTGTACCTGCTCAGGCTTCCTCTCCAGATTGTTTGGGTGTGGCTCAATCTAAACGGGTATGGTGGCCTTGCCCTTGATGATATCCCTCATTTCCTGCCGGAACTTGTCCATCTCTTGCCTGAAGGATGCTTGCTGATTTGAAAGTAGGCAGGCAAGGTCATCAAGGGCTGGGCTCTCATAAATGGATCCATAAGAACCAGAGATGTTGCCTCGCTGGAAGTGAGACTGACTTTATTGGTAGTGGTGAGGGGGAAGCTGAGAGAACTGCTGAGGCTGTTGTGTCTGCCTCAATTGCTATCCATAATGGTATGGACGAGGATCCTACTGGTGTTGATGGTATGGCGGGGAGTATTGGGGCTGTTACTGCTGTTGGTTGTTCTATCCACCCTGAGCTGGAGGCTGTTGCTAGGATGAGGTACCTCCAGTAGACCTTTTGAATCTGGGATGATCGCGATGAATCTCAGGCTGTTACTGGTATCGTTCATACCAAATATCGTTGACTTCCATCAACGACTCCTGCTTGTAGTGTGGAGGGGAAAGAACTGCCAGGGGATGATCTGGCTGGTAAACCACCATCTGAGTGTCCTGAGATGGTGATAGCTGAGATTAGTGTTGCGACAGCTGGATCGGCTCTACCTGAATGTGTTGAACTTGGAGGTAGGTGGCAGAAGGTTGGGTAGAGCTGCTGCTGCTCGGATCAACCGGTGATCTGAGACAGGGATGGGGAGCCGTCTGTGCCTCATGGAGACACATGATCTGAGTCTTCATGTCACTCAGTGTCTGTGCCAACTGATTAATCTGGGTGAGGCCCTGGCACTGCTTCTTCTCAATAATTTCGATGATGTCCAACTTCTTGCTGATGATCCCCATGCCAGTTGCTGAAGACTCGGCCTGCGCTGCTGCTGCTGATGAAGTAGCTGGACCTGCATCGACCCGTGCTATCCTCCGATAGGATATGCCTGCGGGAGGGGCCTCCCATGAGTGTAAACCCTAGTCTGAGACATCACTATGTAGTTTTCTGCCATCTCCTCATAGATGTCCCAGACTTTGTTCTCATCCTTGGCAAAATAGGATCCTCTACACAAGGCATTCACTAGCCCCAGAAGTTCCAATGTCAGCCCGCAAAAGAAGCTCTGTACTAAGTTGGGCTTGGATATCTCATGACGTGGACATCGGCCGATGAGCTTTCTAAATCAATCCCAAGAATCATGGAATTGCTCGTTTGGGATCATGGTGAAGTTGTTGATCAAAGCTTATGTTGCGTTGGTTCGTCCAAATGAATAGTTCAAGTACTTGGTCTGAAGCTGCTCCCAGGTGGTGATATACTTCCTCAAATTCTTCAGCCAATAGGTTGCTCTATCAACTAAAGAGAAAGAGAAGGCCATCATCTTTATAGTGTTCTCATCCATGAATCTGTCATGGACCGTGCTACAGATCATCTCGAACTCCCGGAGATGTAGATGTGGCTCCTTGGTGGATAGCCCATGGAACTTGGGCAAAAGCTGAATTGTCTGGGGGTAAAGCTCGAAGTCGGCTAGAATCTTTGGAAGTTGGATCCAGCGATGGGTGAGGGTTGCACCAGGGTTGTGCAACTGCCTCATCATCCATGCAGGTCTGGCTGGCTCCTGCGGATCGTCGGGTCATCCGTCTCCACCTCCAGTTGCAGGTATGTATCCACTGGCTGGGCTCTGCAGTTCTTCTCTATCGGCTCGCATCTGTGCTAATTATCATCACACCTCGACCGTGAATGCTCCCTGGTCTCTGATATATCACTGCATGGTCTCTAGAAAGTCTAGAAGTGTGTTGTTGATGACACCCTGACCGAGTACACACGTTGAACCCTGCTGCTACTCATCAGTGTGTCCCTCACTACTGGCCATCTCTCAGGTCTTGGAAAAGGCAAAACACCCCAACTCAGGTGCCGTCAAATGAATATATATTTGTGCTGGCCTCGGTTCTGTCACTTCAGGGCTAGAAGAAGGGTGGTCGAGGGGGAACAAGGTGGTAGAAAACTCAGGTTTGGAGAGCGAGTATGGGCTCTCTGAATCCACCCTAGATGAATGGGGAGGAGTGCTTGAGAGCGATGCTGTCAAAGGTAGCCTAAGGGACCTACTTCCCATCATTGTGATGTGGAAATTTAAGACGATGAGATCTAGATGCAAACAAGATCTGAAATCAAAACCTAATTCACCTACTCAATACTAGAGCTGATGACCGTAAAAGCTCGGTTGCTAATCTTATCAAATTTTATTTAGGTGATCAATCAATCTATCAGAGCGATTAAGAGATTTGTTAAGAACCTGAGGCTCCCAGGAGACTGGCCCAATCCCAAAACTTGTTTTTCCCAGCCAGTATGAATCACAGACCGTTTACTGGGTACCCGATCAATTCACTATACGAAGGAAGTCCCGGATCGATTATCGGCTACCCGGTAAAGTCCTCACTGGAGAACAACTAACCACAAGACCAGTAGTTTGAAAGAAGTTCAGGTATGGCTCCACCTAGTGTGCGGGTCACTCTCCTGCTGCAGGTAAATCAACTGATGAGGGGTGACTCTCCCCAAAACAAATATTTTTAGATGAAGTGTATTTTAGGGTCAAGTTTGCATTAGCAGTCCCAATTTATTTGCTTTCACTTTTTAGGTATTTTGAAGATAAAAACAATGCCTAACATTTTTTTATTTCCTTGGTTATTTTGAGTCCACAAACAGGGGGAGGAAGTCGAAAAAGCTAATGCGCGATCAAACACAATGATGCATGCAGAGATAGAAATGTGTACCTGACTCCAACACTCTACATGTAGGGTGATCCGCACATAAATTTAAAGATAGAAACTAAACTAACTATATGATGCACGAGAAAATCGGCCTTAGACGAGCAATTTTTGTTAATCATGAAGAACAGGTAGCTAGCTATCGGGAAGAGAGACTGGAGTCCGGTCTTCGATGCCAATTGGTGCCCACCACAAGGGGTCCTGCTAGCTCTGTATATGGCCTCTCTCGTCATGTGGTCTCTGATCCCAATAAGTTAACTTTTTTAATTTTATTTTAGGCAAGTCCAATTACGATCTATAAGAACAAATAGGTAGTTAGATGTGGGGCCTTATCTAATTACGTCACAATCAACAAAATCCTAAGTCTAAGGGCTAAATCCTTGGGAATAAAATAAAAAGAAAGGCGATCAAAACAAAACCATGAGAAAACCGCGGTAAGGTCCACCGAGTGCACCAACACTCGGTGAAAAAGACCCTGAAATGTCTAAGTGTCCAACAAGAGTGTCTAAGTCCAAATGTTACAATAATAATAGTTCTAAGTAAAATGAAGCTACTCTATCTACTACAATTGTCCTCTCCTGCACTTCTGCTCCTCCTTAGATGTGGGTACTCCAACAGAAAGCTGAAGCATCCTCGGGCAATTTCTCACACAAAAGGTAAAGCAGAAATGTATCAGTAAATAATTATATCAAATAGATACAAAAGTATGAAATGACTACTAAGCCGTGCTCCCCGACAACAACGCCATTCTGATGACATGCCAGGAAACTCGGGTTAAGTAAACAAACAATCAGGGGTCGTTGTACCCTGAACTACCAAGCTCAGTCAATCAAGAAGAATAAACCACACAAGATAAGATCAAAATCACTCGCACAAATGTGAGCAGTTCGCTATTTATTTGGATGATGGAAGGTGGCACATGAGCACAAGGTCGGCACGGGTAAACCCGTGGAAAGAAAGTTGGTATTTAAGGGGTGGATGAAGTGGTGGAGGTGGTTGAGGTGGTGGTGTAGGAGAGGACAATGGTGGTGGTGGCGGCATATAAACCTATTCTCCATTCTCTTAAGGATAAGCTTGTCACTTGTGGGAGAGAAATACGTAATGGATTCAAAAAGGTGACATCAACACTAACATAATACCTTCGTCGAGCAGGATCAAAGCAACGATACCGTTTTCGGTCTTGGAATACCCAATAAACACACACTTAACTGCCCTGGGAGAGTGCTTGTCAAGACCTGGAGACATCTGATGAATAAAAGCAACGGATCTGAAAACATGCTGTGAGAGAGATAAAAGACCCGTCTCGAGAAACACAATCAAGAACAGAATATTCTCCACCGGACGATGAAGGCATACGATTCACCAAATAAATGTAGTGAGAACCGCATCCCCCAGTAAGAATGAGGAGCACGACTCTGAATCAAAAGAGTCCTGGTAACATCCAAGAGATGACAATGTTTCCTCTCAGCCACCCCATTCTGTTGAGAAGTATACACACACGATGTCTAATGCACAATACCATGGGATCTAAGGAGCCGAGAAAGTTGTGTACTGCAGAATTCAAGAGCATTATCAGAACATGTAAATTTAACATTTGTAGGAAACACATTCCTTGTTTCATTAAGAAAGGATTGAATAACATAATCAATATCAGACTTGTTTTTAAGAAGAAAAACCCACGACAATCTAGAGAACTCATCAACGACAACAAAATAAAACCTGTGCCCCTGAAGATCTGGGACATGATTTGGACCCCAAATATCAAAATGATTCAACTCAAGAAGACTATGACTACTTTGACCCTGATGACTTTGGAATATGGACCTATGATGCTTCCCAAGATGGCATGCCTCACACTGAAAGATAGAGCGAGGAGAGAACTGAGGAAGAACGTGACACAACTTTTGCAGAGGAAGATGACCAAACCTAAGATGCCACATGTAAGGAGAAACAAATCCAATGTGAAAAGAAGATGCACCGGCATAAGGAGATTGCACCGGTCTATAGAGACCTCCTTGCTCACGGCCAGAACCAATCACCGTGCTTGTAAGAATGTCCTAAAACACAAGAGCAAAAAGTCAAATATGGTACGAGGGGATTTCTATTTCATTTTGGCGACTGACCAAAACGAAATTTCGGTTTATTTTTGAACTAAGCCCCCCAAATTTCGATTGACATCGACCATTTCGGTCGGATTTCGGTCACCCACCGAAATCGAAATTCGGTCGAATTTCACTGAAATTTGAGGCCATTGGTACGTCAATGTAAGTCCTTGGTGATTTGACAAATATATAGTAAGTTCATAGAGAATTCAGGAGCATAAAGAACATTCTTAAACCACATTGCAGGGGATAACTGCTCCTCCCCCTGACCGGTAATGGGGGAGTGTGTCCCATCTACTATCACAACTGATCTACCAGACTGAATAGGGCTATAGGTACTAAACTGCCTTTCGTCACCACAGAGATGATAGGAGGTTCCTGAATCCATAATCCACTCTGACAAGTTTGCGCTGTAACAACTAGTCAAAGAATACGATATACATGATGTAGATGTAGAGGCAGATGCTTCTACCTCTGATGATCCTGACGAAGAGCTAGTTGATTCAGGAGAAGGCATAATCTCCCTGAGTCGTGCTACCAACTCATTAAATCACGGATCATATACAGACAAAGAACTACTTCTCTGCTGAACCTGTTCTGCAACACGTGTTGAAGCGGGAAACCGATGCTTAGAATAACATGTTTCCTTAGAATGACCTGGCTTGTGGCACGTGGTTGTCGACTGCCCCCTCCTCTTCCACGACCACCTTGTCCACGAAAATGTGTAGGGCTACCCCTACCACGAGATGCTGCCATAACTGAAGAAGTTTGAGACACTTGAGTGCTACTTGGAGATATGGAGAGCCTGATCAGCCTACGATGTGCCTCCTTCATTGGGGGTATAGTGGCATCAGTAAGGATCTGTTCCCTAGCAGCGTCATGCTCAAGGTCAAGTGCCTCTAGAAATACTCCAGTCATCACCGAATCCTTTTATGTCTTGAGCTATTCTGGTGTGGTAGTCAAAAGAATGTAACCATGTAACTTCTCAAACATACCCATAAAGATGTATAAAGGGTATGGAGAGGGCGACCATTCTGCTTGGACGTGAAGATGCCATGTTGGAGTTGCAGAATCTTCAACTCGTTCTTTGCTAGAGAGTATGTGGCAACAAGGATGTCCCACATAGCCTTGGCCATGGGATGACTCAATATATCATTGGCTATCTCCATGGACATCATCCCAGAAAGCCATACACGTGCATACGCGTCATTTGCCTTCCATGAGGCGTTAAACCCCGTCTTGTCAACGGGCTCCTCCTGTGTGAGAATATGTGTATTGCCATTACATTGCATAAGACTCATGAATTGCATGACCCACAGTTCATAGTTCGTTCCATCCATCTCCACGATGGGTGCTGGACCTTTGAAGACACCTAGGGATGTAACATCTGCTTCTTTATTTTCTAACATGACGACTACGATCTTCAAGACTGGGGTTGCACACTGAGATAACTATGTCTACACAAACATATAGGAAGAAGGTTGTGCGTGTAGACTCATACCGCAACCCATCACTTAGAAAGTTACTTTTAGGTACCTAGTATGGTTTTAGACGATCAAAACCACACATTAGGAACCAAATCAGACCTATTCTGGGCAACAAGAACCAAGATATGGCGTGCCCTTCCAAACGCAAGATCTCAGAGGGACAACCACGACACCCCTTGCGCATGAGGGCTGCAATGGTGAGCTGCAGCCGAGGTTGGGCACCTGCGGGTGTCGTCGGCGGCCTGCTAGGGCAGCCGTCGCGTGCCTCTCCTGTAGCGGCGGTGGGCGGCGGTTGGTTCGGGGGTACTTGGACTCCTATTTTTGTGGCCGATCAATCGAATCAGAGAGTAGAGGAATTTCTGTCTTTCAGGATGATTGGCAAAGATTGAAGACCCTTCAGATGGAAGGGATTCCTTGTCCTGGCTAAATGGGAACTTCACTGTCAAAAAGGTTTACAAGGTGTTTTCTTTCTCAACTTCATCAATGGATGTGGAGGTTTCTCGTGGCTGTGCTTCAGATATGGGGTTGGCGGATCCCCACAAGGGTAAAGGTCCTCCTATGGCTATTTAGAAGAGAACCTATTTTGACGGTTGCGCGTAGGGTCAGGATATTTCCGGGGTTGATGAGAGTTGTGGGAGATGCGGTGGTGATAGATAGGATATTGATGATTTGTTTTTTTGTTGTCCTGGCTAGGTGGAAACGTGGAGGGGTGTGAACATTCCGGGTGTTCAATGGAGTGATAAGGGCTCATTTTGGGCCTCGCTTAGAAGAGGGTGGACTGGTTCGGATGATGGGTGGGCAAATGCTTGCATGGTGTTATGGGCGATGTGGCTAGCCAGAAATGAGATTGTCTTTATGAGAGAGATGCTTTACTTTGAAAATGTTTTGGGGCATGCTTTTCTCCTTTTCATTTATAATAGATTTTTGGATGGCTCTTTAGAGGAAACCCATCCCATCTTCTCTCAAAAAAATTTCTATTATAACATTTTACTTAATTGGGCTGACATCAAGAGCGCCTGCTCTTGACTAGTTTTTACCTATTTTGAAAAATTTTCATACTTATTTATCATTTACACTAATAAATATAATTTTTGGAATGCGAAGAAATTGTTTAGCATATGAACTATTGAGTACAAGGCACTCTTCTCAATCCCAAGACCGTTTGAGTGGGCCACTCATTCTTCTTTTGCTTTACATTGGGAACTCACCATTTGATATCCGATGAGTCGCATAGAGATGTTCTTACTCACCATTATCTTGCCTTCGGTTTTTACTTTGCCAGTGCTATATATTGTGGATAAAGGAAACACTGTTCAGCATATACTGCCTTCATAGCTGGCTTTGTTACATTTTCTTCAACAGATTTTTGAGAAGGTCGGCATTCAAAGATGTGATAGCAGTTCTTCTGAAAGTGGAAGCGACATCGGCAGTCTTGGATCGACAGCTTTCTATGCTTTCATCTACCCAAATTTCATGATCAACAGGCATGTCATTAGTAGCATCTGGCAGATACTGGTGGTTTGGCAAAAGAAACTCTTTCTTAGATATCTGTAGGTGCTCTATGTTTTACAGATATGGTCCTTGGATGGACACCAATCTCGTCATCCAACTGGGGCCTCACCTATGTCGAGCAGTATTCGATTACTTTCTTGAGCCAGCCTTCTCTAACAGTAAGCACATGCATTATGTTGTCCTACGTAATTATAGCTGTAAAGCCATGCCATTATGTGTCATGTATTGTATCTCTATTTTATTGAGATTGATTTGTTTACGCCACTTTGAGATCTTTGAAATTAGAATAATAGAATTTCATTCAGATTTTAGTACTAGTCGAGCAACAGTTGGACTCTTGAAATATATATAAAAACATGGTATTATGTTACTACAGTTGTGGTATAGTTGGACATTAATGTGTAAATACACGAAAAATGCAGGATATAGAAATAAAAGTAAAATTTTATAATAGGATACAATTCTAAGAATTCAAAACATATGTTAAATAAAAAATACATATAGAAGTTTTAGGCGACTATTAAGTAAATTACAAAAAAGAGCTCCAACTATGTGTCGATTCCTAATTAGAAACCTCTTTTTAATAAAATGCGACAAAGAGAGGATTTGTTCTTATTTTTCAAATGAGACTTTTAATTGAAAATCGAAACATCTGAAGTCCTTTTTTGTAATTTTCATCTATGTAATTAGAAAATATAGAAATCAATAACAATATACTGTTCGTCTAGATATTCCATACTAGCATACCCTATACCAACACACTTCAATGTTGAGATGTATTAAAATGTAATTATTTTTTTGATAAAAAGATATACAGATTGGAAATAAAAAAATATGGGTTTAGACCGTAAGTTTAATTTCTAATAATAATAAAATAATGATTTTGTTGAGATTTCTAGTATTTACTATTTTCAAGAGAAAGCTCTCAAAACTAATGACTTGAATTGAAATCTATTATTTAAAGTACTGCATTTTTACAGCTTTAAATGAGTTTCTTGTATTTGTGTAAAGTTTAAACTTTTGCTTAAAATGGTTGTATATTAAAACACAAAATTTGCTGAAAGACTTATATTTTTGCTTTCATTTTGTCATTGTATTATTCAATAAAATGATATATCTTTTTTAAAAAGTATAATAATGTCAAGGAATAAAGGGAAAACGTATAATGAGAGTAAAATGATACATTTTGTAGGAAGATACATTTGCTTATTCACGATTATGAGTAAGATTTACATGTCTATGTTCATTATTTGTCGAGTTAATTTCAGTTAACAAATATAAAAAAAGTTGTGATATATCTGAATTATGAAAAAATCTAGATATTAAAATAGCAATAATCAAAATGATTTCTCTACACATGTGTCCCTTTGAGATTATGCAATTACAATTACACACTTACCTTTTTAGCAACAACAATTGTGCCCCTTCCTTTCTAACTCAGTTATGCCTCTCAGTTAGTTTAATACTTTATTAATCGAAAGAAATCGTGGTTTACATAAGCCAATGGCTTGGAAGAGAGATCATGTTACATTTGTACCCCTACAATTTTGAAACATGTCTTCCTTCTAATTCTTCCAAGACAATGTCAACTCCATTTTCCACCCTCCCTTTCATCGTGTCTGAGCCCTCCCCTTGAGCTCTTTGACCTCCTTGCCTTTTGCTCCTCTGTCATGCTTTGCCTCCCTTGGGACCTCTCTTCGTCCCATGGTACGCTTGCATAGGCATAATTATAATTATAAAATTTTGGAGGGACATACCTGTAAAACACTATGAGATTATGTAATCAGACATATTTAAAGGTTCTTATAGTTATTTATGATTTTAGAGTACGTTGTTAAGACTCATTATTTTTAATAAATCCTTAAATAAAAATATTTGGAAGGACAGCATTTAGGTTTTAAGTGAAGACATTAAATATAAATAAATTAATATAGAAATGCAATAAGTCAAGACTCTGGCTTTTCCATCGAAAATCGTGGACTAACATCCACCTATATTTAAGTAAAAAAATGAAACATTAGAAACTCAAGAAAATGTGATATATAGATTTAATAATAAAGAAATGGAATGCTAATGATAAAATTTAATTTGAAATAATTATAGAATGATGTTTTCAAGGGAATTTGTAGTGAGTATGTGAATTGTCACCTGACTTGTTGCTCTAAAATGATAGACCAGCATCGTTGTGTCGATCATGTGAAATTACCAGAAAAAGATTTTTATATTTCATTTATTTTTATAAACTTAATATGCATAGTGATAGTACGGGAGTGTCGAACTCAGGGAGGCAAATTGTGTGAACTAGGGTAATATAAGTAAAATAAACTAAGGTATAGTGTTTTTATGAATTTGTAATGATTTCTAATTGATTTTATGGTTTTTATTTGATTTTAACATTTTGTATCGTTTTTAAGTATTTTATATATCTATATGATAGTAGTATATGTATGATTTTATATGTTTTATTTGATTTTATTTTTATATTTTCTAGTTTTTGTATTTGTTTTGCTACTTTATTTATTTTTAGGTAATTTAAGAAATTTTGTGGGTTTTAAATGATTTTTAAAGTCAAAACAATGTTTTTTAAAGAAAACATGGAAGTATTTTGAATTTCAGAAAAGTAATTAGTAGAAAAGGTTTTGGTTTTTATTTACTGAAAGTAAATGGGAATACCTTTAAAACAAGGTAGTGTAATTTTTTTTTGTGATTTTTTTTGTGATTTTTCTGGAATTAGTGATGAAAAATTGAAGTTTTGGTGTATTTTTATATTTTCAAATATTTAAATATTTATTTTTTTGTTACTTGTGTAGAATATAAAAAATATATTACGTATAATTTTGTATAATTTTTAGAGGTGTTTTTATATTTTTATGTATTTTTCTAGTTTATGTATATTTTGGATTTTGTTTGAATTATTAAAAATAGAAAACACTTTTTATTTTTTAAAACAAGTTTATATTGTATATAGTATATTACTATGTATTTATACCTTTTTTATGTTTTTATATTAAAAATTTATTTTATGCATATTTAAGATGCATAGTATTTAATATAAAATATATAGGGTTGTATTAATAATATTTTGGAAGTTTAAGGATGTGTGAAAATTAACAGAAAGCAATGGTATTCTGCGCAAAAGTCATAGTAAGGCACATGATCATCCACGTGATAGCACATATTTGGGAACCTCTTTACAAACAACAATAGCTAAGGGTACGTACCTGCAAATTGGACAAAATATCCAAATACCTCATGTGCTTCGCACATGAGCTACTAAAGCAGTGGGCGGCGATTTCTTTTTAGATAATGGGGTATTCATCCTTGATTTGTTGGAGGTGGTGGCGTTAGCTTCCAGATGAAGCTCAATCAGTGAAGCTCAGATCTGGTGCGTGTTCTGCAGATCGCATCAGGTGCACCTCGTGGTGGTTGATGATTCTCTATTTCATCCCCTTTTATTCCTTCATTTCGATCTTAAATCCTTAGCTATATGCATGTAAATAACATTAATTGTATAAAATAACACTCATAAATTGACCTAAATGTAAGTATTTAATTCTAAAATAAAAGAATAAAGGAAAGAAAAGTAAAAGAAATGAAGTGTAAAAAACACTGAATGACACTAGACCCTGAGACCATATCAATATTGACTTCGTTAACCTGGAATAAAGTAGGGGGAGATAGTACAGACTAATTGTATAGAAAACACCTCAAAATCCTAATTTAATTCATCAATAAATAGCCTTTTGGGATTTATTTTATTTTCCATCTTTACCCATAAAATAATAAAACCATCAATATGAAAGTTGGACATAAAAATACAAAGAAAAATAAAATATTAATTTCATAGAAAAATAATGCACAGTTTACGGGAGGCACAGAACAAAAGGTCTTAAACAAATCTTCACAGATATGTATCTCCACCATACAAACTTAAAATTAATCAAACTTACTTTTATTGTTTATAAAATTTAATTATCTATCTAATGAAGAGTGGTCTCATTAAAAATGAAGTTAAGATGCATTAATTGGCTTTTGGGTCCCTATTGTACTGTATACCTGTAAATTATATTCATTATATTCATTCTTTATATTTTTAACGTTCTTATATTTTTAAATACTTGTAATATTATTTAAAATAATTTAAATAGTACATATAAAATAAAAGCATTAATAATATATCAAAATAAATAATATGATAAAATATATAGGGAAACTGCACCTATAATATATATCCATATTTTTTAAGCAAGTAAATAAAATAAAAAATACCATAAAATATGTAAATATGTATTTGAATATACTTTAAATATATAAAATACATATACATGATAAAAAATAGAATGAAAAATAAAAATAAAAATACCACAAATAGAGTAGATATACCTATGTATATACATGTATATATTAGCACCCAATAAATAATGTAGTATAAATAAATAAAAATACCCTAAAAACAGTACATAAAATAACAAACATTTTCATTGTTTTGACCTAAAATAATAAAATCATTTATTATTTTATATCGAAATTTTAAGGAATTTGTCTCCCTGAATTTCCTGGTTGGTCTGTGTGGACCAACCAGGAAGCGGGGACTGTTGACCGCACGATCAATTGTCTGGCCTACATGGTCCCCTTCTTGTCAGACATCACCAACTCTATGTTTCTCCATTTTTTGGCAATGATGTGCTGCTTGAAACACCTTGACTTCTTCACCAACATTACGTCCCTCAATTTTAGCCATCACGCCATGACTTAATCCATCCTAATCGACCACGCCATCTGCAAACATGTGACCCTTTTTGCCCTTCACCATGTTCTTTAATAAACCCAACCGACACCCTTTTTCTTGTTGATCATGTTTTCTCCTCGTAACCCCAATAGGACACCCTATGTAGAGTGTTCGTGGTGACAACACGATCCTCCAAGTCTTGTCGACGTCGATAAGAGGCAGAGATCGGTGGTTTAGCTCGCCAGAGATCATCTCAAGCAATGCTTCATCTGCTCCTTGCTCAAATCAGGTTTAGATGTTTTATTCGCATTTTCTTTTCGCATTTCAGTTCCACATGTTAGTTTATCTTTTAATTCTCGCAAGTAGTGAGTGACTTAGTTTACTTTTAGGATTTAAGTTTGCTGGAGGCTTGAGCTCTAGCTTGAACTCATTGTGAACCCCTCACTGTTCCAACCCATTTTCATCTCACTCTCATTCCCCATTCGCTTCTTCACAAAATCCCTCATCTTTAACCCTCGATTATACAAGAATCAAGATCGATCGGGTCCGCCTCCACCACCTTTGTCGAGGAACCTCTACTCCATTCATTTGTCGTACTTCTAGCTTCAATAGAAGGTCGAGAGAGACCCTCTCGTGCGCCTCTATATTTTTGTGTAGGAACAAGATCTCAACTGCCACATGGAGTGAGGTTTAAAGCCCATCATGTACATCCAAGCGAACTTGAGCTCCAGGCCCCTAGCGATGGGGCTCGGATGATGGACTAGTAAGTCTCTGGCGACCCATTAATGCATTAAAAGTTATTGTTTTGTCATGTCCATCTAAAATGAAATATTGAATGGATTCACTTTACTATTAAGGTCCCTATGTACAACTATAGTTATGTACGATGGCCATATCAAATATCATGAAGTTCGGAGGACACAAAGGACTTTAAACATATAATATTCAATAAAGATCTCCAGACTAAGAAAGAGATGGAAATCTTTCTCTCAAGATTGATTTCCAACTGACTTCTTGATGCAGGACCTCTCCATAGGAATTGAGATTTGGAAGTTTTTGGAATAATCAAGTCAAAGAGTTGACTTGATATGGTCGAGATAAACTAAGACCTGAATCATAATTGTCACGATCAGGCGCACATCCTTTGACCTGAGACAGATATGCATCTATATGGTTAAGTATGCACATTTGACAGACCAATAGGTTGGATACCTAGCCAAGGTATATGTACCAGTGCATTAGTGTGCATATAAAATCATATGAGATGTATGATCTGTCGAATGAATGATACACGTTCATACTTGATGAACTGGGAGACAGAGCTCACTCATGAGATGATTTGGATTAAAATGAATTCCATGCATGGTCGTCTTATTCATGAAATAAGGCACAAATTCGAGATATTAATATATACTTTTGGAAAGTATATGATTAATATTGTTGCCCAATTATCGACTGAGAAATCTATTGACATATTTCGAAGAAGACAATCAAACTGTAGTTTGAACTTTGGATTTATCAAAGTTTTCCGGTGTAAAGGATGGATGGGTATTTGGAATACTCATGGTTACTTTTATTGCAATAATGGATCATCTACCATGACACTTCCATACCGAAGAAGTGATGAAACATGATGGATTTTGGTGGCTCCATTTAGCTAGATGATTCATGATTTAATTGGATTAAATCACAATTCATTTGAATTCAATTTCCAATTACAATTCTAATTTCAATGTCCAAATATTGGAAACAGAAATGGTCATGGAAATCGAAACACACAAGCTCCTTGAGCTCATTTCTTATCTCCAAATGGTTTAGACTATGAATAGAAATGGTAAGGAAGCTGGATTCAACTTATCGACCCTTTCTCCAGCTCATGGATAGTGTGATGTGTTACTTTAAGCTCACTGAAAGTGTAAAATGTTACAACTCGAGCCCAACATTCGTAGGTGACAGATTTTTGCAAAAATGGTATAAACCCTGAAGTTGAACAGTTATCTACATTTCAAGTTACTATACTTGGATAATATGATCTCCCCGACATTATCTCCAAGTATCTGCATTTGTATCTCATGAGTCCTTATTGGATTATGATTCTTACATATTGATGCCAATGTTATAATATTAACAGTTATTATTACAAGGGTAATTTTGTAAATAAGATTTACAAATATATCCCATTAATTAATATGAATAATTATTCCCAATAATTAATATTTACACATATATGATTTCAATAAATATTTATTTAAATATGATTTACATAATATTATCAAGGCATGAAATTGTGTGAATTTGATTCACATTAATTTTGTAGATGTAAAACGGATTTACATTTAATTTTTGAGCTCGTGAATATGATTCATAAGATTTGAGGATTAATTCCCTGATTTCTTCAATTTTGATAATGGGATTATCAAGTTAATTAATTAATAGATAAAAAGACAACAACCTTAACTAATTTTAGTTAAGCTAAGTTACTGCTTATTTATTATTAATTAATTAATAGATAAAAAGCAACAACTTAACTAATTTTAGTTAAGCTAAGTTGTTGCTTATTTATTGTTTATTAGTTATTATTTATTGAAGATAAAAAAGAGATAATACTTATTGAATTAGAACTTACTCTAAATCATCGATTTAAAATCCAAGGGACTACAATACACATGTTGGGTATGTGGTGTAAGTATAAAAGGACAATGCCATCTCTTTTACAACACAATTTTGGAGAGCAATGGTCCTTAGAAATTTCGTGCCCCTTGAGATATAGAAGAGTCTTGAGAGTCTCCATCTCTCATATGCCACTTCTTGTTGCTTTGATCGACATTTGGGTTCGTGAGAAGAAACACGATTCATATACGTGCCCACGATAGAAACTTCTGCAGATCGGAATTGATTCGGGAGGTCTCTGATGAATCCACGATTCATAATCTCAATATATTGAGCTTAGCAAATTATCTAAGTAAAATCTCAAATAAATATCCATAAATCAATAAATTAATAAAAGACTCTTGTAAATAAAATACACTAATGATTATATATTATACTGTACAAAATAAATTAATAAAAAGATGTAGAATAAAGGAGTTTTTCATTTGTAAATAGACCAAACTTCATATATTTTTAATAATTTCATTTCAAATCCTTTTCAGCTAATTCTTTCTCTGACTTTTTTTAAAAAAAATGTATGTAAAAATACAAAAATACAAAATAAATTTTACGCAAATAAATACTTCTAGATACTAAAGAGAAAAAACCGTAAAGTCCAACTTCCTGATCGAATTCCCACTCCATATGAATTCCAAATTCACCAAACTTACTTTTAAACTTCAAGTTAGAAACTAGTTATCCAATGAAAGTAGTTTCAATAAAATCGGAGCTCGTTTGCAAAAACTGAGTCTTGGGACCTTGTTGTATATTGTACATAATGCGATAAATGTGACTTTTATTTTTTATTGTACAAATCTAATCTTTATTTATTTATTTTCTATTAATTTCTTTATTGTATATTTTAATAAATGACATAATTAAAAAATCTCAAAAAAAAATCATTGAAAATAAAGCAAAGTGACTATATATAATGTACATAGTTTTCTTTTCTCATTTTTAATTTACTTTTATTAATTACTAAAAAACAAAAAAATCATTTTTTGTCTTTGTTTTATTTTTATTTTTTTAAATATTATTTATTAAAATACAAAAAATGAAAATTAGAAAAGAAAAAACATGTACATATTGTTTGTTTTATTTTTGTGTGGACTTACTTTTGTAAATTCTCCACTCTCTTTTCTCTTTATTTTATTTTTTAGTAGCCAACTTTTAATTTCTTTTATTTTATTTATTTTCCTTTCTTTACTCTAACTTCTCATTTCATCACAAATTTACATTCAACTCCACCCTTTTTTAACCTCCGATTCAAGTCCACCATTTTTCTCACTCCCATTCTTCTTCTTTTTATTCATCTCCTCTTCTTCATTTTCCCTTTATCTGCCATTCATAGAGAAAAAAGAGAGAGCTTGTAAAGGTCGATCGGTGATAGTGTTCCACCTCGATACGAAGCGACGACCTCCTTTCAGGAGAGATCCGCAACGACCACCATCCCTGCGTTACGAGTTTCCCATCAAGCTCACTCAACTTCGTGGTGCATCCGCTACAATGCTCGAGGCCACGACAGGAGTACAACGTATCTGCTTCGCTAATCCGACAAACCACAGGTATATTCTCTATTTCAACTTTGTTATTTTTTATCTAACATATATTTTTTTGTGTCTTGTTCATCTTCGTTCCTTTCCACCACCACATCATTTTCATCAAACACCACCACTATCATCATCACAACATTACCACCATCACCATCATTCTTCCCTTTCTCCACCTACTCCTTCATATTTGTAATATTCCCTTCTTTTGAAAAAAAATACTAAAAAATCAAAACAAGAGTAAAATTTAAAAATTACAAAAAAAGAACAGGAGGAAGCATCATGTGCACGCTTGCCACCCCCCTTCAGCTGCGCCACTAGCACCGGTTGTGCTCCTCCTCTAGCAGCCCTTCACCACATCCGCGCACGGTTGCCCTCTTGCGAGCAGTCGTGCCTCTCCATCCACCGAAAAACCTCCGCATTGCAACTCCAACTCATGCAGCCCTCCGCCACCGCCACCAAGGCTGCTTCCTCCTTGTTGAAGCTTACTCCCTCCACGTGTGCACCCCATCTCCATTGCGTCGTCGCAGGTCCTCTTCTATAGCCACGCACGACTGCCCTCCTGCAAGCAGACATGCCTCTCTAGCCGCCTGCTGACCTCCTCCTAGCAGTTCCAGCCTCGACCGTCCCTCCACGCGCGCACCACATCTCCATCGCACCGTCGCAAGGTCGTCGCCCATCGCACCCTTCCTCCGCTATCGTTCCCTAACTGCCCACGAAGAAGAAAATCCTCTTCTTATTTCATTTTTTATTTTGTAAAAATTGCACAGTGTTCTCGTGTAGTTTTTATTATTGTAAAAGTGCACTTAGGCATAATTTTTTGGTAAGTTTTGTTTTCTAAAATTGCATGGATACCCCAATGTTCATGCGTTAATTTGTACATCATTTTTGCATCATTTATTTTAATGAAAAATTTCATATTGTTGAGAAACTAATTTGTTATCATTTTGATATTTAATTGGATTTTTGTGAGCAACGGGTAATTAATGAAAAATGTATTAGCGAAAAATTGCTTATTTTACCTATTGTGAGGTCTTAAAGTCATATTTATTTCACAGATGCT
The DNA here is from genome assembly GCA_037367405.1 of Ottelia alismoides. Lineage (NCBI taxonomy): Eukaryota > Viridiplantae > Streptophyta > Magnoliopsida > Alismatales > Hydrocharitaceae > Ottelia > Ottelia alismoides. Next base: position 340,224 of record JAZKJV010003969.1, on the reverse strand, counting down.
TTAAAAATTCCTCAAAAATAAAAATGATGCATTTAATGAGAAGGAATCTGTTTCCGAATTTCATCTAAATTAAAGTTGTCATGTGCCTTAAATAAATTAGTGATTGATTTTAGTAAATGATTTTTAATTAAATCTACATATATTATTTTTGCAAATTTCCATTCTCTTGGATTGCTCATTAAAATACATTCTTGAGATAATTTTCTCTCTGCATAAATTTATAATATGGATTTATTATGAATTAAATACTCAAATTCACTATATTTTCATTAAAAAATCATAAGAATTCATATATTCTCGAAAATTCCAAAAAACTATTATAGCCTCATTTCATCATGTTTAACTTTCAATAAAATCTTCATAATTTTTTCATTATGTTTGAGTGAAAAATTACGTGAAAATCCATAAAAAGTGTACATTTTTCATTATTTCATTTTAATCCCTAAAATTCCAAAAAATATGTTTTGCATTCATCATTAGATTAGGTTTTTAGGGAAAAATATAATTAGGTTAAATTGGATTAATTTTATATTAAAATTAATTTGGTTATGTTGTGTATTTTCTTATTAACTTAATTCACCTGCATTTTGCAGTCGCATTCATTTCGCATTAAAAAATACCATTTGGAAAACCTAGATCTAAGTGATATGCATTGACCCAAAATTGTTCCTTCGCCTCCTTGTGTTTGAACTTAAACTTGCCCAAGATATAAATTTAAGTCGAGACAATCCTCATGGAGATCTTTTCTCAATTCTGCTTAATTAGCTGAGTGTCATGGTACAACGAGTACTGATTAATATACCCACTTAGACCGATTCGTCAGATGACATTGCTGCCAGGGAAGCAAACGGCTTAAGGTTTAATTTAGAAAATTAGATTTAGATTTTCTCTCACATGGGTAGCATGATCCCTGAGCCACCTTATAATTAATTCATTTTCCCTCTCAATTATTTCTCTACATATTTTTGTATATATTTTATTATTTATATCTCTAGTATAACTTTCTTTTTCCTTATGAGGGCCCAGTAGACTTGGAGTGCATTAGAGGTCGATAGACGTGACATGTGCCGACTGCTGAAGATCTAGGAAATTTTAATTCATTTTTGAGAACATTTTCATTTTTGTAAAATTTTGTAATTATTATGTTGTTATAATTTAAGTAATTCTCTCTTTACAACGACTCTTGTTTGAGAGCTTTGTGCATGTATCAAGATTGGACATTTGACCCGTTCGTGGTCATGTGGTTGATTGACATAGAATAGGACTTGCACTCACTGCTTTTAAAGCATTTTTACTAGAAAATTTTTATTGCTTTTGCTCGTAAACTTTAGGAACATGCTTCACATTTAACGAAACACACTTAGACCGCAGGGCTATTAGTCCAAATTAAATTGTTCATCACTCGAATAGAACTGCTTATCTAGGAACAGTTTCTCATTTGCATATCATATAGTATAAAATTTCAATTACGTGTTGAATCCCACATGTAGAGAGTGAGGATAATTGTAAGTATTCTGAACCAGGCATGCATCATTTATTTCACTGTTTGCATCGATTCCCTTCCGATTGGTTTTGAAACTTAGGTTAAAAGAAAATCAGGTCTGATCGTTAGGCGTGTCGTGTTTGGTGGATTAAGTAAGTAAAAATCAAACTTATAATCGGGAATGCTAATCAAAGTTGACCAAAAAATTAACTGAATTTAACCCTTGTTTGCGGGAGAGCAACACCGTCATTATTTGAATTTACTTGCAAATGGGAGAGAGACGAACATTAGGATAGAGACAAGACATGATTTTCATATTGACTATTGATTCTACAAAAAATGATTCGCTACTTCTCAGTCATGAAATACGGGTAGCCGGTAAGCGATCTGGATTTCCTTAGCAAAGTGGATGCTTTAGAGGACATTGTAAGGATTCGTCCTCAAGTAATGGGTAGTCGTATTTTATAGTTCGTACTTACATCCATACTGTTTGAAAGTAGGTGCAACTAGTCATAAGAGTTGGTCCAATCTTTAGGGAAATACAAGCACCTAACATCTCGTTAACTCTTTCAAAATTTGCATTTATCACCAACTAAAACAGACAAGATAACTTCTCTGAACGTTTACAACGTTCACATCATTCAGTTAGTGATGAGGTTTGCTCTTGTGTCTGTCTGTTTGTGTGCTATTTTGTACACTTGCACATTTTCTACCTCGATCCTTCATCTATTCCACTTCGAAGATGTCAGGACATTGGTCATCATATCTAGATCACTCCTTTTCGACCATATTCCAATTATCTCCACCCTCTTATTCCTTCTCATACCCCCACCCAGACCACGAAGTCAGAACTACGACTGACTTCCCCACTTCTTCGTACTTCTCACCTACCCCACATTCTTACACCTCTGACCCACATCCACCTTAGATTGACTCACCATATTCTCGTCCTCTTGTTGGAATCAAGGAACAAATGGAAGAGCATGCACTGCTGAAAATAATGATTGGCATAATCGTTGCCCCCACAAACTTCATTCTCACCTCGAGTTGAGATCAGACAACAATTGACCTATACACATCAGGACTTAACCTTAAGGTACAACATGGTCGACCAAACAGACCGAATGGAGAGGCCTACACTGTATGATCTTCCTCAATTGATCGACCTTAGTGATCAAGCCCACATTGACCAGCCTTCATACCACCCATTCAGAGAGCCTGACGTATATAGGGGATTGGATTCATGTGACCAATTTACAGACTCCCTGTTTGCCAACTCCACCTTATAAGGCTCCGGCCAACACCTACCATACATATGTGCCATACTCAACCTAGCATTACACGTCTGAGTCAAGGTGTGTTGAGTATAAGATCCCGAGTTCTTAGCTGTATCCTCCAACTGAGCAGACTTCTCTTATGATGTATCATGAGAACTTATTGGAGGATGACATTTCTAGACCGATCAAGAGTCCATGTATGAAAGTGGATCATGGATTTTGTGGATTGAATTTTGAAAACATGAAAGGCACCGGATTGGCCGCACGTCATGAAAAGCTGGAGTCCCTTCTACCTCCCTCTTATACTAACCACTTTCCCTCCAAACTAGAGTATGTACATTGTACTATTCCTCCATCTATCAAAAAGACCCAAAAATTGAAAAAAAACCCAAAAACACTATAAAATTGAAAATGGAAAAGACCTAAAAAAATTGGACCCTGCAGTTAGGGAAGCGATTGATAGTGAGTCGATTTTTGCGCTTCTCTTAATAATGACCATTGAACACTTTCCCATCCTTAAAAGATTTGTGAGAAGTAAATTGACGCCTAAAAGGTAAGGTAATAAGAGGAACAAGGACTGAGAGACACATAGTATCTATGGCCACCTCTTTGGTGATAGGGAGAAAAATCAAGAGCCGTAGAGTGAAGTGGTTGCCTAGGTTTGACAGTGAAATCAAAGATACTACCTTCACCCATACAAGAATTGATGATGACTCACAATAAATATCGTCCTAGCCTCCGTGTCTACCAATCTCAAATTTGGATCAAGTAGGAAGACGAGAAAGATCGTTCAACTGGTTGATCGTTCTGTAAAATGGTTGAGAGGAACTATTTCAGTCATCATTACTTTCCAAGATGCTCTACTTCAGATATACTTCACAATCATTGACATTGCGAACCAAGGAGAATTCACCCCGTCTTCGATCATTCTTGAGAACTCGTTCTTAGCCTTAGCTAAGGCACCTATAGATTGTGAGACTCTAGGGATCGATTTCACTATATTGAGAGCACTCTGACCTCACCCAATTTTTTAGGACAGATGATATTCTATGGTAAATCGTAAAGTCATCGACAACTGTGACCTCCGAGAGACAGTTGAGTCCTGTTTCTCTACTACACTTGAGATACTGACTGTCTAGACGACCATTGGTTCAGAGACTCCCTACACCTCCACATTACCCACTACTTACATCACCACCATCGTGGTGACAACTTAGAGAAGACTCACAACCAGAAACTACTCCTGGGTCAGACACGATAATTTCTGATTTCATTGACTATTTAGATGATCCGATACATGAATACGAAGCCAACTAAGAACACTATACCATACTAGAGACGTATGCTGACCCTGCAGGAGTATTACAATGCATATGGTGATTCATCTGATGATGAACCTCTGGTCAGCACCTCACACACACTACACCCAGGACCTGCACCAAAAGAGACAACCGGGATCATTGAGCAATCTCAGTAAATTGGTTGCTCCATCCTCTAGTCGATCATCTCGTAAGAAGAAGAGCATTGATTCCTTAAGATGTTCCCCCAAACTCCTCATGATGTATCACTCTCCTCTTTCTCTTGATGCTTCAGGTTCTAGAAAATTGACTAAGAAAGTTGCCTTCGACATACCAGAGAAGGAATTTTCTGAGGATTCCTCATCAGGTCCGGATGAGATGATCTATACGAGTGAGCTCAGTTCAGCTATTCTTAAGCCATATTTGAGTAAGTAGCCATGTGTCGACCCTCGTTGGACGTTCCCTACCCCTCACTATTATTCCCTCAGGATGATTCTGACAGCGACACATATGCATACTACCTACCCCCTTGCTCCCGCAAGAAGGCCTGTCACAAACCATCTTGATCCTTGTATATTCTCACTTCTCCTTGTATAGATTTTCCCTCCTATTTTCCCTCCCTCCCCTGTGATTCGCATCATTCGTCCCATTTCCATATCGTTTTCATTTTGTGGCTATACTTAGGATGACTAGATCCTATGTATGGGGTGGGTGACTAACCCGAGTTGCTCCATCCCTTCTTTTTTTTCTTTTTGTATATTCTTTCCCACTCTCATCGATCCCCCAATCTCGTGTTCTCTCCAATATGTAGGTTGATCTGAGCCTAAGTATAAGGGAGATGATGTCCATAATGTATTCTCCAACAATCTTATATTCTTTTTCTCTTCTATTCTTTTCAACCACTTATGATTAGTACGAGCTATGGCTTTTTGTCACCTAGTGTCGTGAGGAGAGAGCACATGTTATGTATAGGGGGGTTTGTATATATTACATATATATTTTACCTATAGCTCGTACTTTGACTTGTTTGTAATTAAAATAAGGGGTTATGGGTAAATTGTTGTAAATAAGAGGTAAAACAAAAAAACTTTTCATAAAACAAAACTTTTTCAAAAAACTAAAAATTCTCCTTTTTCAAAAAATTATCTTCCTTATATTTTTTAAAAAATATATTTTTTGAAAAAACCAAAAATATTTTCAAAAAAATCTCTTTTTTCGGAGCAATTCTCGATCATCGTGTCACATCTCCTTATCATCCTCAGTACAATGGCTTGGTCGAATTATCAAACAGAGACATCAAGATGATTTTGCAAAAACGTGTCAGTTGGATAGGAAGAACTGGTCGTAACTTCTTGATTCAGTATTATGGCTTATTGGAATGCCAACAAGTCTCCATTGGGATTATCTCTCCACCGTTTTGTATTTGGAAATCCGTGCCATCTGCAAATAGAAACAATTCACAAATCTTTTTGGGAAATTAATATCTACAATCTCGACTCATAAAAAGGTGGTCAGAACAAGAAAATTGATCTAGACAAGCGCCTGTATTCTGAAACTACACATACGACATTAACTTGATGTACAAGGAGAAGGTCAAACACTGGCATGATTGACACATCAAACAAAAGACTTTCGAGCCTGCACATAAAGTGTGGTTATTTAATGCAAATTTGAAGATTTTTCTGGAAATTAAAGAGTAAATGGACACGGCCATTCATCGTCAGAATTGTGCATGACAACAGAAGTATTCTGATATCTGATTGTCATTTGGCGCATGACCATTTGTATTAAATGGTCAATTGCTGAAGTTGTATCTAGAACATGATACACTCCTAGCCATTATCGATTCTTTTAAGGTTGTATTTGATGAAGAACTCTCAAAAGCTACATTTGATCTAGATAGTGCATTCAAAAATATTTTTGATTAGTTTTCTTCTTTTCATTTCAATTTTCAATTCTTTCATTCTTTCGTACTTCATTCATCCCATTCTTTTGTGTTGTACTTAGGTTATACTTCATCCTAATTATAAGGGAATGAGTGTATTCATGTTATTCTTTATTTATTCTCTTGCTTGCCTCTCAACTTGTTGATATCTTGTCTATACTTAGGGATAGTTTACCCTAAGTATAGGGGGACAAGCCGAGTCATTGATTTCGTACATTCTGATACTTGATCATCCATGTTTTGTATATATTCTGATATACTTAGGATTAGTTGATCCTAAGTATAGGGGGGACGATTGACTTCTTATTCTTTGATTCAATCATTGTAGTATATATTTTTATATACTTAGCACACATTATGTCTTCCTTTATTTCTCCTCGATCACTATGAGGACATATTTTACGCTTAGTATTGGGGGTCGTATATACGATGTATATACTTTAGCCATAACTCATACTTTTGTATTTTTAATAATTTGACTAATATATCGTATTGTGTAAGAGTATGCAACAAGTCAACCGTAAGAATACACTATAAATATGCATAAATTTGTCAAAATTCTTTCTAGATATGATTAATAAACCAATTTAAAAATGTTTTGCAAATCATTTGAAAAATGGTTGTACAATGTCTTGAAAAATCCATTGAAATTGCTTAAATAATATTTTATAGATGTTTTCATATCTTTATAAAAATCTTTTTGTAAAGACTTGTAAAAATTTATTTCATTTGTTTGAATAAAATGTTTTGAAAATTACTTTACAGTTGATTTGGAAAATAATTGCAAAAATATTTTTAAAAAGCTGTCTATACCTTTGGAAAATCGTTGCAAAATATTTTTTTAACCTTTCTAAATGTTTGGAAGTTTTTGTGAAATTTATTTGCAAAATAAAGATTTCAAAATATTTGTAAAAATATTCTCACATTATTTTGAGAACCTTGTATAGAATTGTGATAAATAACAACTCTAATAAAATTCTTTATATGTACATACATATAACCATTGTATATATAAAACATGTGAATGACAACTAATACTTAACTTATATATACCTATGAATAATTCCCATTGCAAAATCGACACCCAATTCTTGTAAATATGCACTCACTCATGTGTAAATATTTGTACATATCACCTTTCACTAACCTTTATAAAAAATCCCTAAGAAATATAAAATTACGAAAACCTATAAAAATTTACAAAATATTTAAAAAAAAATTATAAAAATTTATAGAACTTTTTGAAAAATCCATAACAAGGTCAAAATCAGAAAATATACTCCACAAAATTATTTACATGTGCATTTGCATTTTTCAGAATGATAATGATAATTGAACAAGTTTAAATAAAGTCGGAAGATTGGAGCTCGGTCTAAACCTTAATCCACTTAAAGTCAAAGGAACTTGTTAAGGACTAGAACTGGGATATTTTTGGTCACTTTGACTTAATCTTTACGTTCTATGAGACTGTGTTCATAAGTCGATTTCTCTAACTAGAACCATTCATATCATCCATACGATTGTTGAGACAATGGCTTGACTATAGACGTTCTCGATATCGATATTTCAATCCGATATATTGCTGATATATCCGTATCGATTGGTATCATTTTTAGAATCTATAGTAGTATGAACCTATTTATATATTTATTTAGGTTTTAAAAATGAAGGGACTTTTTAGAATTAATAACGATATTAAGTATATATAGTTATATAATAAATATAGAGGTGTATGATTATAAATATAGCTAAATAAAACTTCAAATTATTGATCACATGTCGATACCAATTTATCGTCGTTATATCACGATATAGCCTTCCGTGGTGGTCTTATAGCAACATTTTTCTAAGATCCCAAAACATGGGCAGAACAAAAGATCTTATATCTGTCGAGAAAAACAAGAATGTATAACATTACCAATCAAGAAAATATCCAAAAGAGAGCCTATACTGAAAATTCCAAAACTTTTGAGCTTCCAGAAAAGGCCTACTTCTTGGTGGAGACTTGGTTACACTGGCCGAGCTTCACAAGGAAATGCAACTACATAGATTTGTTTTCACTTTTTCCCTTTATCCTAGCTCTCCCCCCTCATTGTAAACTAGCGCGTGCCTGAACTCAGAAGGTGATTAGCCAGATTTGAACAGAGCGAAGCAGTAGTGTCAATCTACAAGGCAAAGAGATAGGCTGAAGTGACTTCTTTCTAAGCACAAGTGTCTAAGAAATAATTAACTCACACAATAAGATCAAGAAATACATAAGCAAGTGTGAATCAAAATTTATCATAACCCTACAAACAAATGTACATATAGTGACAAGTAGAGTTGGATGTAGAACATAGGGAGGCGACTCAGCATATATTACATATATATAAATAATGAATAAATAATATAGACATATTTTGGACAATATTCATCAATTAAGTAGTTAATGAGGTTGGCAAATCCTCGCTAAATCATTTGTAGTCATTGCTAAACCATTTGTAGTGTTATTGGCAATTTGGTTTGCGAGAAATGAGCTCATTTTCAAAAATCAGAGGTTTGACCCGTAAAATGTTGTGTCACACTGTAAAGCTCTCCTTAGTCTTTAGGAGTCAAGGTAATACCTTGTGTAAAGTTTCTTCTAATGATATAAAATTTATGCAGTGACCCACAACTTGGGAGTTCATCCTTTTCTTTGTCAAAAGAAAATAAGTAATTACTGAATTTATGGGGTTTTAAATACAATAATAATTAATTTTAGATTTTTTTATAATTTTATTTTATTTTATTTTAACTTTTTATGATTTTTCTTTATTTTTTAGATACTTTTCTGACTTTTATTTCCTTTTATTTTAAATATATAATATAGGTATATATAATACTATATATGTAATGTGCATATAATATAAGTCTTATATAATAAATATACAAAAATCAGAAGATATTATTAAGTATAGTCATATTTATATATTTATTTAGGTTTTAAAAATGGAGGAACTTATAAGAATTAATTATAATATTAAGTATATATAGTTATATAATAACTATAGAGTGTATGATTATAAATATAGCTAAATACAATAAAAAACTATAGAATTAAATCTTTATATGTTTTTATTTTTCTAATATTTTTGTGATTTTTCAAGTATTTCTTCTCATTTTTAGAGGTTAAAATATCCCAAAATAGGAATAAAATAAATACAACTTGTTCTGAGATTTAAAAATAATAAATACGTTCAAAAAATCTAAAAACTAATTATAAATATAGTAATATATAGATAAAATTATATGATAGAAACAAATATTTATGGATTTTTTTATATTTTTTATAAATATATTTAAGCTTTTTAGTTTTTTATGATTTTCTTTTTAAATTTTTAGGGATTTTTTTAGAGGAATAAAATAAAATAATAAACAACTAGTATTTTTTTTTTAAATTTCAAAAGATGAATTTATAATTTTGTTATATTTTTTAATGTAGATAGAATATAAAACATGATATTTTGATTTTTGATATATAGGAAAAATGCGTAGAATGCGAAATAAAAATTCTATCATAAAAGATCATGCTAGCAAGCACATCACTCTATTTTTGCATGATTGTTGGAGCACGGATGGTATTTTTAGAAAATAGAAAACAAACACAAAATTGATTGAAATAACAGGGGTATATTTGCAATTGAAATAAAAGGCAGGCTACGAAATGCAAAATGCCTAAAAGTCTATAACTAATATCCGTTGACCAAATCGTATGACCCAAATATGCATCAATTAGCCTTGGATCATATGGTCTCGATTAGACCTGGTAATGTTCCTCAATTAGACGGAGGATGGCTTCCTGGAAGATCGATGAAGAATAATTCCCCATTGTACATCAATCTTCAAATACTCCAAGCTTCTCTGACGATTCGCTAATATGATAAGACCAAGAGATTCATGGACTCCTTCAGTGCCGCTAGTACCTACCAAAGATGTCCAGATCCCAACGTTAGGGATATGGAGGTCCTTCTCGCTCAGACAGCCTGGGTGCTTTAATGAGCTTCAATTCTTCGCTCCAGGGCTTTCTCTCGACCTGGTAACCTATGCAAGACAATGCAAGGCTTGAGGAGATCCTCATCGACCCATATTGAAGATGTAACACAGTGAAAATTGGTGAAATGGAGGTGATTCCGACGTGCGACGGAGAGGGAGCCATGATCCTTTGAACTATACAAGATCAGAGGGTACAAGAGGTGAAGTAAGTGTCAAGTAGCAATTTGAGGGTGTCAGGGGGCTCGAACACTATCGGAAATACAATGGAACAGAGCAAGAGCTGGGAGATCCAGCGAACGAAAGAATTGGAAATACATTTAAGCTACAAATCTAATTACTAAGTATAATGCAAGAACGGAAAAACTAGGATTAAATCTACCTAAAATAGATAAATAGGTGTATCTCATACATGGAAACTAGGGAGCAGTGGCCTCGCTGGAGCGATGCCTTGGACTTCCTCCACTCCTCCTTGCTATGCCTCAAACCTTGGAGATGTTCTCTCTGTCACCGAGAACACAAACACACACATACACATAGAAGGCAGGGGGTTCGAGACTCGAAGAGGGATCAAAATGGAGAAAGTATGTAAGTAGGTTTATTTATAAATAGATACGATGGTCCTTTTTAACCGGTGATTAGCGAGAGATAAAGACTATATATAGGGGTTAGAGGATAAGGCACGTATTAGGATTGATGGATGCTGAATTTGGCATTAAGAATCGAAGAAAAAGAATGAAGGGATGCCCAGGAAAACGGGTGCAGTTAACCAGGGGTCAACAAATGCAAGCTCCTGGTTGGTCCACATGGACCTACCAGGAAAAAGGAAATAAAAATTTGTTTGTAAAATTGTTAATAATGATATGTGAATTAAAAATAAAAATGTTTATTATTTTATGTATCATTTTTCCCATTTTTATTTATTTTTATAAGGTTATTTATTACAAGTTATTGTTTACATGCATTAATATATGTATATTTACCTATATTGTGTATGTTTTATTTTTATTTTTATTTTATATTGTAGATTTATAGTTTTATAGACTTAATTTTTATATTTATAACTTATTTAAATACACATAAATATATTTTCATTGTATTTTTATGAAATCATTTTACACTTAACTAAATATACGTATTTATTATTTCAGTATAAGGCTGTATAATTTATGTATTGATGTATGCTATCTATTTTATTGTATTATTTATGGTTTTATTGTAATATGTACATATACTATAAATAATGTTCATAAAAATTTTAAAATATAAAATAATGAAAAATATAATGAATAAATAAAATGAATATTTTATTCATGTATATTGTACAATGGGGCTCCAAAATCTAACTTTTACGTCATAACTCCAAATTAAATGAAACACCTTCATTAAAAGCTAATAAAAAGTTTTATACAATTAAAGTGATTTTGTTTTGAGTTCTTATAGAGGAGATACATGTTTAGGAAGTTCGGATTTTGGAATTTCATTTTGAGTGTAGAATGTACATTGTGTATTATTTTTGTGTGAAATGAATTTTATATTTTTCTATGTAGTTTTATCTATAACTTTCTCCTACGAAGTTTATTTATTTGATGAGTAAATAATAAAGAAGAAAATGGATTCCAAAAGGAAATGAACTATTGAAGAATACACAAATAGGGGTTTTATTGTATTTTTGGCCCTTACCTCCCCATAATTATTCCTAATTCTTGACATGGTCTTGGGGTTTAGGGTTATAAAATTCCCATGGTATTTTATTTCATTTTCTTTTCTTTATTATTTTATTTTGTTTTTAAATACTGTGTTTTATATAATATTTATACAATAAATGGTATGTGTATTCTCTGCAAAATAATGATATATCCATGCATTTATTAGGGTTTAAACGACAAAATGAAAGAATAAAGGTGATGAAATGAGGATTCATCACCCCTTATACTTACGTTTGCTAGTCCCTAGCAAACACTTATGTATATAAGTGGAGAAAATGAAAATAAAGAAAAGAAAAAGAAATAATCTTGGATTGATTTTAATTCTTAAACTTTTCTTCACAAAATCAAAATTTGAAGCTCAGTCAGACCTTTCAAATATTAAGTTTGGTCAGAACCTTATTGAGAATGGAACTTGAAACCCAACATTTTTTGAAATCCACAAAACCCTGCCCAAGTATCATCAAAAGTCAAGTCAGAACACTTCGATGTCATACGCAGTCCCTTATGACTATGAGTCTATCTTGTACAATGTGTTATATATATCTCCTCTCAGTTGAAGCAGTAAAACTCAGTCTTCTTCAACATGGTGATCATAATTCCTCAATCCAACAACTCTTTCCTCGAGAAGCAGGGTATTCCCTTCTAAGTTCAAGTACAATCGACTCAAGAAGAGGAGGTGGAGAGAAGAATGGACGCTAGCCAGTGTAGCTACCTATCCTAGGATGATTGACCAATGTAGACAAGTCATCCGACTGCAGGCTCACATACATTTGACTTTGAAGCTCAAGCTGTCTTATTGTCTATATACATGCTCTGATGATAATTGATTTTTCTTTGACTTTTGCTCATCTTTTCTTTTTGGATTGTTTGAATATGCATTTTTTTGAATACTATATACAAGAGCATTTACATATGGACTTTTTTCTCTTGTACCACTAGATTATCTCTCTTTCAAAATTTTATTGCAACCCACTTCATTCCATCATTGGACCTCATGGCTTCTTGATCATGTTGGAGTACAATGGCCACATATATGTGACTTCTGATGTTTCCACTGGCTTGTGTCTCTTGCTGACAAATCCAACCATCTACCACTTCAATTAAGGTGAGCAAGGTGTAAGGTGCAAGCGTGCATGCTTGGTCATTGTCGAGAAGAGTCATGCATGTGTTCTGAAATATTATACTTATGAAGTTAATACGACATTGAACTAAGTTGCGTGTGTTAAAGAATTAAGTCTAGCAGAACCGAAGTGCCTCAATTCTAGTTCCTATAAGGTTCCTATGATTAAGTAGGTTTAAGGTGCAACCAAGGTCCTATCTCTGGATTTTACTTAGACTTGTTCAATTGTTATTATTAATCTGAAAAAATACAAATGCTATGTACAATGCAGAAAATATTTTTGTCATGTAATTTTTTTTGTTTTGAATTTTTATGGATTTTGATAAAGTTTTGCAAATTTTTATGCATGTTTTTGAAAATATTTTGCAAATTTTTATAGATTTTTGGTTTTGCAAAATTTTAGTGGTTTTTGGAACAAAAAAAGTTAAAAGAGATGTGCCGATATTTACACGGGAGTGCATCTTGCTATTTACAAGAGTTGGAATTCAAGTATTTACACCAGTTGATTATTTACAAGTTTATGTATAGATTTAAAGAATTTTATTTACTTGAAATGTATACATAATTGTCAAAATATTTTGAAAACGTTTTTTGCGAACATTTTGAAAACTTTATTTTGCAAAATAATTTGACAAATAATTGTTATAAACATTTACAAAATTTGAAAATCATTTTGCAAAGATGTTTAAAATAGTATGTATAGATTTTTCAAACTATTTTTGCAACTATTTTTCCATACCCTTTGCAATTAGATTTTCAACACATTTTTATTCAAAAAAAGAAAAGAAATCTTTACAAATAAAACATTTTTACAAATGTTGAAAATATTTTACAAAATATTTTCCAAACATTCTCCAAAAGATTTTTCAAAACAATTTTCCAACTATTTTTCAAATATTTTGCAAAACATTTTGAACCCGATTTATTAATTAGTATATGCAAAGAATTGTGATAAATTTTATACAAGTGTGTTCTTTTCAATTAATTAAAAGTATTTTATCCATACTTATTGAAAATATGAAAGTACAAGTTATGGCTAAAGTATATATAATGTATATATGACCCCCATATACTTAGCTTGAGCTATGTCCTCATAGATCAGAGATAAAGAAGAAGAAATAACTCAAACTGAGTATAAAAGAGCATATACTACAATGTCTAAAGAATATAGAATGGACAGATCAACAACTCATCATGTCTCCCCCTATACTTAGGGTAAAATATCCCTAAGTATGGACATGAGTATCAATGAGAAAGAATACATGCGAGGGTTCAAAGAATGAACGACTGGACACACTCATCCCTCATATACTTAGGATGAAGTGTTCCTAAGTATGTTAGTGATGATTGAGAGCAATGAAAGAAAGAAGCAAAAGAAAAATGAGCAGAAGAAAACAACAGAAGAAAAGAAGAAAACTAAAGAAAGAGTTTTAGATGAGCATTATCTGAATCTTTTAATTCTACTAAGGCGGTGGAGGCTTCCTCATTATTCACTACCTGGACTGAATCGACAATGACCAAGAATGTATTATGATCGAGATAAGGCTTCAGCAATTGACCATTGACAACAAAAGATTGTGCGTCAAGCGATAAGTCTAATATTAAGATGCTTCCGTTATCATGCAATTCTTTCATCGTGAATGGCCCTATCCATTTACTCATTAATTATCCTGATAATATCTTCAACTTAGGCATAAAATAAACACACTTTCTGGCCAATCTTTAAGGTCTTCCATCTGATGTGTCAGTCGTGCCAGCGTTTAACCTTCTCCTTATACCTCAAGATGTTATCATATTGTAGTCTAGGAATTCCAATAGCTTGTTCAGATCCACTTTTAGGTGATGACCACCTTTTTGTGAGTCCATATTGCAAATGTTTACTGCCCACAATGATTTATGAATGAACTCTACGGGCAGATGGAAAGGCATTCCATACACAAGACGATAAGGCGACATGTCTAAGGGAGACTTGTAAGAGGTTCTGTATTCCCAGATGACAGAATCCAAGAGTTGGGACCAGTTCTTCATGTTTGATTTTACAAGATTCTGCAATATATAGTTTTGATTTTTTAGTTGGACAGCTTGGCCAAGCCAATGGTCTGAGGATGATATGGAGAAGCAACAAGATGCTCGATGATGTACTACTTCGTTAATTTTATGACCTCTTTGTGTATGAAGTGATTGCCCCCATCTGATATCAAAATTTTCGATATCCCAAATCGTGAAATGATGTTCTCTTTTAAAAATCAACAAACTGTATTCCTATCAACGGCTCGGGCGAGGATAGCTTATATCTAGCGGCTCACATAATCAACGACAAGAAGGATTTATTCATATCCCTAACTTGTAGGGAAGGGCCCCTTGAAATCAATGCCTCAAGCATCAAACACATCAAAAATCTGAATAAACTTCAAGGACATCGAGTCTTAGTTGTGAGGTTTCCTCCCATTTTCTTACAATCGGTGTATCCTTTGACATATGTTGCAACATACTTAAATAGTGTGGGCCACCAGAGGCCACGCTATAAGCTTTTGATGCCGTCCGGTCTCCATAGTGGTGTCCGCTAGATTCGAGCAAATGAGAATGCTCGAGGACATTATAATGCTCCTTCTGAGGGATACACCGACGCCAAATAGAGTCTGCCCCTTCCCTGAATAAGAATGGGTCATCCCATTGGTAGAAATGAATCTTGGATAAGAACTTGTCCTTCTAGATCCTCATCGAATCTTATGGGACTACACCAGAGACGAGGTAGTTCACAATATCATCATAGCAAGGGAGAGCTGTCATGGCTAGAATCGACTCGTCACGAAAGATTTTTGTGATGTGTGTACTATTCAGTGGAGGCGCTTGACATTCAATTCTAGAGAGGTGATTTGCTACCACATTCTGAACTCCAAGTTTATCCTTGATTTCTAAGTCAAACTCTTAGAGGAGAAGGATCCATATGATCAATCGGGCTTTGCATCCTTCTTCTGTTATAGATACTTGATATCAGAGTCGTCAGTATAAATTGTGACTTTAGATCCAAGAAGTTAGGATCTAAAATTTTCAAGGGTAAAAACCACAGTCATCAACTCTTTTTCTGTAATAGTATAGTTTCTTCGAGCTTCGTCTAGCATTTTGCTGGCATAGTGAATGGCATAGGGTATTTATCTCTTCTTTGTTCCATGATATCCCCAATTGTGAATTCTAATGCATTTTTAATGATCTCAAAAGGGAGAGACCAATCAGGAGGTTATAGGACAGGAGCCTAAGTGACTAGATCTTTTAACTACTTGAATGACAGGAGAACCTATTGATCAACATTAAACTCAACCTCCTTGCAGAGTAGCTCATTAAGAGGTTGAGCAATGCGACTAAAATCCTTAATGAGTTATTTGTAAAAGCCAACATGCCCCATGAATGACCTCACACCCTTGATATTCTGAGGTGGCTCAAGATTAGCAATAACATCCACCTTTATCGGGTTGACTTATATGCACACTTTGAAATGACGTGGCCCAACCTAATTCCTTCGGTGACCATGAAGTGGATTTTTTCCCACGATAGCAAAAGATTTACTTCATGGTATTTCTGAAGCACACGATCCATGTGATCAAGATAATAATCGAAGCTGTCACCATAGACCGAGAAGTCATCAATAAACAGCTCGAGAAAACTAGAAACCATATCGATGAAAACTACAAGCATGCACCTCTGGGATAAGGCAGGTGCATTTCACAGACGAAAGGGCATTCTCTTAAAAGCATAAGTGCTGAATGAGCAAGTGAAGGTGGTATTCTCTTGGTCTTTTAGGGAAATTGCCGCATGCTTATACTCAGAGTACCCATCAAGAAAACAAAAGAGCTCATTTCTAGTGATGTATCCAAAATTATCATCGCCCGTGCATTCCACACAAGGCGGGAATGCAGTCGTTGAAGTGACCAGCAAAACCCTCAGATTCAATCAATAATTAACCCACATTACGAATCAAGCAATAAAATATAAAAAATGAGGAGTTAAAATTTATTATAACTCTACAACAAATGTGTATAGGAGTAAGCATGTATAGAGGACGAACCCTGGGAGCTAAGGGAGGAGGAGGCAGAGTAAATGCACAAAAATTCCATCTATTATCTCTTGTCCAAGTTATTGTTTTGTGGGGTTTTAATTTTATATTTTTTGATTATATTTTTGGTTTTATAATTTTGTATTTTTGTTTTATATTTTTTCATTTTTATGTTTCTTTTTTATTTAAATATAATATATATAAGCATATATGTATAAATATAAATACAATATAAGGTATATATAGATACCATATAGATAAAAATATGTAAAAATAGATAAAATACAATAAATATAATGTTTTTGTGATTACACGTGACTCACATTGGGAGGGACCTAAATGTAAATACATGAAAGTTCAGGGGGTCTCAGTAATTTTCATAAATATATATAACATGAATTTGATTTTATTGGACTTTTTATAAATATAAAAACACGCAGAGGTATACACGCAAAATGCCCAGCTCACGTAGGACGACACATAAGCTGAGGTGGACTGGACCTAAGTGCAAATAAAAGTTCGGTGGTCCATTTACAAATTTTCTAATTTATTTACAACGTTAACTTTTATTTATAGAACCATTTATTAAATACAAAAAGGCAGGGTTAGACCTGTAATTTACACCATATATGTGCATGCATGTGGCACGATATGACAATCGTGGCTTTGGGTGATCCGACAGCGTGGAGTCAATCTGGGGGTCGAGGCTTCATCTGATGGTCATGCCCCTCCCTGTAAGAACAAGGAAGAACTGGATGAAGGGCGAGCTTCGATCAATGCTAGGGCGTAACTCCGGGGTCTTCTTCGATTCCAAAGGTTCCAATAGATAGAAGGAACATCCCTTTATCTCCAGGAGGCTTAAAAATGGCCAAAAGGTGATCGGAGCGCCACCACAAGGCGGTTGTCGAGGTGGTACTCCAGGTACCACCGACGAGCATCAAATCCACCTCCTGGTACCTTGATGTACGTTGTACCTGCATAGAATGAAACTAGGGATGAGGGCAAACTACCTCGTCCCATTAAAAAGGAGAATGGGTGAAGCGATGATGGTGGGTGGCCTCTCCGGCGATAAGCGAAGAAGGGAGAGTGGATATCCGGACCCACTAGGGATTTGGGGGGAACTAGAGTGCCTGGAATTAAGAGAGGGAAATATGGATCGAAATGGTGGTGGTTGGCATGGGGTATAACAATCGAGGCACAACGAAACAGAGGGTGGAATGTTTGCTGGAGCGGAGCTTCGGTGAACTTCGAATCATGGATTTTACGCTAAATCTACAGGTTAATCATTAACCTATGGACATAAATGAGATGCTAGAATTAAAAGCAACCTAAGGAAGTTAAAAACGCAGCTCGAACTTGACATGAGAGCCAAGGAGCAGGGCCACACCGGAGCGCTGCCGTGGTGCATCCCCTTCATCCGCGAGCCGCCTCCAAGCTCCAGGGAACCTCCCCCTATCACGAGGATGTACGCTGGACCGGAGTGGAGTGGTTTAGGACTCTAGGAAGGACCAAAATTGCGAAGAGGACAGAGGAGATTTATTTATGAACGTTATGGGCACCCTTATTTAACTGAGCAGAATCAAAGAATCGAAGCTATATACAATGGGTTAAATAGGCTGGCATGGATCATGATTGATCATAGAGCAAATCTCGTTAAGCGATCGAAGACAATGGAGCAACGTATTGATCCGGAAAAATGCAGGAAAATGGGAGAACAGATAGTTCTAACAGGGGCAGCGATGCAGGGGGAGTTGACTTGGGTCAACTCGTGACCTGACGTGAATGGTCCACGCCAGGTCGCTAGAGGACAAAATAGCAATTTATTTAAAGAATAATGATTTAAAATACTAATAATTTTATTATTTTTTGAGTATAAAATAAAAATGCTTGTTATTTTATGTAGAATTTTATTATGATATATATATATGTATATATATTGGCTTTATTTATTGGTAGTTAATTTTTATTAGTGTATTTATGGGTATATTCATCTATGTTTTGTGAATTTTTACTTTTTATTATGTATCTTTTATTTTATTATATTATTATTTAATTTTCTATATTTATAACTTATTTTTGTGAGTATAAGTATTTTTTATTTTATTTTTATGATATTATTTGCACACTTAAATAAATAGGTAAGTATATTCTCTAGGTATATTTACATGTATTTTACCTATGTATTATTCATATTTTTATTTTAATGTATTATATTGAGTTTTATCTTGGTTTTTTATTTTTAATAGAATATATATACAATATTTACAATATTATAAAAATATGAAAAAATAAAAGAATAGTTTTCCCTTTTATTTTTATACATGTATAACATAGGTATTTTTTCTATGTATTTACGTAGACTTATTTTATATTTTACTGTGGGTTTTATTCTAGTTTTAATATGTACGTAAGTTATAAACAATATTTACAACATTATAAAAATATAAATTTGCAAAAATAATAAGGGATGAATAAAATGAATGTTTTAATCGGCAGAATGTACAATTGGGGTCAAAAATCTAACTTTGACAGAGTAACTCCAAAAAAATAAAACCACCACTATTAAATAGCTCATAAAAGTTATATACAATTAAAGGTGACTTTGATATGTTTTGAGTTTTTATTTGAGAGATATGGGTTTGTGATGTTTGGTTTTTGATTTTTTTTATTTTGTGTATAAAATGCACATGTGTATTCTTTTTATACAAACTCAATTTTGTATTTTTAATTACATTATTATCTATAACTTTCATGTAAAAAGTTTCTTTTATTGATGAATAAATAATAAAGAATAAAATAGGTGTCAAAAATGCATAATTAAAGAATAAATAAATGAGATTTTTATTCTATTTCTTTCCCTTATCTTCCCCTTCTTTATTCCTTGTCGACCAACTCAATTCTTGACTTGGTCTCGGCGTTTCGGGTCATAAAATATTTTCAATATTTTATTCCTTTTTATGTTCTTCTCTTTATTCTATAATTTTGGCAATAAAAACCTTATTTTATGTATAAATAATACAATGAATAATGAATGCTATTATGCACAAACTGATGCTATTTACATGCATTAGCTAGGGTTTTTAAGGCCAAAATGATAGAATAAAGGTGATGAAATGGAGATTCATTACCCCCTATACTTGCCTTTGCTAATCCCTAGCAAAAACTTATGCAATAAGTACAAAAGAATAAAGAAGAAGAAGAAGAAAAGAAAGAATAAATGGAATTGATTTTAATAAGTAAACTTTTCTGTACAAAATCAAAGTTTAGAGCTCAGGTTAGACCTTTGTGTGAAAATGTGTGTGGAACCTGGCCGAGAACCAAATTTAAAACACAACATCTTTCGAGAGTATCAGAACTCGGTTCAAACCACCTCAATAGCCAGGTCAGAACTAGCCTAAATCATACGCAAACTCTTATGACTATGAAGCTGACTTGTACAGTGTAAGTTATAGTGGCTCTCCCCAACTGAAATTACAAAGGAACTGAATTCTCCGGAATGACAACCCAATGATTCCCCAAACCAGCACTTTGTCCTTGAGGAGCGGGGTATTCCCTTCTAAGTTCAAGTGGCATCTAACTCAAGAGGAGGAGGTGAAACAAAGAATGGACGGTAGCCAGTGTAGAAACTTATCCTAGATGCAAGACCAGTGTAGTCAAGTCATCCACCAGCAGGCTCACATGGTATAACTTTGATTCTCAAGCTTGCTTATTTTCTATACAACATATATACATACTCCAACAGGAATTTTTATTTTTATTTTCAGGCCTTTCCACTTTTTTGGAGTTTTTTTTCTTTTAAATACAATATACATCAGCATTTACATAAGGACTTGGAGTTTTTTTTCTTTTAAATACAATATACATCAGCATTTACATAAGGACTTCTTCCTCTTGAGCTATAAGACTATCCCTCTTTTGAAGCTTTATTGCAACCCAAACTCTCCTGTCATTCAACGTCATTGTAACTGGATCGGGTTGGGGTGCACTTCCCTCCCTAGACAAGTACGAATGTTTCCACTCGTGTGCATATCAGACCGCCAAATCCAACCCCCTCACCACACCATCTGAGTTGAGCCAAGTGAAAGGTGCAAAAGTTAGGTCACGACCGACAAGAGTCATGTGTGTGTCTTAAAAAGTTTTAGTCAGTCAGCTGAGGTGACTTGAACCCAGCCCTGAGTCTCAAAGAATTAAGTATGAATAGACCTGAAGTACCTTAAACCTAGTTACCATAAGGTTCCAGTGCAGTTAGGTGCAGTAAGGTCCAACCAAGCTCCAATATTCGACTTTATTGGACTAGTTCAATCATCAAGCTCAATTGAAAAGAATATGAATGCTATGCAAATGCTATGTACAATGCAGAAAGAACGATGCAATTTTCAAAAAGAATTTGAAAATAAAATGAATTTTTACACAAAGAATTTTGCAAAAAGAATTTTAGCTCACGTAAGGTATAAAATATGTTCAGCTATTTACATGGGCATGCTTATTTTTATTTATAAGAGATAAGCATTAAAGAATTTACAAATTTTAAAAGTTTATTTCATAAGTATATCTATAGTTGGAAATGAATTTTATGTAGATATTATTTTTATTAATTTTATGCTTTTATTCCTCAAATTTATTTGAAAATAATTTTCAAAACTATCGTAAAAATAATTTTTGTAAATATTTACAGACATTTGAAATCCATTTTGCACAGATTTTTCAAACAATATATATACATTTTCAAAATATTTTGACAACCATTTTCAAAATCATTTACATATAGGATTCAAATACTTTATTTCACACAAAGAAAAGAATTATTGCAATTAAAATGTTTTTACAAAGGTTGAAAAAATTTCACAAAAAGTTGTCCAAACGGTTCACACCATTTTTCAAATCATTTTGCAAAAGTATTTTTAACCTGATTTATTAATTGGTATATACAAAAAGATTTTTAAAGGAATAAGAAGCATGATTACATGTTTTTTAATGAATTATATATGTATATATATAGTAATTTTAGCCATCTTTACTAATAAATAATACAAAAGTATGAGTTATGGATAAAGTATATATAGAGTATATATGTGCCCCTTATGCTTAGCATGAGCTATGTCCTCATAGATCGAAAAGAGAAAGAGAAGACATAACTCGTACTAAATATAGAAAAGCCTATACTACAATGACTGAAAGAATAAGACATGAAAGAATAGCGAGAAAATGAATAAGAAGTTGACCATCCCCCCTATACTTAGGATCAAATAATCCTAAATGTAGCAGACTGTACACAACGCAGGGAGGGCCAAGGGTGGGAATGAGCAGATCACTTCTCGGGCTGTCTCCCTCGATACATAGGGTGAGATATCCCTAAGTATAGTAGAGCAAATAAAAAACAGAGGAGACGATAGAGGGGATCAAAGAAGGAATGAATCTAGGGTACACCCCCTATACTTAGGACAAAGTACGTCCTAAGTACCAAAAACTGACAAAAAGGGGTGATGCCTTTTATTAGAAAAAGAAGAATGAAAAGGAAAAGAAGGAAAGAAGAAAATAAGAAAAGAGAGATATATACAGATAGATAAATAGATCGTAGAGAATGTACTCATCACTCCCCCTATACTTAGGGAGGAAGATCCCTAAGTATAAGCAACAACAGGAGTGATGAAACATGATGTAGAAAGAACAACAGGATGTGTACCCCCTATACTTAGGACCAAGTACGTCCTAAGTATAGTCACACAGATATGGTGTATGATTTGGGGTGCACAAGACATACGGAAGAAAGAAGGAATAGAATACACAACACATATATACAACATGTAAAGAGATCGAAAATGATCTCAAGAAAATCGAATGCACGAACATGACTCTTGTAGAGCGTGTGAGAAGTATGAGGATAAATGTAGGTCTACCCAAGCAACTTTGGGCTCATGCAATGAATATAACAACATATTTAATCAATCGAGGTCCGTTTGCTGCATTAGACGAGGATCTTCTAAAAGAAACATGGACATGAAAGGAGGTAATACTTTCTCATTTACATGTCTTTATTAGATGCATAGCTTATGTTCACATTGAGTAGGAAGATAGAGGAAAGATATAAAGTAAGGAAGTGTACGTAACTTTGTTGGATATGGTACAGATAACAATAGATATAGATTGTGGGGTTTGAAGAACAAAAAGACAATTAGAAGCATTGATGACATATTCAATGAGTCTTCCTTATACAAGGATGAATTAATAAAAGTGAAAACAACTGAAGAACTGGACTTTGCGGAGTTTGATGGAACTCGCAAACAGAGCACACCACAACTAAGTGATGAGAAGGTGCAACACATCCCACAGAATAATCCGCAAACTCCGGTGTTACAGAAATCTTCCAAAATCAGCAAACCTATTGCAAGATATTCACCTTGAATCATTTATTATTGATAGATAACAGTAAACTTGAATGTCGTGATTAAGTTATACAAGGTGAGACAAGGAATCAATGTGAGTTAGCCATGTATGAGAAACTTTTTCAAGAAATAAAACGTGGGAATTAGTCCCATTACTGAAGGAAAAAACAGCTCTACATAATAAGTGGATGTATGGGGTGAAGTAGGAAGATGATGGTTCCAGTAAATACAAAGATCGACTAGTGGCAAAGGGATTTTAACATAAAGAAGGAGTTGATTTTTCAGATATCTTTGCACATGTTGTAAAGGTCTCAGCCATAAGAGCTAATATTAACCATTGTTGCAGCTGAAAACTGACAATTGTAGCTGGATTTTAAGACAATATTTCTCCATGAAGATCTCGAGGAGGACATCTACATACAACAACCATAGGGTTGTGTAGCTACTAAAAAAGAAGACATGGTATACAAGATTAGAAAAAATCGTTGTAGCTTTAAGCATGCACCAAGACAATGGTACAAAAAGTTTGATGATTTCATGACAAATACATGATTCCGCAAGTGTCATGCTGACCATTGTTGCTACTTCAAAAAATTGGTATGTTTTACATCATTATATTATTGTACGCAAATGACATGCTTATTGATTGCTCCTACAAGGAAGAAATAACAAATATGGAGGTAATATTGTCTGAAGAGTTTGAGATGAAGGATTTAGGTCCTACAAAGAAAATCCTTGGAATACAGATTAACAGAGACATGAAGAACAAGAAGATGAGATTGTCTCAATCAGATTACATCGATAAACTACTTGAGAGATCTGCAAAAATTATTCTAACACATTTAGGGAGCCACTTCAAACATTCAAAGGAGAAAGAACCTGCTACAAAAGAGGGGCATGAGTACATGTCAAAAGTATGTATGCAATGCTTTGCACAGACTAAGCATCTCTCATGTTGTGGGAGTTTTAAGCAGATTCATGACGAATCCTAGCAAGGAACACTGTGAAGCTATGAAATGGATTCTAAGCTATCTGAGATGTACATCTATCATGGCATTGTGTTATGTAAACATTGACATTTTCGTTCGAGGTTTTGTTGATTTAGATTTTGCAGGAGATGATGGCGAGAAAGCATAGGAGGGTATGTCTTTACCTTAGAGAGTGGAACTGTTAGTTGAATCTATAGACTCAAGAAGAAAGTAACTATTTCGATCAGAAAAACAGAATATGTGACGACAACAAAAGCTTACAAAGAAATGATAAGGATGGAGGGTTTGATGTAAGATCTGAATAAAGAATGGGAAGATTGCCAAATTCAGTGACAATCAAAGTGCAATTCATCTTGCAAAGAACTCTGCTTTTCACTCTAGGACTAAGTACATTGATGTGAAGTACCACTTAATTCAGATGCAGCTAGAAGATGGACAAATTTAATTTGAAGAAGATCTGCACATTAGAAAATCCTGTCGATATGTTCACAGAGTCCATAACAGTGGAGAGGTTGAAGATATGTTTAGTTTCTATTTGTCTTCAAGCATAGAAGACAAGGAAACTCACACCAGGACTATTGAAAATGTGGCATGTACCACAAATCAACCCTCAAGTGGGAGATTTTTGAGATTCATCCTGTGAAGACTGATTGAGTGAATACTAGTGGAGAACATTGCTGATATAACTGATCTCCCTCATGCCTTCTGATTGGTCGAAAGCTGTTGGGCTGGATTGTTGAGGTGTTTGATAAGCCTTCTGCATCCTGATTGACCAAGAGCTGTTGGGTTGGATTACTGAGATGCTCAATCCATCTCTTGCATCCTGATTGGCTGAATGCTGATAATTGGGATTGCTGAATATAATTGGTATTCTTTTGTTGTAGTACAAAAGGAAAACCTTGTGGCACCATGATAACTAGGTATTCCGCAAGGGTCACAATGACATATAAAGTGTCGCTGGGGCGACCGCTCACAGGACACCTAGTTAATCAGCAATTAACCCACATGAAAGAATAAATCAATAGAGTCCCAAAATTGTGAATTAACATTTATTACTCTACCACAAAATGCACAGTGAATAAGTATGTAGAGGTCGATCCACAGAGAGCAATACAAAAAAGCAGTAGCCTATGATGTCCATGTACAACAGAGTCATCCTTGTGTGAAGCCTATTTTTGTGGGTTTTCTCTTTTTTTTTCTTTTTCAATAAGGGAATATATATACAATGTAGGGAGAGGGGTCATATAATATTTATAAAAATACACAAAAATAGTCAAAAATTCAGAAATAAAATCTTTTTGGTATTTTTATGATTTTTTACTATTTTTGTGATTTTTGGGCATTTTTTAACCTATTTTTGGTATTTTTAAATACTGAAATAAAGCAAAACAGTGGAGTAACGACAGGCTGGGGGTAAAATGGTAATTAAAAATATCACACAACCACAGAATTTTTCCAAACCATTTTAAAGTAAAGAGGTTAAAATATAGAAACTACAGAACTTGAGTTTGCAATTTTTGGGGTTTTCTAAAATTTTTTATATTTTTTAGAAGTTTTTGTGTATTTTTGAATTTTTAAGGCTTTTCCTTTGATATTTTTAATGATTTTTGGATTGACACTTAATTATGAAAAAAGATATCATATTTAATTTTTTTGGAATTTTTCGAGGTGTTTTACTATTTTTTGGTATTTTATAAGATAGACAATAAATAAAATGCATGTTTTTATTTTTAATAAATGCAAAAATGCAACAAAATTAAAAACTAAAAATAGGGCATGCAAAAGCAAGCTAACAGGAGCTTATATCCATTTTTGCAAAATTTTTCAAGTTAATATGAGGCATGAAATAAATGGACAAAGCATACAAAAATATATGGCCTGACAGGGGCATTTTTGCAAATAAAGATAAAGTCAGGGGCTTCTGTGCAAAAACACCAAAAATATAAAATGTGGCTTGCAAATTTAAGGGCTAAAGTGAAATACAAAACCCGTCAGGGATCCCTGCGCAAAATACCCATCACGTGGGACTACACGTGATCCGCACCCATAGGGACCAAAAAGTAATTTCCAAAAGTCCAGGGTCCTTTATACAAATTTTCACAAAAATATTACACTGAAATTTTATTTTATGGACTAAAGGCAAATATGCGAACATACAGGGGTGCTTGTGCAATTTAGCCACCTCACGTGGGGGTACACGTGAGGTGACATGGAATGGACCTAAACATAATATCAGAAAAGTACAGGGGGGGTCCATGCAAAATTTACACGCTAAAATAAACTTCAACTTTTATTTACAGGGGTGAACAATAAATATCAAAAAGGACGGGGCTAAATGAGAAATTTACCCCTTATTTAGGCGCTGACGGATGGCGATGAAGGCTTCACTTGGACACGCGTCGCACATCCGACGGCGGGTACCGGTTCGTCGATGAAGGGCTGAGATTAGATCCTCCTCGTGGATCGGACGGTGATGGCGATGCTTCATCCAACGCTTGTCGTTCAATCTGGGGCGCGCCTCCTGATCGGACGGCGATGAAGGCGTCTGGAAGAACAGGGAAGAAGCTCGCGCTCGGCGAGCTTCGATCGTGAAGCTTGGGCTTCTCCCTCGCGTCTGAGATGGTCTGGACGTAGCTGGAGGCCTCCCGCGTCTGCTCGTGGTCTTCTCATGGCTCCTGGAGGTCCAAGGAGCTCAGACGAGGTCGATGAAGGTCGGGACCTCCAGGAGCCTCTTCCTGGTTCCAATCGGGCCCATATGGGCTCCTTTCGTCTTCTGACCTGCACAGGAAGAACCGGGGGAACGAGGGCTATCTCCTCAACCCCGGGTATTGAAGCTCTGCAGCAAGGTGGAGTGAGGCGGAGGAGCTCCGGCGATAGGCGGAGGTGGAGCTCCGATTCGCAAAGACCAGAGGTCCTTGGTTGAACAAAGATGATAGATAGATGGGGAACGCGATGGGAAACGAAGTGGGGTGAACGTGGCGGTCGGAAACGCTCGAGATCACAGTGAAGAAGTCGCCGGAGCGGAGCTCCGACGAACTTCGAATTTTCTATTTCACGCTACGCTACTGATCTAAAAGCTAAACTAAGAACGGGAGTGAAAAGCAAACACTAAAATCTACCTAAAATGCAATAAAGGGCAGCTCTTATACCTGGGGGCCACCAGGGAGCAGGACGGACGCCGGAGCTCCGTCGCATCAAAACTTTCCCTCCTCCGGCCGATTCAAGTCACTGCGATGCTCCCCCTGTCACGAGGAACCTCCCAGGATCAAAGTCGAGGCTTTTGGGTGGATGAAATTGGCCAAATTTGAGGAGGGGTGCGAAGCTTCTTATTTGTAAACATTGGTCTGGACCCTTATTGACCAGTGGTTATTGATTAATCCAATGAGTATCGTGTTGATCTAAGATATCGGCGGGCATCAGCGATAATCAGGGATGATTTCTTGTGAAGAAAGCGAGCTTGATCGATGGACGAGATGCCCGTAAAAAGAGGGAAGAAAATCGGGGAAAAGACACTTCTGGCGCGCCAGGTCCTGGATGGGACAGTTGACCGGGCGGTCAACAAAGGTTGCGCCCTCATTGGTCCACCTGGGACGCTAGAGGACAAAATAGGGAATTTTGCTCGAAATTGATTTATTTGACATAATAGATGATTTTATTATTTTTTTCTTATAAAATAAAAAATGTGTATTATTTCATGTAGTATTTATTTATGATTTTTATTGAATTTTTTGAAGTGTTTTATTATAAGTTTATTTTAATAATGTGTATATGCATGTATTTACATGTATTTTGTGTATTTTATTTTTAATTTGTTTATTTTATTTTATTATTTTATTGTCTTATTTTATAAATTTATAATTTATTTTTGTGAGTGTGAGGGTATTTTTATTAAATTTTGTGAGTTTAATTTCCTATTTAAATAAATAGGGATATGTATATGTAGGTATATTTGTAGGTCTTTTACCTATATATTATATACTTTATTTATTTAATGTATTTTATTTGTTTTTATTCTGAATTTATATTTTTAATAAGTTATGTATGATATTTACATTATTATAAAAATAAAGAATAAAATAATTAAATCCCCTTTTATTTATGTACATACTTAGCATAGGTATTTTGCCTATGTATTACATAAGCTTATTTTATTTTACAAATTCTTTTTGGTTTTCATTTATTATAAATATGTACATGTATTATACACATTATTTACAAAATTCTAGAAATATAATTTGATAAAAAATAATGGATAATGAATAAATTGAATATTTTAATCAGGCAGGCTGCACAATGAGGGCAAAAAACCTAACTTTTGCAGATGGACTCCAAAAATTATGAAACCAATTTTTATTAAATAGAACTTGGAAAGCTATATACAATTAAGGTGAGTTTGGGTGATTTGGAGTTTTTATTTGCAAGATATGAGTCTGTAAAGTTGAGATTTTGGCTTTTTATTATGTGTATAAAATGTACACTGAGTATTATTTTTACACAAACTCAATTTTGTATTTTTATTTACATTATTATCTACAACTTTCATGTACAAAGTTTCTTTATTTGATGAATGAATAATTATATACAAAATAGGTGTCAAAAATGCATAAATAAATGCATGAATAAATGAGGTATTTATTGTACATTGGCTTTTATCTTCCCCTACTTTATTCCTTGTCGACCAATTCCATGCTGGCCTTGGTCTCGGGGTTAGGGTCATAAAATATTTGCAATATTTTACTCCTTTTTCTTTTCTTCTCTTTATTCTATAATTTTGGCGTTAAAAACCTTATTCTATGTATAATAAATACAATAAGTAATGAATGCTATTATGTGCAAATTGAGGCTATTTACATGCATTTGCTTGGGGTTTTAAGGCCAAAATGATAGAATAAAGGTGATGAAATGGAGATTCATCACCCCCCCTATACTTGCCTTTGCTAGTCCCTAGCAAATACTTATGCAATAAGTACAAAAAGAATAAAGAAAAGAAAAAGAGAGTTAAAGAAGGATAGAGTGAATAGGGGTGCTTTCAGTGCAATGTATGTCTTTATAAAATCTGAATTTAGAGCTCCTGTCAGACCTTGGATGTAGATGTGTGTGGAATCTAGTTGGGAACCAAATTTAAAACACAACTGCCTTCGAGAGTCACAGAACTCGGTTCAAATCACCTCAATAGCCAGGTCAGAACTAGCCTACATCATACGCAAACCCTTATGACTATGAAGCTGCCTTTGTACAGTGTAAGTGATAGTGGCTCTCCCCAACTGAAATGACAAAGGAACTGACTTCTCCAGAGTGACTACCCAATGATTCCCCAATCCAGCCCTCTACCGTCAAGGAGCGGGGTATTCCCTTCTAAGTTCAAGTCACATCCGACTCAAGAGGAGGAGACGGGGGAGAAGAATGGACGGTAACCAGTGTAGCTACCTATCCTGGGATGGAAGACCAGTGTAGTCAAGTCATCCAACTGCAGGCTCACATGGTATGACTTTGATGCTCAAGCTTGCTTATAACATATGTACATACTCCGGCAGGCATTTTTATCTTTATTTACTTACAAGCCTGTCCACTTTTTTGGAGTTTTTTTTCAACATACTATTTACAGCAGCAGTTACATAAGGACTTTTTCCTCTTGAGCTAGAAGACTATCCCTCTTTTGAAGCTTTATCGCAACCCACACTCTCTTGTCACTCGACTTCATTGAAACTGGACCAGGTTGGGGTGCACTTCCCTCCCTAGACGATGACGAATGTTTCCACCCGTGTGCGTCTCAGACTGGAAAATCCAACCCCCTCACCACTCCAACTGAGTTGAGCCAAGTGAAAGGTGCAAGTGTCCAAGTTAGGTCACGGCCGACAAGAGTCATACGTGTGTTTCGAAAAGTTCTAGTTAGTCCACTGAGGTGACTTGAACCCAGCCCTGATTTCTCAAAGATTTAAGTCTGAACAGACCTGAAGTACCTTAAACCTAGTTCCCATAAGATTCCAGTGCAGTTAGGTGTGGTAAGGTCTAACCAAGCTCCAATTTGAGACTTTATTGGACTGATTCAATCATCAAGCTCACTCAAAAAGAATATGAATGGTACGATCATGCTATGCACAATGAATGATGCAATTTTTCACAAAGAATTTGCAAGAATCAAAAAGCTTTTTACACAAAGAATTTTTGCAAATAAGAAGCTTGACATATAAAATGGACATACAATTATTTACACGGGCGTGTTGTCTTATTGACAAATGAATGGATGTATAAGGACTTTTATAAGTTTTAATGAATTCTTTATTCAGGTTGTACGAAAAGTATTTTATGTATTTGATTTACAAGTGTTTGTAATGATGCTTTTATTTCTCAGATCTAGTTTGAAAATAATTTTGCAAACTATAGTACACGATAATTTTTGCAACCATTTACACACATTTGAAAACTATTTTTGCAAAGATTTTCCACACTATATACATTTTTCACAATAGTTTTGACAAACATTTTTCAAAACATTTGCACATAGGTTTTTCAAATCCTTTATTCCACACAAAGGAAAAGTTTTTCACTCCAAACAATTTTACACATGTTGAAAAGATTTCACAGCAAATTTTTCAAACGGTTCACACTACTTTTCAAATCATACTATATAGGTATTTAACCTGATTTATTAATCAGTATATACAAAAGAAGAAAAATTGTATTCGATGTACAACATGGTTTTGGATCTTATAAGCTTTATTTGGTATTATTGCTTATTTTTGTATGAGAAATTTTCGTGCAGACTCCTCAGACTTACTCAAGAATTATTTTCAAAAGATTTTAGAAACTATAGTCCAAACTACTTTGACAAACATGTTCACGCATTTGCAGATAATTTTACAAAGGTTTTTCACACAGGATAGATAGATTTTTCAAAGCAATTTGACAAACAAATTTTTTCCAATCATTTGCACACTGATTTTCACACATTTTTATTTCACTCAAAGAAAAGAAATTTTACAAACGAAAATTATTTTGCAAAGGTTGAATACTTGTACACACTATTTTTCAAGCAAATTTTCAAAAGATTTTTCAAAGAGAATATTTTGCACAAAACGCTTTTCCTGACTTATTAATCAGTACAAGTACACAGAGTCTGAGGAGCTCACAATCATCTTTTATTATTATAGAGTTACTTATTACTTTTTAGATTGAGTTGATGTTTTATTTTTCAGTATGAGTTATGGCTTATTGTATATACATGGTATATACGACCCCCCTATACTTAGCTTGAGCTATGTCCTCATAGATCGAAGAAACAAGAGAAGACATAACTTGTACTGAGTATAGACAGATCTAAAGAATATATGGGAATGAATGAGAAGTTGACCATCCCCCCTATACTTAGGATCAAATAATCCTAAGTATAGCAGATTGTACAAAAGCAGGGAGAGTCAAGGGTGGGAATACACAGATCGTATTCAGATTGTCTCCCCCTATACTTAGGGTAAGATACTCCTAAGTATAGACAAGAAGAGGAGACAATGGAGAGGATTGAAATGAAATGAAAAACTCGGGGTGCACATCCCCCCTACACTTAGGACAAAGTATGTCTTAAGTATAGAAAACTGTCAACAAGGGCGGCACCTTTTAGATACAAAAAGAAGATAGAAAAGGAAAAGAAGAAAAGAAGAAAAGAAGAAAATTAGATAAACAATTTTTGGAGTACATTGTCTGAATCTTTTGATGCTGTCACTGTTGTGGATATGTCATCATGGTGCACAAGCTGAATGGAGTCTACAACGGCCAAGAATGTATCTGGTTCGAGGTAAGGCTTTAGGAGTTGGCCATTGACGAATGGCTGTGCGTCAGGGGACAATTCTGATATGGCAATACTTCCATTGTCACGCACTTCACAAACTCGAAATGGCCCTGTCCACTTACTCTTCAATTTGCCTGGGAATATCCGCAACTTTGCATCAAATAACCACACCTTCTGTCCAATATCAAAGATCTTTCGTCTGATGTGCCGGTCATGCCAGCGTTTCACCTTCTCTTTGTACATCAATGTGTTATCCTATGCATAGTCTCAGAACTCCAAGAGTCTGTTCAGATCATCCTTTCTTTTCTGACCACTTTTGTGTGAGTCCAAATTGCAAATGTTAACTGCCCATAAAAACTTGTGAATTAATTCAACTGGCAGATGGCACGACTTCCCATATACAAGACGATAGGGCGACATGCCCAAGGGAGACTTGTAGGCGGTTCTTGTAAGCTCATATGACCGAGTCCAAGAGTTGGGACCAGTCTTACCTGTTTGGCCTGACAAGTTTCTGCAGGATAGTCTCGATTTCTCTGTTTGATAATTCTGCCATGCCATTGGTCTAAGGATGGTAAGGAGATGCGACACGGTGGTCGATGTCGTACTCCTTCATCAATTTCTTGACCTCTTTGTTAATAAAATGGCTACCCCCGTCTGATATAAGAATTTTCGGTATCCCGAACCGCAAAATGATGTTCTTCTTCCGGAACTGACATACTGTTCGGCTGTCGGCAGCTCGAGCAGGGATAGCTTCAACCCAACGACTCATGTAATCGACGGCAAGAAGGATGTGCTCAAAACCTTGACTATTAGGGAAAGGTCCCATGAAGTCAATGCCCCATGCATCGAAAACGTCCGCTATCTGAATGATTCTCATGGGCATTGAATCTTTTGCAGTGAGTGTACCTTTAAATCTCTGACAGTCAATACATCGCTTGACAAATTCTGCAGCATCCTTAAATAATGTGGGCCACCAGAAGCCACACTGAAGTACTTTGGCTGACGTACGATCTCCAGAGTGATGTCCACCAGATTCGAGCGAGTGACAATGCTCGAGGACACTAGATTGCTCCTCCTGAGGGATGCACCTACGCCAAATGCAATCTGCTCCTTCCCTGAATAAAAGAGGATCCTCCCATTGATAGAATCGGATGGTCGACATGAATTTGTTCTTCTTATTTTTCGTCCAATCCGTTGGTGTTGCCCCAGAGGCGAGGTAGTTGACTATATCAGCATACCAAGGAAGAGAATCCACTGCTAAGATTGATTCGTCAAGGAAGGTTTCTGTGATGGGTGCATTGTTCAGAGGAGACTCGTGCTGCTCAATTCTGGAGAGATGGTCTGCTACACATTCTGAACTCCAGGCTTGTCCTTGATTTCCAGATCAAATTCCTGGAGGAGAAGGATCCATCGAATCAGTCTCGGCTTGGCATCCTTCTTCTGCTGGAGGTACCGGATAACAGAGTCGTCTGTAAAAATTGTGACTTTTGATCCCAACAAATAGGATCTGAACTTCTCAAGGGCGAAAACCACAGCCAGCAACTCTTTCTCTGTCACTGTGTAATTTCTCTGTGCTTCATCTAATGTTCTGCTGCCATAGTGAATGGCATAGGGCGCTTTCTCTTTCCTCTGCCCAAGAACAGCTCCGACTGCAAAGTCTGATGCATCGGTTAATATCTCAAAAGGAAGAGACCAGTCAGGCGGCTGTAAGATTGGAGCCTGAGTAATAAGCTCCTTCAGGTGATTGAAAGCAAGGAGAACCTGTTGATCGACATTGAATTTAGTTTCCTTGCACAGAAGTTCTGTCAAAGGTCGGGCAATGCGGCTGAAATCCTTGATGAATCGTCTGTAAAATCCCACATGCCCCAGGAATGACCTTACATTCTTCATTTTCTGAGGTGGTTGTAGATTTACAATAACATCCACCTTTGCCGGGTCGACTTCGATGCCACGTTTGGAAACGACGTGACCCAGCATAATGCCTTCAGTGACCATGAAGTGGCTCTTTTCCCATAAAAGCACTAGATTGACTTCCCGACACTTCTGAAGCACTCTGTCTAGGTGCTCAAGACAAGAATCGAAACTATCACCATAGACATAGAAGTCATCCATGAACACCTCGAGAAAACTGCCTACCATCTCGGCGAAAACTGCTAGCATGCATCTTTGGAAGGTTGCAGGTGCATTGCATAATCCAAAGGGCATTCTCTTGAAGGCGTAAGTGCCGAATGGGCAAGTGAAGGTAGTCTTCTCTTGATCTTCAGGGGAGATTGCCACTTGGTTGTACCCAGAATACCCATCCAAGAAGCAGAAGAACTCATTGCCTGCTAGCCTTTCCAAGACTTGATCAATGAATGGCAAAGGGAAGTGGTCCTTCTTCATTGCTGCATTAAGACGGCAGTAGTCAACACACACCCGCTAGGACGTTGGTACCCAAGTGGATATTTCCTCTCCTTTATCATTTGTAACCACGGTAAGCGCGGATTTCTTTGGAACTACGTGCAGTGGGCTTACCCATTTCGAATCGGAGATGGGATAGATGAAGCCTGTGTCACACCACTTCGTGATTTCTTTCATGACGACGTCCCAAAGGTTTGGGTTCAATCTTCTTTGGAATTCACGGGACGGCTTGGCGTCTTCTTCCAGGTAGATGTGATGCGAACACAAAGCAGGATTTATCCCTCAGAGATCTGATACGCACCAACCAAGTGCCTTGCGGTTTTTTTCTAGAACCTCGAGAAGACGAGATTCTTGATCCGGATTTAGCCTGCTGCTAATGATGATCGGATACATTTGTTCTTCACCCGCAAGGAAAGCATACTTCAGGCCTTCAGGAAGTGGCTTGAGTTCTGGTGTTGATCTGTCCAACCTGTTGGTCACTTCAGATACTGTGCTGGTGGTGGAATGTACTTCTTTGAGGGGGCTACCATCCTCATCATTCTGTTGAGATCCTAGTGAGTTGTTGAACGATTCTGCGTTAGGCTGATCGTGTTCGGTCTGAAGTGAATGATCAAAGAGATGCGCCTGCATCTGCGAATCTGTCTCCCAAGAATCATCGGAGCATAGGTTAACTGTACTTTCCAAGTCCTCCTCTAGTGTGAGGATTTCCTGGGTCCATGAATCATTCAATGACAAGGATGAATCTCTGATCTCGGCAATAAAGTCACAGTCTACTTCAGATGCTTCCTGGCTCTCATCAGTCGTGGCATTCGGCTCTTTGTTCATGTTTATAGTGATTTGCTGGGTGCTCGAGCTGAAAGTAATCTTGCCAGACCCGTAATCAACCACGGCACCTGAAGTACGAAGGAATGGTCGGCCAAGGATGATAGGGGTCTGGAGTAGGGGTGCAGGTGAGTCCATATCAAGGACTACGAAATCAGCTGGGAATTGCATCTCCGCACTTTAACTACAACGTCTTCCAAAAGACCTCGGGGTCGCTTGACGGATCGGTCAGTGAACTGAAGGATCATGCGTGTCTGCTTGAGCGGACCTAGCCTAAATTCTTGCATTATGGATGAGGGCAGAAGGTTGATGGAAGACCCACTGTCAAGGAGAGTGCGCTCGAAGACCTGGTCAAAAATCTCACAACTGATCAGAGGTGCTCCTGTATCTTGCTTCTTCTGTTGGAGGTTGCTGATAGCTGCGACTGTTGCCATGGAGAGAATGTGTTTTTCTACATCTCGGCGTCTGTTTTCTTGCGTTGGGCGACGCCTGTTGGTACATGCCTCCTTTAGTCCTTTCTTCACAGCTGGCATGTACTCCACGGCCTTTAATAAGGGAATCTCAACAGTCAACTTGTCTAGTATTTCCACAACTCCCGGATCAGACAATGCTTTTTTTCATTTTGCAATTTTTTTGGATTTTTCTATTGCATGAGGGAAAGGAATATGTACATCTCTAGCAGGAAAAGTATAGTTCTTATGTACATCAAAATCATCGCCCATAGAATGTTGTACATCCGGATTACAAAAAGGAGTACAAACTGGATTCTGACATGCTGGTGCTGAAGAGCGAGCACAAGATATAGCATCTGCTCCGTCGGCTGGCGAGGGATCGGCTGCTGCTGGCGGCTCCTCCAAGGCTGGCGCGACTTTTCTTCGGCTGCTAGCTTCTTTTTGTTGTTTTTGATTTTGCTGATTTTTTTGTATTTTTAGCTGGGGATGCTGGCATTGCACGACAGCTGGAATGGCTTCTCCTTCTTCTTCCTCCTCACCCGCCCCTGTAGCTGGCACGGCTGATGCAGAAGATGACGATCCACCTGGTTTTTTATTCTCCCCATTCTTGATAGCAGGTGGAGGCAAGGCCCTACCGCTCCTGAGAGTGACATCATTAGAATACACAGTGTTATCATTTTCCAACTCTACAGATGCAGACAGGACATCACATTCTACCTGCTCTCTCTTTTTGGAGCTATTGGGGTTGTCTTCGACCTGAGCTGGAATGGTGGTCTTTGTGGCAGTCAGCTCGTCGAGCCTCTTGGTCATATCTGCTAGCCCTTTGACAAGTTGGGCCAAGCAGTCCATGGTCGGGTTCACTGGAGTTGCCTCGGTGGATTCAGCGTGCAGACCACACTGTTGTTGCAGATGCTGGTGTTGAGGTTGTTGTAGGTAGTGCGGAGGTGGTGCAGGAAGCTGAAGCTGCTGATAAGAAGGAGGAGGATACTGCTGGTACTGCTGAGGTGGAGCAGCTGCATACTGATGGAAGGGTTGTGGGTGACGGTATGGCTGCTGCTGATACTGCTGGTTCTGCCTCCATTGATTTGCATACTAGGGAGGCTGATGATACGGTGGTGGCGGCTATGAGGACGGACCAAAACGACCACCCTGAGGCTGGTGGTATTGCCGGTTGGTTGGTGGATGACCCTAAGGTTGTCCCGTAGGACGGGTTGGTTGTGCTTCGTGACTCCATACCCCGTTCACTTCCTGGACCAGGGGTGGTGGTGGGAATACCGAATCAGATCCTGATATAAACTCTAGTTGATACACAACCATCTGCTGCTGCAGTTGGCCCTGGTCGGGT
Source organism: Ottelia alismoides (assembly GCA_037367405.1). Lineage (NCBI taxonomy): Eukaryota > Viridiplantae > Streptophyta > Magnoliopsida > Alismatales > Hydrocharitaceae > Ottelia > Ottelia alismoides. The sequence continues at coordinate 303,159 of JAZKJV010003969.1, read as the reverse complement.
GCCTGCACGTAGTACACGTGCTGGACTGCTAGTGGCTGTTGGCTCGGCTGAGGCTGATGTAGTGGTGGTTGCTTGTCTTTCCTCTCAGCTGGAGCTTCTAATGGTGCAGCCGACTGAACAGAATTGATGGTGCCCACCAGCAGTTCTAGCTGCTTGGTGATCTGATCCAGCTTGTCTAAATTCAGAGTCCTCTTCTCGATCACAGTGAGTTTTTCGAGATCATGTGGTCGTTTCTCAATAATATCAACCTTCGAGAGATGGCCCCCGATGATGCTGAGGTTGGAGCTCTCATCTCTCTCCGCCTCGCGGGACGCTGCCATGTGTACTTGTTTCTGGAGGATCTGGGGCTGCTTCTGGTATGCTTTTGATGAAGAGAGGGAGGCCTCTCCTTCGGCCATTTCTTGGAATATCTACCAGACTACATCTTCATCCTTGTTGAAGTATGAACCCCCACATGCTACGTCAACGAGCCTTTGGCTCTTAATGTTCAGACCCCCAAAAAAATGTTGCACCAAACTGGTCTTCGGGATCTCATGATGGGGACATTTCTCCTGCAGATCGGTGAATCTCTCCCAGGCTTCGTGTATGGATTCATGTGCTCCTTGGGAGAAGTTGCAGATACGTGCTCGCATCTGGTTGATCCGACCGAGAGGATAATATTTATGCAGGAAGGCGGACTTCAGCTCCTCCCAGGTGGTTACAACCTTCCCCAGATGTTTGACCCAATAAAGGGCCTTGTCTTGCAGGCTGAAGGGGAATGCCATCATTTTGACAATGTCCAGAGGGACATTCGGATAGTGAGTAGTTCGGCAGATGCGGGAGAATTGCTGTTCGTGGATGTACGGCTCTTCACTTGTGTTTCCATGGAAGGATGGAAGGAGAGCGAGGAACTGGAGCTTCAGCTCAAAGTGAGCGTGTACCGGTGGAATGAGAATCCACTCGGTCATCTGGCTGTCTCCAGGATTATAGGTCTCTTTTAGTGTAGGCTTTTGTCCCCTAATTTCTAGCTCTCCGTCGTCATCAAGTGGACCACCACCTCCTCCTCTACCTCCTCCTCCCTTGGCTCTGTTCATCACATCATTCAACATATCCTGAAAAGCGGTCTGGGCTAGGGCTTGCTCTGTCAGCTGTTGTTGGATTGCTTGGATAGATGCTAATAGTTGTGCGTTAACTTGATTCTGATCTGGCAACTGTCCTTCTGGTTGAGGTGGTTGTTGACCCTTGCCCTTTCCTTGAGGAGCCATATCAGGGTCTGAGTCGGACGAAATGAATTCCGGAGTAGAAGCCAGGGTCCAGTCTGCCCTTCCATCTACAGAATGAAAGAATCTGAATCAGACCACTTGCATTATTGTCCACCTATCATGATAATTGTTGGAGTTAAGGTCAACCCCAACATGTTGTGAACGGAACAAGATGTAGACTGTAATCGACTTCCATTCACAACGGTGAAAGTGGGACAAAAGTGATCCCTGTTTATTGGGTGGTCAAAAGGGAGGTAGAAGACGAGGAGTCTGGAGATCGATCCGCAAAGTCCGGATCGGGTTCTTGGGAATCGCCTCGAATTTATTGGCGAAATCGAGTCCATGGAATCGATGTGGGCGTCGGCAAGGGTCCCGACAGAAACCATCCATGGATCGATTTCGCAAAGCAAGAGAGGAGTAGATGTTGGAGGAAGGATACAATGGTCAACAAGGAGTAAAAAGGAGTGCAAAACAATATAAAGGCTCAAACTGAGCAGGGGTCAAAGAGGAGTGACACAACAAAATTTGCGCAAAGGCGCGGGGCTTGATCTTTGAACCTTAATCTAGATCCATACAAACACAATACAAAATTGGGTTCACCAACTCATGCCATGTGAAGCCGTAAAGGTTCGGCTACTTATTATCTTTTCAGTTTTAGAGTTGTTATTTCAAGCATATCTTTTAACAAGTCCTTAGCACGCTACCCCTATAGGAGAGAGAATACTGCCAGAAAAGTATCCCGTACTTATCCTCCTCCTTTGTAACCTGTAGTCTGTACTTTTTGAGGTCCTTGTAACCCTTCCTGGATCCCTACTCAGCCAAAGAAATAGAGAGAGGAAGCCGATAGGCGAAACCAATACTTCGGTTCTCGCTCGCAACGGAATCACCCGTGAGCGTACAAGAACCTACTCGGACGCAAGACGATGAGACAGACACCCCCGTGAAGGCATGGCCTATGCTCGGTACTTCGGACAAGGTCGATGCTCTACACAACAGAGAGTCATCACTAGTGACCAAGCCCTACTCGCCTACGTACGATAGAAGCGCCAATACTTCGGTAATCCAGGCGATACACAAGGCAGTCATAAATTGGGATTTTGGCTCTATTCCTTATGGGACGTGCCTCGCTCAAGGGAGTAGGGTTTTGGTCCCCCCTCCAAGGTACCTGAAAACAATGAGGGCTTTATGAACCCAGTACAATGATAGTCCATTATAGATTTTAATTAAGGTCAAAGTTTATTTAGCAGTCCCCTTATTTTAGTTTTTTGGGTTGTCACTTTTTTTGAGTCTGTTTCATACCAGCGCCTAACGTTTTTGTAGATTTTCATTTAAGTCCTAGGTGCTTAAAATCAGAGGGAGATAGCGGAAAAGCCGTGCATGTTGGTTCTATGATGGAAATCTCACCATTGAACCGAATGATGCATGCTGAGTTAGAAGACTTACAGTCATCCCAGCTCTCTCCATGTGGTATGCAAAACAGAATTTTTAAACCTATCTACATGGCGGTGTGCATTCGACAAAATCGCCCTAAACATTAGCTGCTATTAACGTGAAGAACCACAAGTTGGTCACTTATCTTTAACCGAAGGGTCCGGTCTTGGCTTACCCCTCCTCTTCTCGACACACTCGAGTTCAGGAGTAGCGCTTGATGGGGCTCGCTCACGGCACACGGGTTAAGAGATAAATGACCGAACTGTTTAAGTTTGACTAGATCCATACGAAGTAGACTATAGGAATATGCCTTCTTATTAAGGTTTGGACCAAGCTACCGGATCAAGCAACCTATATCTAAGGGCTCCAAGCACACAAAACAACATGAAGTAAAGGCGGAAAGCACAAAACAACAGAAAACAAAGAAAAGAAGGTGGTAGAAAACACGGAAAACAACGATGAGGCCCCCAGGTGAACAGACACCCGGGCACTGGACCTCATTGTGAGGAGTAGAGTCCGGTTAATTATTACATGCCAAAATATCTCTCTCTCATCATAAATTACAAAAATGATCCTAATTGCTCTAGACCTATCTAACTCCCATCCCTTGGTATCCTTGATGCTCTCTCCAGATGGTCATGAGGTGAAGACCACCCTCCTCCAAGCTCGGCTGCCTTGGCTCCCTAAGAAACCATCCTCGCGTGGCGGGCCCTCGCATCAGAGTCACAAAGAGATTGAATTAGTATAGCTCAATGAATACAATAAAGCAGGAAAGAATTAATCACAATAAATAAAGCAATAAAGCATAGTGATCAATTGCAAAATAATTAGCTGCTCACATAATCAATGATACATCAATGTCTAACCAAGAATGACAAAATATGATAGGCCACGCTCATTGCTCCCCGGCAACGACGCCATCTGATAACTAGGTATTCCGCAAGGGTCACAATGGTATATAAAGTGTCGCTGGGGCGACCGCTCGCAGGACACCTAGTTAATCAGCAATTAACCTACATGAAAGAATAAATCAATAGAGTCCCAAAATTGTGAATTAACATTTATTACTCTACCACAAAATGCACAGTGAATAAGTATGTAGAGGTCGATCCACAGAGAGCAATACAAAAATGCAGTAGCCTATGATGTCCATGTACAACAGAGTCATCCTTGTGTGAAGCCTATTTTTGAGGGTTTCTCTTTTTTTTCTTTTTCAATAAGGGAATATATATACAACGTAGGGAGAGGGGTCATATAATATTTATAAAAATATACAAAAATAGTCAAAAATTCAGAAATAAAATCTTTTTAGTATTTTTATGATTTTTTACTGTTTTTGTTATTTTTGGGCAGTTTCAACATATTTTTGGTATTTTTAAATACTGAAATAAAGCAAAACAGTGGAGTAACGACTGGCTGGGGGTAAAATAGTAATTAAAAATATCACACAGCCAGAGAATTTTTCCAAACCATTTTTAAAGTAAAGAGGTTAAAATATAGAAACTACAGAACTTGAGTTTGCAATTTTTGGGGTTTTCTAGAATTTTTTATATTTTTTAGAAGTTTTTGAGTATTTTTGAATTTTTAAGGTTTTTCCTTTGAGATTTTTAATGATTTTTGGAGTGACACTTAATTATGATAAAATAGACCGTAGTTAATTTTTTTGGAATTTTTCGAGATGTTTTACTATTTTTTGGTATTTTATAAGCTAGACAGTAAATAAGATGCATGTTTTTTATTTTTAATAAATTCAAAAATGCAATAAAATTAAAAACTAAAAATATGGCTTGCAAAAGCAAGCTAGCAGGAGCTAATATCCAATTTTGCAAAATTTTTCAAGTTAATATGAGGCATGAAATAAATGGACAAAGCATACAAAAAAATATGGCCTAGCAGGGGCATTTTTGCAAATAAAAATAAAGTCAGGGGCTTCTGTGAAAAAACACCAAAAATATAAAACGTGGCTTGCAAATTTAAGGGCTAAAGTGAAATACAAAACCCGCTAGGGACCCCTGCGCAAAATACCCATCACGTGGGACTACACGTGATCCGCACCCACAGGGACCAAAAAGTAATTTCCAAAAGTCCAGGGTCCTTTATACAAATTTTCAAAAAAATATTACACTGAAAATTTTATTTTATGGACTAAAGGCAAATATGCGAACATACAGGGGTGCTTGTGCAATTTAGCCACCTCACGTGGGGGTACACGTGAGGTGACGTGGAATGGACCTAAACGTAATATCAGAAAAGTACGGGGGGTTCCATGCAAAATTTACACGCTAAAATAAACTTCAACTTTTATTTACAGGAGTGAACAATAAATACCAAAAAGGACGGGGCTAAATGAGAAATTTACCCCTTATTTAGGCGCTGACGGACGGCGATGAAGGCTTCACTTGGACACGCGTCGCATATCCGACGGTGGGTACCGGTTCGTCGATGAAGGGCTGAGATTAGATCCTCCTCGTGGATTGGACGGTGATGGCGATGCTTCATCCAACGCTTGTCGTTCAATCTGGGACGCGCCTCCTGATCGGACGGCGATGAAGGCATCTGAAAGAACAAGGAAGAAGCTCGCGCTTGGCGAGCTTCGATCGTGAATCTTGGGCTCCTCCGGACTTCTCCCTCGCGTCTGAGATGGTCTAGACGTAGCTGGAGGCCTCCCACGTCTGCTCGTGGTCTGCTCATGGCTCCTGGAGGTCCAAGGAGCTCAGACGGGGTCGATGAAGGTCGGGACCTCCAGGAGCCTCTTCCTAGTTCCAATCGGGCCCATATGGGCTCCTTTCGTCTTCTGACCTGCACAGGAAGAACCGGGGGAACGAGGGCTATCTCCTCAACCCCGGGTTTTGAAGCTCTACAGCAAGGTGGAGTGAGGCGGAGGAGCTCCAGCGATAGGCGGAGGTGGAGCTCCGATTCGCAAAGACCAGAGGTCCTTGGTTGAACAAAGATGATAGATAGATGGGGAACGCGATGGGAAACGAAGTGGGGTGAACGTGGCGGTCGGAAACGGTCGAGATCACGGTGAAGAAGTCGCCGGAGCGGAGCTCCGACGAACTTCGAATTTTCTATTTCACGATACGCTACTGATCTAAAAGCTATACTAAGAACGGGAGTGAAAAGCTAACACTAAAATCTACCTAAAATGCAATAAAGGGCATCTCTTACACCTGGGGGCCACCAGGGAGCAGGACGGACGTCGGAGCTCCGCCGCGTCAAAACTTTCCCTCCTCCGGCCGATTCAAGTCGTTGCGATGCTCCCCCTGTCACGAGGAACCTCCCAGGATCGAAGTCGAGGCTTTTGGGTGGATGAAATTGGCCAAATTTGAGGAGGGGGCGAAGCTTCTTATTTATAAACATTGGTTTGGACCCTTATTGACCAGCGGTTATTGATTAATCCAATGAGTATCGTGTTGATCTAAGATATCGGCGGGCATCAACGATAATCAGGGATGATTTCTTGTGAAGAAAGCGAGCTTGATCGATGGACGAGATGCCCGTAAAAAAGGGAAGAAAATCGGGGAAAAGACACATCTGGCGCGCTAGGTCCCGGATGGGACAGTTGACCGGGCGGTCAACAAAGGCCGCGCCCTCATTGCTCCACCTGGGACGCTAGAGGACAAAATAGGGAATTTTGCTCGAAATTGATTTATTTGACATAATAAATGATTTTATTATTTTTTTCTTATAAAATAAAAAATGTGTATTATTTCATGTAGTATTTATTTATGATTTTTATTGAATTTTTTGAAGTGTTTTATTATAAGTTTATTTTAATAATGTGTATATGCATGTATTTACATGCATTTTGTGTATTTTATTTTTAATTTGTTTATTTTATTATTTTATTGTCTTATTTTATAAATTTATAATTTATTTTTGTAAGTGTGAGGGTATTTTTATTTAATTTTTTTGAGTTTATTTTCCTATTTAAATAAATAGGGATATGTATATGTAGGTATATTTGTAGGTCTTTTACCTATATATTATATACTTTATTTATTTAATGTATTTTATTTATTTTTATTCTGAATTTATATTTTTAATAAGTTATGTATGATATTTACATTATTATAAAAATAAAGAATAAAATAATTAAATCCCCTTTTATTTATGTACATACTTAGCATAGGTAGTTTGCCTATGTATTACATAAGCTTATTTTATTTTACAAATTCTTTTTGGTTTTCTTTTATTCTCAATATGTACATGTATTATACACATTATTTACAAAATTCTAGAAATATAATTTGATAAAAATAATGGACAATGAATAAATTGAATATTTTAATCAGGCAGGCTGCACAATGAGGGCCAAAAACCTAACTTTTGCAGATGGACTCCAAAAATTATGAAACCAATTTTTATTAAATAGTTCTTGGAAAGCTATATACAATTAAAGGTGAGTTTGGGTGATTTGAAGTTTTTATTTGCAAGATATGAGTCTGTGAAGTTGAGATTTTGGCTTTTTATTATGTGTATAAAATGTACACTGAGTATTATTTTTACACAAACTCAATTTTGTATTTTTACTTACATTATTATCTACAACTTTCATGCAAAGTTTCTTTATTTGATGAATGAATAATTACATACAAAATAGGTGTCAAAAATGCATAAATAAATGCATGAATAAATGAGGTATTTATTGTACACTGGCTTTTATCTCCCCTACTTTATTCCTTGTCGACCAATTCCATGCTGGCCTTGGTCTCGGGGTTAGGTTCATAAAATATTTGCAATATTTTGCTCCTTTTTCTTTTCTTCTCTTTATTCTATAATTTGGCGTTAAAAACCTTATTCTATGTATAATAAATACAATAACTAATGAATGCTATTATGTACAAATTGAGGCTATTTACATGCATTTGCTTGGGTTTTGAAGGCCAAAATGATAGAATAAAGGTGATGAAATGGAGATTCATCACACCACATATTGTATTCAACATCATTCAATCGATAGTAAAGAGAGTCTGGTGTGAGCAAATGGAGTAGGTATATTATCGAACCACTATAAATTCTCATCTTGTATAATTGTGCATGCTTTCTTCTTCAATCGTGGTTTAGTCATGTGATACTTGATCGGACCCGTACCCGACAAAGTGTGCCAACATGGCAAGGTATAAAGTGTAGTAAATTCCATTCTCGTGATGGATGTCGTAGGCTATTGCATCTTCTCTAAGTTATGCACCTTAACATCTCGGGATTGGCTGCTTTTGCTTGGAGTTCCTTTTTATCTTCTTTTTGCAATTTTATTGTTTGATTACAACATTATTTTTCACTTCTATAGCTCTGAGCTGAGATCACGTATTTTCCTCTGGTTTCTCTCCCAAACTGGACAAGAACTCTGCAAGTTGCCTTGCTACAAGACAGCTGAAGAACTAGATATGCCGGAGAAAGGTTAGTACATGCCTCTGCCCTTTATGTTGGAGGCCAGTGGTTGATACCAATGTTGATGATATCCCTCCTTTTAAAAGTTTAGTCGGCATGTACCCGAAGGGCATAGAACAATTGAAGATTATAGGCATAGATGCTCCTCCTATCAGGTACACAAAAAACATGGTACCTTGTGCATGTGCATACCCCTTCCATAGGAAAAAGGCTTTTCATGTTCCCCTCACTTGTAGAAGAAGACTCCTTATAATCTTAGACCTCTTTGAAGAATATCCAATTGGCATTTAATATGACATTTTCTTCACTTGGATTTCTGTCAACATTATCAGGAAGTTTTTGAGTTTCATGTCACTCTATCCAAAGATAATTTTAGTAGAGGGGTTGCTTGGAAGGATTACCTACTTTATTCTTCACATTCATTTAGACTCATACCAGGTCGATTGCTTCGTTTTAGATCCATGTTTCTTAAGACTTTCTTCATCGACAAAGGTTTATTATGTAGCTTGCTGTAACACCTCCAAATCCCGAAATATGGGAATAGTTTGCGATATCAGTTATCACACGCTTGTGTGATTCGGTGGCCACATAATGAAGTTTTGGAGGACTTGACCTTAACGTACGGATAGCTAAGGAAGGGGTTTACCACATGAAGATTCAGAGACCACGTGTTCTCCTTGGCACAACACAAGTGTTCATCGAAACTTGACAGAGCAGAGCTGCAACATCCTACGCAGAAGCGTGAGGTCCACTAATGACATGTCAAGATGACATGGCATGCTGATGTGGCTAACGACATAGCATGATGATTGAGTGGGCGACATACTGTCGGTTGCAGAAGATGAAGGGAATGCACGGAAGATGAAAAGTCAAGTCATGTGAAGACTCATCTCGGAAGATAAAGGTTTTCCATAGGAGATGAAGAGTCATTGTGTTCATTGTACATGTAATAATTGATGTCCCTTCGTATACCTCAAACTTGTGTATATAACTCATTTGTAAACAACATAATTGAGAGTGAGTATCTTGCTAATAATAAAGAAGGGTTAATGCCCTTGCTCGTGTGTCCTTGTGCTTGCGTGCTTGTGTTCGAGTGTTCAAGCGGTATAGTTATTTGGCTTGTTGGTGTACGTCTACACAAATAGGTAGGGGTGGGTATTCGATCGGTTTGGGTGGATTTGGGTTATTTGGATTGGGTTGAATTCGATTTGGATTGGAAAAATAGAATCCATCACCCAATCGAATTACTTCGAGTTGAGCTATTCGGGTCATTGGTTTGGGTGGTTGAGTCAGGTTAAAACAAAATTAACCAAATTGACTAAAGGTGAAAGTTACCGCTTAATAATAATGCAAATTACAGTTCCTAAATTTGCTTCAAGCTTACATGTCTACAAAGGCCCGTGGTTTAATGAGTGTTTTGATGACTTATTTGTTTGTTAATAAGGAATAAATTACTATATAGCAAATCACGTTCTTCAATTGGATTTCACTTTCCAACATGACAACATGCATTTAATTCACATATACTGTCAAACTAATTAGGCTATTTCATTTCCAACCACTATCACTTATTAATAAGTGAATAAATAGAGTTACATATCCTATATAATGGTATCAATATTGTGTACATATGTGTGTGTATATATATGTATACATAAATATATTCTTATGATTTTTTGATCGGGTCGGATGGGTCTAAATCTCGGATTCACGGGTCACCCATATTAATTGCTCGGGTTGATTGGGTGGGTCGGACAGACACTATCAAAACCATCAATCAATCCAGTACCCATATAAATAAAACGATTTGAGTCTAACTCGACCCGAAAACCCAAATAACCCAAATCATTTAACTCATATTAAACGATTCGATTGGATTATTTGGTTTGACCCAAACAATATCCATCCCTACGAATAGGAGAAGGTTGATTTGCTTGCGAAAAGCTAACACCACACATACTAGTCTTAAGAGTTAAAGTTGAGATTATACCCTTGTAATACTTCGGTAGTCACAAATCGAATCATCTTGACTGTATTATATAGAGGCTCAAATCTCCTTGAAAACATTACCCGCTCTCCGTCGCTGACATATTTGCGTTACCATTTCTTCACTTGGCTTCCTTGACGTGAAGCCTTTGACATGCCTTTGCATTCAACTTCTCCAAACTGTGCTTATCGCTTTATGTCGGTGGTTGTCTTATCTGTGATGTTGATCCGTGAAGAGTAACCGGTTGACGGCGGTTGGTCTATCGGAGAGGTGGTGTGTGAATATTTTGTGGTGGTTAGCATCTCGAGAGTTGTATCAATGGTCAATGTACGAATGGTAGTCTACTAGGGAACATACCGCGCTTCGCGGCGGCATATTAAAATTTGTAATAATAACGACACAATATATGAAACAATAGTAAAAAAATGTAGTTATATTTTTATGAAAATTTTGAGTATGTTATAAATTAAAAAGTAAAATATATATTTGTTAGATTATGTACTGATCTATAAATAAACATTGATAATTTGTTTATCTTAAAATTAAAAAGTCATTTTAATTTTAAACTCATATTAGACAATGTCTATATAAATATAAAGATTCTAAAAAGAAGAAAACATTTGTAATAATTGTTATATAATTTTTAAAAATTTAAAAGGGAGTAATTAAATCTCACAACTTCTATAAATCTTTATCTAAAATTACTTACAATGTAACAGTAGTTCGAAAAATAAAATAAATGAGAAAATGTAACGGACATGTTTCTCATTAAGAAAACTAAAGAAACAAAGGGGGGATGTCAATACAATATATCTTTTTTCCTAAGGAACGCATGTAAGAAATATTATGTATGCAACTATCAAATATGATAGTTGCCAACCTATTTTTTTATTTCTTATTTTGTGGCTCATGATTATTAATGAAGGGATGCATCTCTTGAGAAGTTGCTTTTTGGTGGTTACCTTAATGGATAGGTAACCATCATGTATTATAAATATATGGATTGGGGTCCCCTCTTCCTCAACTAATGAATGTAAGAGGATCCATTACTCAAGCATGTTAGGCAATTGGTGAGAAGGAGAAGGAAATCCCATCTTCATCACTTCGTTTCCGCTACGATGGCTTCGGGTAACTTTAAATATCATAGATCCATTTTTGATTAAATTAATAGATCTAACAATTAGATCTATCAATTGGTATCAGAGCCAGGTTTTCTTTTATCGACAAGATTTATGTTTCGAAATCGATAGTCTTTTGTATTGGTTTTATATGGAAGACATTGGTTATTTATTTATATGCTATTCATTCTTTAAAATCACCAAACACGGGTAAAGAATAAGAAAAGTATGTCTTTCTCTTTATGGCCTCTGGAGATTTAAGAATATTTATTGGTTCAAATGCACTTGGATGTATTGGAAAAGCCTATCTAAATAGATTTTTGGTCAAATATTTCCAATCCATTTTTTTTGAGAAACTTCGGATGGTGCGTTTTAAAAAAAAATTTTGACGCTGCCCCGGTTCGAATTGGAGACCTTTAGTTTGTAAGATTGAGTGATAACCGACTACACCACAACACCCATGCGTTTTAATTCATACGCATATGTTTTTATTGAGAGGTCAACGCGACCGGGTTCTGCAAAGTAAGCAGCATCCACAGTGACGGCCAGCCTTTAACCCCTCCATAAATTCTTACGCGATTTATCTTACACGTGGAGCGATTCTTTTCTCATTTTCCATTGGTCTCCTTGTGCTCAGAAAGCCTTTCAACTACATTTAGTGTACTACACTAATGTCATAACCAACTACACCACAAGTACTCTAGCATTTGGTTTCACATGCATATGGTTTTTATTATCAAACTCTGGATTTTTTTCGGAGTCAGCAACAAATCTGTATTTCAAAGGTTAAAAATGGACATTGATGGTGAAGAACAAGCATCCTTGTTTAGTATTACTCTTGAGATGTTTTATATATCAAGTTTTCTTTGGGATCTTGACACTTGGATTTGTATATAATGTGACGTTATTTGTTAGAGACTTGTTTGGGAGTGTATATAATTTGGTTATTATATACACCTGATAAGTACACATACAGTGTATAAAAGTATGGTGTTTATATCGTTGCACTATCAGTTAGTTGTGCGGACTTGTTGATAATATTGTATGGTTAGTACCACTTTAGTACACTTGTGTACTAACCATACATTTTACTACCATTCTTATTACTTTATTAGGTTTGTTTGATGCCACTTTGGTTTGATTTGTATAACTGGATTGGGAGGAATAGCCACAGCATCCTACCAATATCTGTAATTTGTTTTACTTTGATAAAGCATAATTATTGGTTAGTTATCTTAGAGTAGCCACAGCATCTTGGATAACAATATCAATAATTACATTAAGTGGTAAAGTTCAATTATTTGAACTAATGGCATCAAATTGCATCTACATAGTGGAGATTGGTTGATTAACTCCATCATAAGGTATTCGGATAAGTGTGTATAATTGAATCGGGAGGAGTAGCCACAACATTTGATCGATTCGTATTGTACATATCATTTCTTGTAATGAGTAATTATTGGTTAGTTATCCAAGAGTAGCCACAACATCCAGGATAACAATGCCAATAGTTACATTAAGTGATGGAGTTAATTGGACATATTTTTTTAAATGAGAAAAATATTTTTTTGTTAGTTATTCTAATGCCCACAGGTACGGAATTTCTAATGAATGTTCGAAAATTTATTTGTCTCATTTATTAAGATAAATCAAGTGTATATTACAATTCTTTAGCCACAGCAAGTCTTGTAATGATAGTACATTGATTTCTCAAAATATTAAATAAGTTAGTATTTTGAATTAAGTTTTATGCTTGAGTTATTTTCTTATTATGGTTGTCTCGTTATGATTTATTGCAGATAGTTCAGCTTTCATGTCTACTCAATTCAATGTTATAAATTCTGTTTCGATTCTTGAATGTCATGTATGTCATGAGTCTAATTTCATTGTTGTTCCTATTAATACTTGTTGGATTGATTCTGTTACTTCAATCCATATTTCCAACTCCATCCAAGGCTTTCTGAAAACAAGGATGCCACTAAAAAATGAGCAAAGCGTTTATATGGGGAATCGCATGACTTCACATGTTGAAGCGATTGAAACGCAACGGCTCATTTTGGAAACTGGCCATGTACTTGATTTGGAAAATGTATTTTATGTACCCAAGTTCTCTAGAAATTTAATTTCAATATCTAGACTTTGTAATCTTGGATACAAATTTTCATTTGAAAATACATTTTTCCAAATGTTTAAAAATGACAAGTTAATTGGCACAGGTGGCATAATGGATTATTTGTATAAATTACATCTACATCCACATTTTGAAAAATCTCCTTGTTTGCAATGTAGTTAGTAAAAAGCGAAAAAATAATAGTGATCGGTCATCAATGCTTTGGCATAAAAGATTAGGTCACATCTCCATTAAAAGGATCAAGAAATTAGTAAATGATGGAGTAATTGATACTCTAGATTTTACTGATTATAGTATTTGTGTGGAATGTATTAAGGGAAAACATACCAACAAACATGCTAAAGGATCAAGGAGAAGTACTCGTCTTTTAGAAATTATACATACTGACATATGTGGTTTATTTTCTGTGGAATGTTTTAGTGGTCAAAAATACTTCATCACATTCATAGATGATTTCTCACGTTACATGTATCTTTATCTTTTATTTGAAAAATCAGAAGCTATAAATACTTTTCAGGATTATCAAATAAAAGTAGAGAGACAATTAGAAAAGAAAATTAAAATTGTGAGATCAGATAGAGGTGGTGAATATTATGGTAGGTATGTTGGAGGAGAACAAAAACTTGGACCATTTGCACGATTTCTTAAAGATGAAGGCATTGAACATCAATTTTCAATGCTCGGTGAACCGGATCAAAACGGTGTCGCCGAAAGACGGAATCGCACGTTAATGGATATGGTTCGAAGTATGATGAGTAACTCCTCATTGCCTTTATCCTTTTGGAGTGAAGCTCTAAAGACAGCCGTGTATATATTAAATAGAGTTCCATCAAAAGCAGTTCCATCCACTCCATTTGAGCTTTAGAAGGGATGAAAATCAAGATTGGAACACATACACATTTGGGGTTGTTAAGCTGAGATTAGAATCTATAACCCACATGAGAAAAAACTGGATATGAAGACTACTAGTGGATACTTCATTGGTTATCCAGAAGGCTCTAAAGGTTATAGATTCTATTGTCCAAATAGGGAATCGAGTATTGTAGAATCAAGGAATGCTATATTTTTGGAAAATAGCGAGAAAAGTGGGAGCAGGACGGTAACTAAAGACTTCATACTTGATGAATTATCGGATCTTGTTATACCACTAGAAAGGGAGGAGCAAAATATTCAACACGATATCTTGGATGAGATACAACATCAAGATATTGTTGTCCCTCAAGTCCAAGATATTTCTTTGATTGATTCAATGACGAATCCTCCACTACCTGAAAATCAAGTTGAAATAGCACCAAGTGTTCAACAAGGCGTTGTTACAACTAGATCTGGTCGGGTAATAAAATCTACAATCTCATCAGATTTCATAACATACCTACAAGAATGTGATTACGATACAGGAATTTCAGAGGACCCAATATCATTTTCACAAGCCATGAGTGGAACTAATTCTACTAAATGGTATAATGCCATGAGGGAAGAGATGGATTCTATGAGTGCAAACCAAGTATGAGACTTGGTAGAGCTACCCAAAGGAGCGAAATCTATTGGTTGCAAATGGATCTTTAAAACTAAGAACCATGAGACTTTCGCTCCAGTATCACGAAAGGACTCATTACGAATAATCATGGCATTAGTAGCTCATTATGATTTAGAGTTACACCAAATGGATGTGAAAACAACTTTTCTTAATGGAGACTTAGATGAACATGTTTACATGCGACAACCTGAGGGTTTTATTTTAGATAATAACAAGCATTTGGTTTGTAAATTAAGGAAGTCTATATATGGACTAAAACAAGCATCTCGTCAATGGTACATTAAGTTCAACAATGCAATAACCTAATTTGGTTTTGTTGAGAACATTGTTGATAATTGCATATATCTTAAGACGAGTGGGAGTAAATATGCTTTTCTAGTCCTTTATGTAGACGATATTTTACTTGCTTGTAATGACCTTGGAATGTTGCGAGATACAAAGATGTTCCTTTCTAATAATTTTGAAATGAAAGATATGGGCGATGCTAAATATGTCATTGGCATTGAAATTAATAGAGACAGATCTCATAGAGTACTTAGATTGTCTCAAAAGGCCTATATTGAAAAATTATTAGAGAGATTTGGAATGAAATATTGTTCTCCTACTCCAGCACCTATGGTAAAAGGAGATAAAATTTTTTCATTCAAATGTCCCCAAAATAATTTAGAAAAGGAACATATGAAGGACATTCCATATACATCTATCATTGGGAGTCTAATGTATGCCCAAACATGCACTAGACCAGATATATGTTTTGCAGTTGGAATGTTGGGTAGACATCAAAGCAATCCAGGCATGGACCATTGGATAGCGGCAAAGAAGGTCTTGCGATATTTGCAAGGAACTAAGGATTTTATGCTAATCTACCGGCATTCAGATTCCTTAGATGTTATTGTCTATTCGGATTCGGATTATGCAGGAAGTAAGGAGGATAGAAAATCTACCTCTGGATACATTTTTCTGCTTGCTGGAGGTGCTATTTCATGGAGAAGTGTGAAACAATCACTTGTCACATCAAGTACCATGGAAGCCGAATTCGTAGCATGTCACGAGGCTACTACACAAGCACTTTGGCTAAAGAATTTCATTGCGAGTCTTAAGATAGTGGATTCAATCTCAAGACCATTAAAGATTTATTGTGATAATTCTGTAGCCGTATTTTTCGCCAACAACAACAAGTATACGCGTGTCGGAATGAGAATCGACATTAAATATCTTGTTGTTAAAGAGAAAGTTAGAGATCATTTAGTATTGATTGAACATATAGGTACTAAGTACATGATTGCGGATCCTATGACAAAGGGTTTGCCGCCTAGTGTATTCATCAATCATGTAACTGAGATGGGCCTATCTAGTACCTTGTAATAATATCAATACATTCATGTGTGTACACCTTAAGTTTGGTATAATGATCTACTTGTTTATTGTCTGTTATATTTCAGTTGCATGCAATTAATGAACAGACATAAAGAAAGGACCCGTGTTAATATCTGGATATTAACACATAAAGATTTTTCATGTTAAATAAACTATTAGTATTGTAATGCTTGGAAGGATATATCTGCTTGAAAGGTATCTACCGCCAAGATTCCTATTACTAGAGTTTAACTAGACAAATGTAAGGCAACAATTTTGTTACATGAGCCAAGTGGGAGAATGTAAGAAATATTGTGTATGCAACTATCAAATATGGTAGTTGCCAACATATTTTTTTATTTCTTATTTTGTGGCTCATGATTATTAATGAAGGGATGCATCTCTTGAGAAGTTGCTTTTTGGTGGTTACCTTAATGGATAGGTAACCATCATGTATTATAAATATATGGATTGGGGTCTCCTCTTCCTCAACTAATGAATGCAGGAGGATCCATTACTCAAGCGTGTTAGACAATTGTTGAGAAGGAGAAGGAAATACCATCTTCATCACTTCGTTTCCGCTACGATGGCTTCCGGTAACTTTAAATATCATAGATCCATTTTTTATTAAATTAATAGATCTAACAATTAGATCTATCAACGCATTCCTCACATCAACAATGGATGCCAGTTGAATAAAATAAAGTAAAATAATATATTAAACTAAGTAGTTGTATGTAAAGTAAACATTAATTCAAATAATTGACAATATTATAATCTATCTACCTGAAATAGAGTCAAAACTATAAAATGTATCAACTGGAGTTAAGCATGACAGGAATACAATTAACGGATGTCATAACTTGAAAATGATTTATCTAGCAAGCATCTGGACAATGTTATTGCAGTTACAGATTAGCGAAGAGTTTCTCTAGCAAGTATCTTGACATTATTATTGCATTTTTGTATATGCCGACATAATAGAAAACAACTTACATTGATACTATAATATATTTTAACATAATTATGTTTAGTTGTCTATTTAAAAATATTAGTAAAGTAAAAACACTCAAGTGAATTATAATAATAGTATGAAAGGATGATAAAAGATCGATTGCATTTACCAAAAAAACTTAAAAAAATAGTCAATACTGAAAATACATTTTTATAATCAATAGAAGTAAACAATTATAAGAGATGCATAATATCTCCACAATGCTTTACTAATGTACGGATAAAAATAAATAAAAATATAATTAAATTGTACAATTGAGTTTGGATTTTATATAATATAATAGCTAGAAGATGAAAGTGAGGTGTGTATTGTTTTGTGTGTCCTCTCATCAAATTAGATGGAGAGAGTGAGTGAGTGAAGACAGAGAGAGGGAATAGGGGAGAGTACGTTAGATAAAGTGGGGAGGGGTGGTGAAGAGAGAGTGAGTTAGCCACAATGCCGGAAGTACATGATATCCACGTGGCAGCGAGTAAGGAAAAAACCCAGCTTTAGATAGATATAAAGATGTGTTGAAGCAATCTTGTAAAAATCATCTGGCTACGTCAATTAGTTGTTTGATTAGTCTAGTCAATGGGATGATCAGCTAAATAGAGCTAGCCAATCCCTAGTAGGTCAATCCAATCAGTTCACTATCTTTTTTTCCACAGTTTTACTTTCTGATTATTTAGAGAAAATTGAGAAAATTAGATGCAAATGTTTGATTGTAATTTAATTCTTTATTTTATTTTATTATGATATTATTGAAAAGGATTTTTTATAATTTGTATCCCTCTGAGATATTGCAATATCAGTTATATCCCTTCTTTTTGTGAAAGATTAGTTGTGCCCTTGACTTTTTGTTGTTCTATAAGTTGTGCCTCTCGAGTTAGTTGCCATCAATCCACATCCCAAACAGACGTTAGCTTTTAGAACACAAGCATTATTAGATTGAATAGCTAGGAGTAATCCATCCATCACTTCCTCCACCCCTCCCCTCCAGTCGACTTCCTCCTTCGTCCCCTCTGTCACTGTCTTAGGTGGCAGACCACCAGTGGTCAAAAGCAAGATGGTGCCAACGACCCGAGCAAGGGTCATGGGAAACATCGGAGAATGGGAGAATGTGGACAGAGGATCAAGATGACAGGTTCTTTAACAACAAGGATTGATGGTGCACTCCACTAGAGAAGGGAGGCGAGGTGCAACTGAGCAGTACTGGGCTTGCGTCGTTGTGATGATGTGGAAGGGAGGTGGTGGTTGCGGAATGGGGGAGAAAACTTAGGATGGGTTCTCCTCCTTGAGTTCCCTCCTTCGATTGGCCATTCCCTTCCCCCTCCAGCCTCTTCCTCTTTCTCTATGGAATAGGAGAAGGTTGAACGGGGTCGTTCCCTTCTCCTTCCTTCTCCGCCTTCATATCGAGGTACCTATCAACCATCATATCCTCTTGGATGATTTTGAGCGTAGGACATGCGATCTCAAGCTCCTGACAGGCAAATATAAGATCTTGTTACCTTAACGAGCCTCTTCGGCTAGCATCACCTTGGGATCTCCCATATGGTATCTTGAATTCCACATATGGGTCTTGTTGTCGAGGTCGAAGCTAAGGAGAGCGTCCTCGTCCTCGTCGAGAACGGAGGAAACCTGGAGGGCCATGTTGGGAAGATGGGGAGGTTAGGGTTGAGCTCCTTCATCCTCCATCAGAGCTACAACATCAGTTGGCACCAACCCGAGTCTTGATAAGCCCCCTCAACCAAGTATTTTGATCTGATTCCAATCAAAGAACAAGGTGAGGTTTGCTGCCATGCATCACAGACATATGAGACTCTCAATCTCAGAACACACCTTCTTATCGCCCTCTATCCAACTACCTTTCCCGACCTCCTCCCCCACCCTCCCTCCGCCTAGCCACCTTCCTCAACCTCCTCCGCCCTATCCCCTCTGTCAAGCTCCCTTACCCCAGTTGATAGTGACAATCTCGAGGATATTTTTTTTAACAATTTTCCCCTTTCAACCACATCATGGTTTAAATAAACTATGGTTTACTCAACTTATTAACGATCAAACTAGCAGTATGGCACAAGTGACAGAACCACACGAAGTCAAGAGTACAACTGATATCCCCAAAAAGGAGGGGTATAACTGATATTGCGTTATCTCAGATGGGCACAACGATAAAAACCTATTGAAAATGTCCATATATATGTAAATAAATATGAATATATGCATAAAAAATGATTTATATTTTAAAATATTTGAGAAACACAAAATTGAGAATTGTTCGACTAAATCTGATTAATCTATAAACTTTCAGTTAATCCTTAATAAGTGATCTAATCGATTAAATATTGTTTACCGACTTTTACTAGCTTGTGCTAGAGTGAGCATGGCTTGAAGCATTTCCAGTGAGGCTTGTGCCTTTTCCTTGATGAGGCGGTCCCTTAAGTCACACCGAGGTATCGAGACTAGACCTTTTTTTGAAGCGTATGACTCAAGACAAATTCATCCTCACTTATGTTGTTTGTAGTTGTTTACCTTATGGTGTTTTAGGTATACATTTATAGTGTCTTGTGCTTTCACCTCATGTTCAGTGCTCAATGTTGGGGTAGTGATTTTGGCAATCCATTGATATATACGGTCCTTCCAGTACTACGAGAAATGTTGTCTTCGATAGGATTTGTGATAACAGCTTATCAGAAATGATCTATAAAGTCTTGTTTGGACGCGGGATAACGTCTCTTTATCCTTTTCCTAACCAAATGTAGGGCAATAGAAAAATGAGATTTTTACCTCCATAATCCTGAGTAATTTTACAATTACAATCATAACCCTGCATAATCATGAATTACATAAGAAACTCCGAATAATGCTTAACTCTTATAGGATATAACCTTGTGTTATTTTTAGTTTAATATGTCCGTTATATTTGACGATATCTGTTGAAAAAGACAAAACTGCTCGTAATGTTTATTCTTATTTGCAAAAGCATGCCCTCGCCCCTCTCCTCTGAGCACCACCTCCTCCTCCGCCCGGGCGACGACGACCACCTCTGTCCCATCCCCCGCCGACCTACCACCTCTGCAAGCTGCAAACCGAAGCCACTTCAGTCGACCTTCCTCACTCCCCCGGCCACCTCCCTCTCATCGAAGCACAGTCCCGCTCCATCGCCCTGCAGGACTGCCCCATCGTTGAAGCACCCCCCGGCGCCTGCCCACCTCCCTCCCATCGACCCATCCTCCGCTTCATCGCCCTGCAGGTCCCATACCCCCCTCCCCCTGTGGCCGTCGCCTGCCCAGCTCCCTCCCGCGCCGCCTGCCATCCTCCCTTCCATCGACCCAGCCTTCGCCCTCCGTGCCCCAACCCGTCGAATACCCCCCGGTCACCGCTTGCCCATCTCCCCCCAGTATCCCCCGTTGATGCCTCTAATTAGGATCGATGCATACTTGGAGTTTTATTTTGTAAATTACCCAGATGATTAATATTTTATATCCAAAATGTTAAGCCCTCTGATTTCAGTATACGTAAGAAGGTTTGCAATATGGATTGTAAATTTATTATATGTTTTTGAAGCTGGTAATAAATGCATAGCATGATTTGAATGCTTAAATTTGGAATCATAACATTAGATCTGATTTGAAAAAAAAAGGGAGAAACAGTATAATGAAATAAGAGAGACCTTCTGTTTTCTCTGCATTTCTGTTTGGTTGATATCTTCGACGGAGACATAATATATTGCTTCGTTATTGTGGGATAAAGGCTTCTTATCTGAGGTTAATGAGAATTTAGCCTTCATCCAAGCATGGCAATACATTTAAAATCTGTTCATAAGATGACGTATTTCTCTATAAATTCAGTGGACGTTTGAAAATTAATCGTTAACTTTTGAATCTCGTCGTAGATTTGGAATTACGTTTGAAAGTCTCGGAAACCTTCGTAGCACAGCTTTAGGGCCTGTTTGGTTGCTGGGTTGGACTGGGTTGGGTTGGGGTACCCCTATGAATAGTAAACTGTACCCCTGTGAATAGTCAACTGTGAGGATGATTGAGAGGGTTGGAAGGAGGGGTACACCAGTGTACCCCAACCCGGTGCAGTCCAACCCAGCAACTAAACAGGCCTTTAGGGTGCGTTCGGTTCGGGAATAAGCAGGAATAAGGATGGGGAATAAGGCTTGCATTGCTTTTCCGACTCTACCTTTGATTTTGATCACCGAAGTGCTAAGTAAAATTGACTCCTCGTTAGGCTCGTGCATTTCTCACTAAAAATCCAAAAAAAAGTGAAAACCGATAAAATTGGGACTGCTAACATTATTTGACCTTAAAAAACAACTAAAAAGAAAAATCTTGTATTGTGGCGAGTAATCCCCTCATTATCTTCATTTTACTTGCTCGCGCACACACTAAGGATAGTGCCCAAATCCCATTCAGCCCCCTAAGTGTTTGTGCAATTTTGAACTTCTCACCTAACTCTAAAACAAACTAGATAAAAAGACCGACTTTTCGGTCTCTACTGAGTTGAGTAGGTGAATTGAGGGTTTGTTTTGTGAGTTTGCTTGTGATTGCTTGTGTGCATTCTAGATCACTTCTGCGCATTTGCGCCTTCTTCTTCACTCTCTTGACTTGACCTTCGTGTTCTACCGACTATCATCTCCTTTTGTTTTGAGATGGCCGACTGGAGCTTATTTTATCCGGACTTTGCGGATCCTTCGTTCACTCCAGCCGGTCCACCTCCTTTTTTCTAGGAGGACTTTGCTCCCGACTTTTGTACATATCCGGCTCATCCGCAGATTCAGGACTCGGACTTCTACCCACACCCACCTCCACCTCCGTATTATCCACCTTCACATCCACCCGAGACTGATTTGTTGGAGTCACCTTTCATGGAGTCCACCCTTGAGCACTTGACCCAGATGATGGATCATATGAGACAGAGGATTGACCACCTCACTAGCACGAATAAGAGCGACCACGATATTCCACCATTTGATGATATGCGTTCACTCGAGGATTTCCATGAGAGCTTGCAATCGCCCAAAATTAAAAAAAAATGAGAAAATTTTAAAAATCCAAAAAGAGTTCGGGAGACCTTTGGTTGATTCAAATTGTGAGGATAGTGCCCACTTGCCAGACCCTTTGACCGCACATCCATTCACACCATGTCCCACCTTTGACCCCGAGGATGCCGCTGTACAGACTGCTCTTGGCATGCCTCGTGTATATGTTGATTCTGACTTCCTCCCTTGTATGGAGGAGGTCCAAAAATTCAAAAAATTTGTTGAATGAACCCGAAGTGGTGGCCACTATTCATGAGATCATCCGTGCCCCACTTCAGCAGGCCATGACTGATTTATCTGCTCCTCTTCCCAAGAAGAGAAAGCAGAGGAGTAGATCTGAGCGTCATATCTTGACCATGGCCACTACCCACGCCATCACACACCGTCACATTCCTAGGAAAAATAACACTGCCACACCTTTCATTAGCTGCACCATCTCTGACCATACATGTGATCGCACTCTCCTAGACGGCGGTGCTTCGATTAGCATATTACCCTTCTCGCTGGTACAATCTCTTCACTTAGGGCCTCTCAATAAAACCACGATGATCGTACAGTTTGCTGATGGATCTATCAAGAGGCAGAAGGGTATCCTAGAAAATATCGTCATTTCGATTCAGGGCATAAGCTATATTGTTGATTTTATCGTATTGCCCATGGAGACCTCCACAGGGGAGCACTCTTCAATCATCCTGGGATGACTATTCCTCGCCTCTGCGAGACTCGTTATTGATTACGGATCAGGAGAGATTCACTTCCGTCCTGTTGACGAAGGCAAAGTGTTGGTCACAACACAGACTGTTGACCAGAGACCTACACCTGATACACCTTCACCTATCTTGGCTGACCCCGAAGACTATGATCTATATGAGGATATCAGAGAGACTTTCTTTATGACTGATGATGAGACCCGAGAATTCCTCTCCAAGGAGGAAGGCTCGGAAAGCATAAACCTTGAAGTTTCTGCTTCCTGTGATTGGCGGTGTGTTGATGACATCCGCGGGATTTACACGATCGATACCATTGAGCGGAGGGAAGATTTAGAGACTACACAGGACGAACATGATTTGACTATTTCCACTGATGGGTCCGCTCCTGTTCATGTAGATTCGAATGAGACAAAGGCCGAATTTGATTTGATTACTTTTATCCGGGAATTTGGGCCTTTTGATGAGAAAGATGATCCGGTTGAGATTATAGAGGACGAACAGAGTTCGACTACTTCCACTGATGAGTTCGTTCCTTTTGGTTTTGACCTAGACGAGACCTCGCAGGACGACACTGAGTACACTTCTTCCGATGAGGATTAGTTCATCCCATTTCACTTTGATATCAGCGAGACTCCCTAGGCCAAACCTGACCACACTTCTTCCACTTCCCTGTCTGTGCCACCACACCCTAGGGCCACTGAGGACCATCATCCTGTCGACCCTGATCGGTTAGTGTCATCTGAGGACCCCGATGTTGACATGCACCACACTAGATCTATTCCTCAACAGTCCCGCAAGAAGGTTCGCTTTCAACCTTCTTGATCCCGTGTATATCTACCTCTGTTGTACATTCTCCTTTGTTTACCTCTGTCCCTCTACCGTATTTCTCATCCACCCATCCTCGTGTTTGCCTTTCTTAGGACGTACTTTGTCCTAAGTATAGGGGGTGGACGAGTCGAGTGTTCATTCATCATTCCATCTCATCGCTCCTGTTGTTGCCTATACTTAGGGCTTCTTTTACCCTAAGTATAGGGGGAGTGATGCGTGCATTCTTCTCTATCTTCTTCCATCTGTTGATATCTTTTCTTCTTTTCTTCTTTTCCTCTTCTATCTTCTTTATCTACCGAAAAGGTGTCGCCCCTTTTTGTCAGTATTCTATACTTAGGACGTACTTTGTCCTAAGTATAGGGGGTGTACCCCGAGTTCTTCTATTCTTTAATCCTCTCCATTGTCTCCTCTTCTTGTCTATACTTAGGGATATCTTACCCAAAGTATACGGGGAGACAATCTGAGTACGATCTGTTCATTCCCACCCTTGACCCTTCCTTCTTTGTGTACAATCTGCTATACTTAGGATTATTTCATCCTAAGTATAGGTGGGATGGCCAACTTCTCATTCGTTCATTCATTCATCTCTTATTCATTTATTCTTTACACTTCTCTATACTCAGTACGAGTTATGTCTTCTCTTTTCTCTCTGATCTATGAGGACATAGCTCAAGCTAAGTATAGGGGGGTCGTATATACTGCATATATACTTTAGCCATAACTCATACTTTCGTATTTTTACTAATAAATATGGCTAATTATACTTATAAAATTCATTAAAAACCTTAATAAAAAGATCTGATTATTCCTCAAAGACTTTTTGTACTTACTGATTCATAAATCATGTGAAAGTATTTTTTGCAAAATGTTTGAAAAATAGTTTGAAATCTTGTGAAAAATCTTTTGAAAACTATTTTGAAAATGTTTTGTTACATGTTTTCAACCTTTGTAAAAAAATTTCGATTGTAAAATTATTTTCTTGGTGTAAAATAAAAGGTTTGAAAAATGATTTGCAAATGGTTTGAAAAATGGTTGCAAAAATATTTTGAAAGATCTATATATACTGTTTGGGAAACCTTTGCAAAAATGATTTTCAAATATGTGTACATGCTTGTAAAAACTGTTTGCAAAAATTATTTTGGACTATAGTTTTCAAAATTGTTTGGAAAACCTTTTCAAATAAGTTTGAGGAATATATAGATCACACCAAAAATTCACTATATATATATATTTATTTATAAAATTGATCACTTACCCTTGTAAAGTCTTAAAACCCACTTCTTGTAAATATAAAATGCATCCCTGTGTAAATATTTACACCTAATTATTAGCCAAAACCTTTTGTTTTCAAAAAACCCAAAAACATTTGCAAAATTAAAATACCAAAACATTTGAAAAATCTCTTTAAAAAATCCAAAAAATGCATATGCATAATCTTTTCACAAATCCATAAAAAGTTCAAAATATTTGAAAATTGCATCACAAAAATATTTTTTCTTCATAGCATTTGCATATCATGAGCATTTTTCGGATTGAGTTTGATAGTTGAACAAGTCTAAGTAAAATCCCAAGATTGGAGCTTGGTTGGACCTTAAAGTCTACCTAATTAACAGGAACCTTATAGGAGCTGGAATTAAGATACTTCAGGTCTAGTTGACTTAATTCTTTGAGGATCACGAGATTTGGTTCAATGAATTCTTGACTGCCTAAGTAGAGTATTTCGGAGTACAAGCGTGACTCTTGTTGATAATGACCTAACTTGGACGCCTGCACCTTTCACTTGGCTCAACTCAGTTGGAGTGGTGAGGGGGTTGGATTTGCCGGTATGAGACGCACACAGGTGGAAACATTTTTCCTCCTCTAGGGAGGTAAGTGCATCCCAACCTGTCCAGTGATAATGAGTTTCGAGGACAGGAGATTGTGGGTTGCAATAAAGCTTCAAAAGAGGGATAGTCTACTAGCTCAAGAGGAAAACTCCCTATGTAAATGTTGTTGTATATAGTATTCAAAAAATTGCAAAAAGCAAAAACTCCATAAAAGTGGACAGGATTGTACAAAAATAAAAATGTCTGCCGGAATGTACATATGTGTATAGTCAAATAAGCAAGCTTGAGTTTCAAAGTCAAATCATGTGAGCCTGCAACTGGATGACTTGACTACACTGGTCTTGCATCCTAGGATAAGTAGCTACACTGGCTACCGTCCTTTCTTCTCTTCACCCCCTCCTCTTGAGTTGGATGCCACTTGAACTTAGAAGGGAATACCCTGCTCCTTGAGGAATGAGTTGTTGGATTGGGGAATCATTGAGAATCCAGTCTCTTTGTCATTCTAGTTGAGGAGAACCACCATCACTTACACTGTACGAGTCAGATTCATAGTCATAAGTGTTTGCGTATGAGTTAAAATATTTCTGACCTGGCTATTGAGGAGACTTGAGCAGAGTTTTGGGATTCTCGGAGGCTGTTGGATTTCAAATCTGGTTCTCATTAAGGTTCGGCCCGCACTAAAATTCCAAAGGTACGACTTAAGCTCCAAACTTTGATTTTATGAAGACAAGTTTGATAGTTAAACTTAATCCAATTTTCTTCTTTTTCTTTTCTTTTTTTTCTTTTTCTGCACTTATTGCATAGGTGTTTGCTAGGGACTAGCAAAGGTAAGTATAGGGGGATGATGAAGCTACGTTTCATCATCTTTATTCTATCATTTTGGCCTTAAAACCCCTAGTAAATGTGTGTTAATAACGTTAATTCTTGCATTTTGTCATCCATGCATTATTGTATAAATAGTGTATAAAATGTGGTTTTTAAAGCTAAAATTATAGAATAAAGAAAATAAAAGAAATATAATAAAATATTGACAATATTTTATGACCCAAAACCCCGAGACCTAGGCATCTCGATGATTGGGTCGACAAGGAATAAAGTAGGGGGAGATAAGGGCCAAAATACAATAAAAATACCTTCATTTAATTCATTCTTTAATCATTTTGGGACCTATTTTTGGTTCCACTTTTTATACATCAAATAAAGAAACTTTAAACATGAAAGTTGT
Source organism: Ottelia alismoides (assembly GCA_037367405.1). Classification (NCBI taxonomy): domain Eukaryota; kingdom Viridiplantae; phylum Streptophyta; class Magnoliopsida; order Alismatales; family Hydrocharitaceae; genus Ottelia; species Ottelia alismoides. Next base: position 276,340 of record JAZKJV010003969.1, on the reverse strand, counting down.
AGATAATTAAATATATAAAAATACAAAATTAATTTCATACAAAAATAATGTACAGGTAAAAAGATAAGATCTGAATAAGATTCCAGTATCCCAACTTCCAAGACATGTATCTCCCTAATAAAAACTTGAAATGTACCAAACTCACTTTTAATTGTATATAATTTCAAATAAGCTATTTAATTAAGGTGGTTTCGTATTTTTCGGAATTACGGTTTGAAAGTTGAGTTTTGGACCCCACTTGTATACTTGTACATATTAAAATATTCATTTTATTATTTACTAATTATTTTTATAATTTTATATTTTTATAATTTTGTAAGTATTATTTATGATATATATGTGCATTAAAATTAGAATAAAAACCTAAAGAAAATACAAAAATAAAATACTTATATATAATACATAGGTATAAGACCTATAAGTATACCTGTATAATTTCTACTTCTATTTTATTAAGTGTATAAATTACATCAAAAATAAAACAAAAATATATTTAAGTGTATAAAAATATTCTATAAATTTATAAAATAATAAACAAAATAAATAGATTAAATGTACAAAATAAAAATAAAATATTAAAATACATAGATAAATATACCTATTAAGGGTATAAATGGTAACTTGTAATTTTATACCTCTAAAAAATAATTAAAAATAACTATAAAATAATTAATAAAATAATAAACATTTTTATTTGATAACTAAAAAATAATAAATTGATTTGCTATTTTTAAACGATTTTACAAAGGTTTTTTCCAGGATTTTTCCTGGTTGGTCCACGTGGACCAACCAGGGGGCCTGAAGAGTTGACTGGTGGGTCAACTCTCTGACCCACTCCTGTAGCCTTGTCAGAGATAGGTTTTGACCCATCTTCACGATATTTTGGGGGTCACACCATTCATCATCTTGTGTCGCTTCCTTCTTGCAACTTTTTCCTCGATCAGTGGTGATTCACGCCCAAGGGTCTCCTTGGGCTGTGGAGCGTTGCATCGAGCTGACACCATCGATTTGTGAGCCACCTAGCACACCCATTCAAAACCAAACCCGTCACCACCTTTCTCCCTTGAACCCTTCTTTGACTGTTTCTTCTCTCCTTTTTGCGAGCTCTGGACTGGACCTCGTGACAGGAGGTCCTCCAGCCCTCTTGAGGCGAGGTTAAGCGGCCATGGAGGTGCTTCCACCACCTCCGACCAAGAGTTGCCGTCGAGGTCAATCTTAGGTGTATTCGCCTTTGACGTCCATTTTATTATCGTTTTCTTGCATTTATTTCGTGTGTTATAGTTCTAGGATCTAATTTCGCATCTTTTTCCTTGATTTTGCCCAAGCGACCCACTGCTACCTCCCCTCGCCGGAGCACGCTCCGGCAAGCTTCATTCCCGCCACTTACGCCATCTAATCACCTGTGTTCGCCACTGGAAGCCTCTACTGTCGTCTTGCGCTTTCTCTACAGGTTCCAGGTGTCGAAGAGCCACCTCCTGGGCTCGTTTTTGTCAAAGGCCGACTTCCTGGAGCCACCTTCATTCGTCCACGTCGCGGTGGTGCTCCGGCCTCTTCTTGGGCATTTTGAAGATGACTTGTACGGTGTAAGTGATAGTGGCTCTCCCCAACTGAAATTACGAAGGAACTGACTTCTCTAGAATGACAATCCAATGACTTCCCAATCCAGCACTCTGTCGTCGAGGAGCGGGGTATTCCCTTCTAAGTTCAAGTGGCATCCAACTCAAGAGGAGGAGGTGAAGAAAAGAATGGATGGTAGCTAGTATAGCTACCTATCCTGGGATGAATGACCAGTATAGTGAAGTCATCCAGCTGCGGGCTCACAAGGTATAACGTTGATGCTCAAGCTTGCTTATTTTCTATACAACATATATACATACTCTGACAGGTGATGAATCTGTGATTCATCACTCTAAAAGTTTAAAATAGAGCTTTGTTCCCGAGTAATTAGAGGCATATTTCTACTTATATTGCATAATTTGCATTCATGCATGCAAGCATAATATATGCATGTTAACATTCATATTCGCATAAAATAAGAAGCCAATTCACTTGTAAATATTAACATGTATATTAGCTAAAAATACCCTATTTGTATATATTTTATACTAACTCCGAATCCAATAAAACCAATTCTATTGTGTATATATTACTAACACTAATTAAAGAAAAATATCCAAAAAATATTAACTTGCAAAATGGACCAATAAAATCTCAATCCAAGTTTGAAACTAGAAACCTTAAAATGCGTATATCTCTCTCATACAACCTCTGAATTAGGTCTACTCACTTTTAAAGTAATATGCATTCAGAGACCTTAGAAACAAGACCAGATTCATTAAAATCGGAGCTCGTATGCAAAACTTGGGTTTTGGTCCCCTTTTGTACATTGTACATAATGACCATTTTACCCCTGTATTTTATCTTTTTATTTTCTTCATTATTAAAAATCCAAAAAATTAGATTAAATTGTAAATATTCTTCTCATATTTTCTCTGTTTTTATTTTGATTTTTCTCTCTTTAAAAAAATAAAAAAAATTCACAAAAGATAAAATGCGGTATTTTATATCTAGGGATTTTTACGTGGCAGACCCTGGAATCTTTTGTAATTACCGCTACGACCCTCAAAACATCGATATTCCTCTCACGACCCCTTAAACTTGCGATGTTTTACCTCACGAACCCTCCGTTTGTGTGTCGTCTCCTTCGTAACCTAACCAAAGTCTATAAAGAGGGACACGATGCTTCGTCCCTCTCCTCTGCTTGCTCGACGACCTCGACGTCTCCTACCCCTTCCTTTCGCACACCATCGCGTTGGCGGCCACGGAATCTCTTCTTCGTCGATCCACCAAATCAAGGTCCTTCCGCTTTAGGGTTTCATTAGCGCACGGAGAGGATGTTGAACGGGATAGGGTTCTAACTCTTGGTTGCCTTTTTATTGGTATCGAACATGCAGTTGTTGACAATGGGTTGGTTCGGTGGACACAAAGGGATCCTCACCATCTGCGTTAGACATGGAGGGTACTTCAAATGGACGCAAGGAATGAAGGGAGAAAAGTACTTGCTTGGAAATGAACAGAGGATCGGGATCGATCCAGACACTACCTCTTGGTTTGATCTTATGGAGGCAATCTTTGAGGTGGTACCTTGGGAGCCAAGGTGTGCAATCACTTTGAAATATAAGATACCTCACATTAGAGGGAGCAAGTTTGCCAAGATCAAGAACGAGAAAGATATGATGGAAATGTTCAACGCACACAACGATGGAACCGAGATCGATCTTGTAGTGGAGATGACTGACGTAGAGGCTCTGAGTTACATCCAAGCCAAGGAGTTTCTCAGCAAGAAGAATGCAGATCTGATGGTTGGTCCCGTATCGGGTGCGGAGAACCCCGGAGGCTCCGTGGATCCCGTACCGCATGGGAAGAATGCCCGAGGCACCATGGAGCCACAGCCCCAGGATGTGGATAATGGAGGTGTTGGAGCCGCTAAGATGACATTGTCATTTACATACGAGCAACTGGACTGGAACATGAGCGAGGAAGAAGCCACGGAAAAGGTTTGGAAATGGCTTAATACTGAAGTAGGGACCTCTAATGGGATGACAAGGGAGAATGTCGATGACAGTGGAACTGTGGCAGCACCTTTGGGTGCTCATGGGACAGAGTCTGCTCTTATGGGTGATAGTGGAGCGAAGGTCGCACCTTTCGGTGCTCCAGGGACTGAAGGTGTACATGTGGAGGCTCATGGGACAAAGGCAGATGTGGGTGCTCCAGGGACAGAAGGAGCACCTCTGGAGGCTCATGGGACAGAGGCAGCTGTGGGTGCTACCAAGAAAGAAGGTGCACCTGCGGAGGCCATTGGGACAGAGGCAGCTGTGGGTGCTACCGAGAAAGAAGGTGCACCTCTAGAGGGTGGAATCTCTCTTGGAGAAGAACCTTATACCTGCATCAATCGCACAAGAGCGTGTGGAGTTAGAAAGACACCTATTCAGTCCCCATTCAACCGAAGACGCACGAGATCAGGGGTAGGACAGAGGCCCAATGAGAAGTACCAACCATACCCCAATTCTGATTCATCTGATTCCATTTTCAGTGTTCTTGACGCTGATTTGGAGGATAGTGATGAATCAGATGACTTTGATGGCCTTGTCTCCGAGAATAGCTATCATCGTCTTCTCGATTCAGATGTGGATAATGTGAGTGACTATGAGGGCCCTAACGCCAATGTCGATTTGGATGCCCCATCCTTTGAAGTAGGGGATAAATTTGAAAGCCAAGAAGCATTCCGATCAGCCCTTGCATCTCACTGCATCAGCAAGGAGTTTGCCTCCAAATTCATCAAAAGCGAAAGCACCAGAGTCACAGCAACGTGCAGGGAGGAGGGATGTCCTTGGAGAATACATGCCTCCCTGATTCGAAACAGCAACAGGTTCAAAGTGAGAACTTTGGTAGCTGACCATAGTTGTGCTACGAACAATCTTGCTGGAAACACAATGGCTGGAAAACGCTGGGTATCATACCAGATTTTGAATTGGGTGATGCAGAACCCATCAATCACAGTGAAGCAACTTTTTGATAGGATCTTTGAAGCGTACAAGCTACGACTGCCATATATGACCATCTATAAGGGAAAGAGGATGGCATCAGATGCATTATTTGGGAGTGTTGAGGAGTCATATGCAAAGATCCCCTCCCTTGTTGCAGAGTTGAAGCGGCGTAATCCAACCAGTGTCATCCATTACTTCTTGGAGGAAGATGACTCCTTCCTTAGATATTTAATCTCATTCAAAGCTAATAGGGATGGCTACATGTTTGGATGTAGACCTTTCCTGGGGTTGGATGGATGTCACTTAAAGGGGAAGTACTTAGGCACATTGTTGTCTGCTACTGCACTAGATGCATCAAATGGGCTCTTCCCTGTTGCATTCGCGGTCGTTGAGAACGAGTCCAGCATAACGTGGCACTGGTTCTTGTAGCATTTGCACGAGGCCATCCAATGCGGCGAAGGAGATGGTCTAACAATTATCTCAGATGGTCAGAAGGGACTGGAGGCTGTAATGAAAGAAAGATTTCCATGTGCTGAGCATAGAGCGTGTATGCGACATGTCTACAAGAACTTCAAGATGAAGTTCCCAGATTCTGATTTGGAACATATATTATGGTCAGCAGCTCCAGCTTTTGAGTCAAAGAAATTTCTCCATTGGATGAAAGAACTTCAAAAAGCCAATCCAAGAGCTTTTGACTACATGATGGGAATCAACCTCACGTGGTCGAGATCCCAATTCTCCACAGCAGCACATTGCCACTGAAGGATATGGAATTATCCTCAAGCGCATTATGGAAGCGTGATCATCGTATCGGATATGACAAAGAACGATTAGTCGTACTAGTTGTTCGGTGCAGCGGAATTTAAAAAAGTTTATTCGATGAAACCACATGATCCGAGAACCATTCTCAGATCGTTTCATCTATAACAACAACAAATATAATGCAATACCTCTTGAAGCATAGTTGATCGAGTCTCTAAGAGAAGAGACCACCTGTCTCAAGTCCGATCGTCGGCAAGACTGCTTGCGAGTGCGAGGATGAACCGCGTTGTCCTCGCAATCCAAGAAGTTGATCCAAGTGTGGTTGCTCCTGATCTCGTCGCACGAGATCAAACGTCTCCTTCATGGGCGTGGCACACCAAGAAGACGGAGAATCGAAGAACGTCGAAGCAGCGGCGCGGTGGCGATGGCGTCGACGATTCCCTCCTCTAGGGTATGGTGGACGGCCACCAATATTAGAGGGAGAGAGGGATGTCGTGTATGAAGAAAGAGGAAGAGAGAGAGCTCCAATAATGCATGTAAAGAGAGAGCATGGTATGCCTCTCTATTTATAGGGTTTTGGGATCCATGGATCTCAATCCATGTGACATGTAAAATCAATGGATGAGATTGATTTATGTCAATCCAATGGTCTAGATTGTTGTTGGTAAAACCAACAAATTTGGATTAAAATATATTTGACAAAATCAAATATAAATTAATCCTAAATCAAACCCAATAAATAAGGAGAGATTGTGCATGGAGATTTCATCTCCATGCACCTTCCATGTGGACGGCCACACATTCCTATTTGGAATGGTGTGCCGCCCACTTATTTCCATGGGGAGGGCAATCTCATGATGAATCATGAGTTTGCATATCTCCATGGAAATCTCTCTTTATTTATTTACAACAAATTTGTTGGGTTTTATTCTTCAAAAATAATTCACAATTATATTTGAGAATATTGCAATCTTGCCATGGAAAAAATTGTGAATCACATTCACAACCCAAAACAACTTATAATTTACATTGTCATTTAATTAAACAATGTGTATCCAATACACATAATAATTAATCAACACATGTAAATTATAATTAGCTCTCTCTAATACATTATAAATCACATTTATAATATATTATGAATAATTGGATATTTCTATCCACATTATTCTTATCCGCATTAATTAAATCATATGTAATTATATTGGATAATCTCTTCATACATCAAGATGATTAAATCACATTTAATCACGATTTCTTCATTGCTTGGATCTTATGAAATTATTCTTGAACCCTTCAAGAATAATGCAATCTCTTCGCAGATACTTGGAGATAAGGACATGGCGATTGCATTGTTCCACGTATAGTGACTTGGATGTTGAGATCATATCTCAAATTCAGATCCCATGGACCTCCCACTGATGCTTGATCAAATCAAGACCGTAAACCTAATCTTCTCATTGCATCCAAATCTCATTCAGATCAATGTCCAGTTCATGGACTAAGATTAGGTCACTTCTCTAATGAGACGAGTCACTAAAATCCAAACCTGTTTCATCACTCCCTCGGAATGGAAGCGTCATGGTTATACAATCGTATATGATCAAATAACCCTCAGGTATTCCCAATACCTGTACATCCTGCATACTGGAAGACCTATGATCATTCTGAAGATAAAGATCGCACTGCCATCTTCAGGGTTAGATCATTTAAGTTTCTCAATCTTGGCCATTGGGATTTGGTATAGATCATATGCTTTCACAAAGCATATATCTTACCTTCAAATTCATGTCATGCTTCCAAAGCATGACGACCATGCATGGAATTTGTTCAGTCCCAATACCTCATGAGTGAGCTCATGTCTCCCGCTTCACAAGTGAACATGTATGATCCCTTTGAGAGATCGTATTACTCACACGTCCTTACATGCACACCAGCTCGTCGGTATATAGACCTTGGTTAGGTCATCAACCTATCGGTCTGCCAAATGTACACACTCAGACATATAGCAACACATATGTCTCTGGTTAGAGGATGCATGCCTATGTTGTGACAGTATTCAACGTAGGTCTTTGGTTATCTCGATCTCGTTAAGTCAACCCATTGACTCAACTAACCTGACATCTCCGAATCACTATTCCCATGCAGAGGACCTGCATCAAGAGGTCAGTCAGATATCAGCCATATGAGATAGGATTGTCATCTCCTACTCAGGCTGGAGATCATCATTTAATAATCATTTGATGATGCTTGATGAGTCCTCTATCTAACTCCTTAGATATTCATCCAAGCATCAGCCTCTATGATTCATCCAATGAATCAACAACTGTATGATCATCAAGTTGGACATGGTACATAACCCTTATTGTACAGAGGGACCCTATAGTGCATTCATTCATTAATCTCATAAAGGGAGTGAAAAATAATCAATAACTTTCATTGATAATTTATTCATTACAATAACATTTATTGTAGAAATGGTTCGCCCGGGGCTCACATTGCTAACAGCCACTACATCACCAACAACCTAAGCGAGTCTTTCAATTCATGGATTAGTAATGCTCATCATCTGCCAATATGTGATCTAATAGATTGGATTAGACAGAAGATGATGACAACTATCGAAGAGCGGAGAACGAAATGTTCAAAAATGCGTGGAGTGATGGTTTCTACCGCACTGGATTACGTGAGGACCTCCACCAAGAATCTACAGGGGTTCATCGTAAGAAGGTCAAGCGAGACCAGCATAGAGGTGGAATGTCCCAGCGGTCGGAATGCATGTGATCTTGCTGCAAAACAATGCACATGTAGGCGATGGCAGGTCACCGACATGCCGTGCACACATGCTTGTGCAGCCATCTCAAGTTTGCGCAATGTAAATTGGGATGAGTACTTATCAAATTACTATAGAGTCAATCACACCTTTGCCTGACAAGTCCTGCTGGACACCAATCAAATTAGCCTACAAAGTATTGCCGCCACACTCCATGAGGCCTCCAGGAAGGCCAAAGAAGAACCACATAAGAGCGAGGGACGAGGAGAAAAAGACCCAACACAAATGCACGAGGTGTGGTTCTTTTGGCCACCATAAAAACACTTGCAAAAATCCAATAAATCCACGACATATGGCTGTTGTCAATGAGCTACATGGAAGCCAAGTGCGGGCATCCATGGAGGATCTAACTGAGAGAATCGGTACTCAACAGTCTACTACATTGGGAGCTAGAAGGTATGCCATAATCTTTACTCATCGCTCTTCTAATTTTGGCGAACTTTTTATAGATTGATTGCTCCTTTCAGTGGAGTGGCTATTAGGGTAAAATCCTTTCATAGGTCCACCAAGGATAAAAGAGACGTTGGTCCAAGCAGCGCAAAGAGGGGTCGTCCAAAGAAAGCGGCTCGAATTGGTAAATTCCATAACATTTAGAATTTTGATCTTGGAATTCCTTGAGAACAATTTACAAATTTCAGGTGTTCAAGATCAATGATTAACCACAGTAAAGTTGGAGTTCCACCACATACATTTGCAGGTCTGAATGCATGTCAAATTTTAAGATGTTAATTTCTTTTTAAACGAGTATGCAGATGTTGGGATCTTTTTACTTCCATGTAGGTGTATCGATAGGGAACATCTATTTTTGAGGAACAGTTTGGATGAAGCATGTGAAGCTGCTCGAATCTACTGCTTCATCCAGAATATCTTTTTTTTGTTTTACTTGTTGTGTATTTTGTGGGGTTTTTGTGATCATTATGTAACACAAACAATATCTTAGAGTTACTTATGGTCTGGACTAGAGGAACATGGACTTATTCTGTTGATGATAGTCTTTTAATGAATGAGTGGATATTCGCGACAATTCTGTTTGGATTGCATTGCAGGCCAGACTTCTCTTGAGATTTTGCAGGCCAAATGCATGAACAAGGACACTACAGAAGTGTTGACATTGACATCGACCAACACTAAGAAAGAATGGAACAAGAATGGAGCATACACAGGGACACTAGACTCCCATTGAGGTAATACATATAATTCTTCCCAATACATTCTAGATACGTTTACTTGCGAGGAATACAAGTGCACAAGCTGACAGGACCTTGACATGAAAATATATGTTCTTGATTTGGACTCTTATATTTGCAAGTTCGCAATTCATCTCCTTCAACTCTTCGGTCAGCTTTCCTAACTCTTGCAATAGTCGTAACACCATTTTCTTTTCTTCTTGTGAGGTCTCATCATTGGGCGTGTCGTCATCAACCCAACCAAAAAAATCGCAGCTCCAATCAGGACATGTGTAGAATTTCCTCCCCTTACTCCATGGTCTTGACGACGTTTTCATCGCAGCAAGGTTTCGACATTCACATCGAACGCGATCGTTGCCGGAGATGCTCGAGGCGGAGAGCTGCTCCATCTCATAACCTACAAATAGTGTCAAAAATGTATTTTTGTAATGTAAACATTCGTGTAATAATTGTTGACAAACACATACTTTTAACCAGAAATAAATTTTTTTCAAGGTGAACCTATACAGTTCTTACCTCCTGGCCGAGTAGCAAAAGAAGATGATTTTGTGATGTCTCCAGCTCCGAGCATAACGTGAAGCAACTCTTGCAATATGGCCTTTAAATAAGTTGGTTGCAGCTTGGAAATAGCCGTTGGAATTGGTGGGGGAAAGTTAGGAGATGCCCCTCAAACGGTCCACAAATGAGGGGTAAAATAGGATCTTCACTCCTGTCATAACGACCGTTAGTGCAATAAGAGACGGATGCAAACCCGAGGGTCTGCCCATTAAGGGTTAGCAAGTTTAAAGGGGGCGTGAGAGGAATATCAATGTTTTGAGGGTCGTAACGGTAATTGCAAAAGATTCCAAGGTCTGCCGGGTAAAATTCCCTTATATCTATAAGGTACCACCCAAAAATATATTTTTGTACAGATGATCTCGTTTGATTTTTGGCCCTTCATGAAAGTTGTAGATCTCGTCGAGACGAGCAACATTCGTGTTGACCACTTTTTGATCTAACCTATTCTATTATTTCTTTTTTATTTTTCTTTGCATTTAGTTGCGGTTTTTTCTCGGAGCGACACGTGGCAACTCCTGAAGTCGCCATGTGTCTCCTCCTCATTCGCCCACTTAAACCATTTCTCTCCTTTATTCTGGACCGTTGGATGAGGGGGTTCTCCATCAACGACTGATACCCATTCCTCTCCCGCTCTCTCTTGACATAAGGGAGAAGCCACCCTTCGACACCTCCAACTTCACCCCATCTCCTCCACCTCCTCCATCTCTTCTCCAACCTCCTCCTCCTCTTTATAATCCCCTCCAGTCCTTCATTCAACCCCATCCGCCACCATTGAGAGTAAAGGAGATAGCTTCCAGAACACCAGGTGACAGCTGGCCATTCTTGGTCGAGCAACGACCTCCAGAACTCTGGCGAGATCCGAAGGCCTTCGTCTTCATCGCAGCCCCGTAGTAAGCTACTCTAGCTCGAGCTTCGCCGGCTCTTGAGCGACGACAAGAGAAATCTCGGCTTCTCCTCCATAGGCATCACCTCCATCACCTCCAGGTAACGTTTCTTTTCATCTTATCTTCTTCTTCTTCCTTTCTTCTTCTTAGTCATCACACACCCATTATATCTCTCTTCGATTTCATCATTATTCGTTCCATGAATCACCAAACTCTTTGAACTTCAACGGATAAATCACACGTTGCGAATGCAACTGTGATTTTTTATTTATTTTTTAGACACAATTTCATCAACCAATTAATCCAATATTTAAGCCACTTAAACAAATGCATGAGAAATAGGGGAGGTGGTGAAACCCCCCTGCTTCTTCTTCCTCTCCTCACCATGCCATACGCGCACACCCCATCAGCCCACTTGCGCCACCGCGTCCACCTCTGTCCTCCATCAACGACCCGTGGCCGTGTGTCGGCCAAGAGGAAGGAGATTGTCGGTCGAGCTTCACCCTTGCGCGGTAGCCGCCTGACGCCAACCCGCGCCTCTCCTCCGCCATAGGTCGCGAGCCGCCCCCTCTGCCCGCGCACCTCCTCCACGCGGCGCAGTCCTCCGCTCCCAGGTCCCCACGCACAGTCGCGCGGCCGCCCAGGATGGGCGCGCGCCGCCCTCCACGGCTGCCACCACCGCAGCGCGCTCCCGCCCTCCAAGGCGCGTCGCCGCCGCCGTTGAGCTTCAGCGGCCAGCGCCACCTCCCGCCAACCACGCGCCTTCTGTGCGCCGCCACCAGCCACAGCCGGCCTCCGTCCATCCGCCATCGGCCTCCTCCCCCTGTTCAAGCCAATAAAACAGAGGAAAAGTTGTCGGATAATAAGGACAAAAAGGGCATTTGCAAAGGGGACACTTGCACGCAAGCTTTTAAAAAAATTTCAAGTTTCGGGTAATTGCATGTAAGTCCTTGTTCTTCATTTAAGCTCATATTTCTTTTTCTGTATTGTATTTATGCCCCAGCATTTGCACGTTTATTTTGTCATCATTCTGTTGTTCATTTTTAATTCAGAAAATTGCATTGTGTAGCATAACTCTTGTTCTACCATTTTAGCATTTATTTGTATTTTTCTGATTTGCAGAATAATTATGAAATTTAATTTGGTAAGAAATTGCAACATTTTGCCCATTGTGATTGATTAATTGATTGAGCATTATTTTCTTATCAAAAAATCTCTGAAAAATCAACATTGGTAGATATAAGTATATGCTGCAACATATGAGAAAATCACACCATTTGCACGTATAGTTTGTCTTAGAAAAATCATTTAGTGAAAATCTTAATCGATTTTTAGTTAATAAACTGTGAAGTGTTTTAACGTAATTGAAGTTTATTTGGATAGCTCTTAATTAGACCTATTTGGATTAATTTTATCTTTGAGAAATATCATCGTTTGTGAATTATTAAAATTAGTTTAGTCATTTTCACTAAAGCCTGCATTTTTTTATTATCTGTGCATCAGAAAATTCTAAAAAAATTAGAGTAGCTTAATTTCATCCCATTTCATAATCTTGCCAAGTTTCATATTTTTTGGAATTAATATGACCATCTTTCTGAGTTAACTTGTAATTTGGCCTGATTTTGCATGTGTCTTGCATAAAAAAATCGAGAAAGATCAAAAATATCTCCTCTGAAAATCAAACCTTGGAAATTTGCTTCGAATCAACCTAAGGAGACAGCTGCCTCCCTGAGTTCGACCTTGGACTTCCAACCAAGTAAAAAAATTGCCGCTCGAAATTAATTTCACTATAATTGAAAGTGGTTTTTGATCTGCTCTTATTATCTGACTGCAACGAACAATTGATTTCAACATTAATTTGCTCGAATTAAAAAGGGTAGTGGGAGGCATTATTAAAATGGCACCATTACCGGGAGGCACGACTTAAGCTAATTTGCAGCTATTTTTGGTGTTTGATTTTCTATCCCCGGGTAGTCTGACCCCCGGTTTTCTTGTGAATATTTTCTGTCTTTTAATTTTTGCATTTTTTCTGTGTCATTCTCTGACCTCAAGTTATTTCTGTGTGAGGAACGTGAGTAGTCGAAGACGCTTAGAGGAATCGTCATTTTAATTTCTTAAGTGATTTGAGAGATTTTGTACTTTTATTCATTTCCTTGTCTTTTCGCATCATTTCTAGCGGTTCCCGTTTGGGTTCTTGCGTGTGTAAAGATAGTGGAACCGTGTCCCTGTGTGTTGTGTAGTTTGAATTGTAAATTAGGCTTGCACTAGCAGCTCCTCGAGCCACTCTAGGGTTTGCTTGTACTCGTAATTCTTAGGACCACACAATACACCTAAAAGACGCACTTAGACCGCAGATCTAGTCAAATCAACATGTGCTTCACTCGCTAATAGAACTGCTTGTCTAGGAGCGGATTTTGTCGTCTGCATTTGCATGTAGTGTAAAGATTTCAATTTTGTTCTGCATCCTCCATACAAGCGAAGGGATCACTGTAAGTCTTCTTAACTCAGCATACGCATCATCGTTTTTTGTGCATCGGCTTTTCTCGATTTCCCCCTTTGTTTTTCAACTTAAATTAAACGGAAATTGGGACTGGATGATAGGCATGCTGTGTGGTTGGACTAACAAGTGAGAACTTAACTTAAAACCGGGACTGCTAACATTATTGACCAAAAAATTAATAAAATTGGAAAATCTGTTTGCGGGAGACTAATCCCCGACCTTGTCTTCAGGCTGAGTGAGGGTACTTGAGTGTGTGTGTGTGTGTGAACACCTTAAGGTAGAGCCCAAATCCCCGCCTTCATATCATGGGCCAACTGATCCTAGCAAATATCACGAGTTGAATATTTTTAGATTCACTGACTAGTACCAAGTAGCCTCCGCCTGTTCACGGGTAGTCAGGGGTGAACCAGCGGTACTTCACGACAAGTTGCTAGTAACCCTTCGGGGCGAAGTTCCAGCCTTGTCAGCCTCCGCATGCTTGCAGGTAGATAGGGGCATGGTCTTTGAATCCATCAACTTGGGATATGAGCGAAGAAGGGAAGGACCGGCAGTATCTTAGGCGACAGGTTAAACAGGGAAGACGCATCCGACTCTGAGCCGACTTCCCTATAGGCCGCGTAAATCCTTGCTATCTTGCTTGAAAAATCACACTTAAAATTAACAAGATTAATTGGACTCGGTTTCGAGTCCTTCACTGTGTTGAGTGTGAACCCACGGTCTTGGATTGAATTGCTTGCTTCGGGTAGGAGTAAAATCCTATCTTTACTTAGAACTCTCGATTCTTCTCGCCACTTCAAGATGACTGACTGGGGGAATATCGACACATTATTCGCCAATCTCTCTTTGAGTCCCCCACGAAAATCATCTTCACCGGCCTAAGCGTACCTTGGACCACCCAGGACTCATGACCCTCTTGATTTCTGGATCCCTCACAACCAGGGTGGTTACTCTCAAACCAACCCTCTCCTCTCCTCTGAGCTTGACGAGGAAGACCATCGCCTCGGTAAGAAACCCTTCCTTGAGTTATCCTCTAATCCAGATCATTTCTATTTCCCAGGACTAGAGGACAAGATGACACCAAAGCGACCCCCAGATGAGGAGAACCAAGATGACCCACTCCAGCAAGTATTGGCTCACCTCGCCTAAGCCGAACAACAGAATGCGGATCTTACAGCAAGAATGTGACAAATCATTGCGGCAGTAGGAATCGACCGACCAATGGTTGATGCTTATAACCCAGTAGAGAATGAAATACAAAGTTGGTTGGCACCAGTAGTTCCTGCGGAAGCTTTCGAGCTCAAGCCCCACTTCCTTAGCCTGCTACCGAAGTTGAACGGAAATGTCCATGAAGAACCATACGCCTTCCTCCGTGACTTCGAGCTGGTTTGCAACAACCTTAGCCATCCTCGGGTTGGGCAGGATTACATTCGACTGAAGGCCACCCCTTTCGCCTTAGGAGATAAGGCAGCACATTGGATGAAGAACCTAGGGGTGAGATGTACAACCTGGATGCAATTCAAGGACTTATTCCTGAAGAAGTTCTACCCTCTCAGTAGGACTAGCCAAATGAGAACAAAGATTGCCAGTTTCTTCCAGGGACCCAGTGAACCATTCCATGATGCATGGGATAGGTTTAATGACCTAGTTCAGAAATGTCCCTGCCACGGCATTTCTAAGGCGATCTTAGTCCAGACCTTGTTCTGTGGTTTAACCCTGGAGATGCAGGCGTTAGTAAGTGCTGCCTGTGGAGGAAGCTATATGAATAAAAACAAGAATGCTATATGGAAGATACTAGAGCAGATGGCAGAAACCGGCAGGTCGCAGGCCATCAGTTGTCTCCCTCAATCCTATCCAATGAGACAACCCGGAGGATTGTAGAAGATCTGACATAGGACCTCATTCCCAGCATGGGGATGATTGCTGATAAGTTAACCATGGTCGAGCAGATCCGCAAGAGGGTCACTGACCTTGAGTCTCTCTCATGTCTGCTGAAGCAAGTGGAGGAACTTTCTGAGAAGGTGGCTAAGATAAAGCTACCTGCCCCTTTTGCACCACCTGTACCTGTACATCGAGTCCATCTTGTACAAGAACAAGCACCGGGGTCTCAGAGTGGCTGGGATCAGACTTACACCCAGCAGGACTAGCATGCACCCCCACAAGTGGAGACCAGATACGAGGAGCCTCCGCAGGTACTCGAGATCAACGGGCTGCGGTACAGCCGTGACCCCATCGGCAGACAGTCGAGGATGGGGAATGGTCAGCCTCACCGACCTTCCCCATCTTACCAAGAAACCAGCTCCGTCCCCACACCATGCTTTGTTCAGTCCAGGCCCGAACAAGGGTACCAGCCTCAGCAGCACCAGCAGCAGCGCACATTCCACTCAAGCCAGCATGGCTAGGTACCGTCCTATCAGCAGCAGCAGCAGTATCGGCATGGACAGCAGGGCCAGTACAGAACCTCATCCGCAAGTCAGCATCAGCCAGTCCAGCCCACCATTAGAGTCCCTCACCTTGGCGATCCAGACCTTGTCTGATAGGATCCAACAGATCCAGAATGACTATCTGGATATGAGAACCGATCTGAATCGCGTTTCTCGTACCCAAGATCAACAAATGACGCTAAAGACCTCAATTCCCACCTAGGTTCAGGCCAATCCGAACAGCCTAAATCAAGGCCAGAATCGACCTCGTGATCAGGTATACTATTCAAATAAGTCTTTATCTGAACATGAGATCCTTTCGTATGATAATGTAAATCATATGTCCCTCAGGAGCGGAAGGACCGTGATCGTACCTGATCTGGCACGAGCACCGAAGGAAGGAGCCGCCAAGTCTCTACTTGAGGAGAACTTGGAGGAAGAAGAGGAGCAGCACCACCATCACCACCACCGGCAGAAGAAGAGGACTTCTGGGTCCTCGAAGCAGCAAATCCGCATCAGTTAAGAGTCCTACAAAACCTATGAAGAGCCCGCACCTCCATCTGAGGAGGATCGCCCAGAAGTTACGGAAGATGCATCACCGGTATCGCCACAACATTTTCCTTTTAGTCAGAGTCAGAGTCCGAGTCTATTTCAGAGTCCGAGTCTTGTACAAAACTCAGTTCCAGCTTTCAATGAAAACATTTCAGTTTCAAAACATGAGTTAGATGCAATAATCCCTTTCCCTCGAGCTCTGACGGGTGAAAAGAAGAAATTCAAAAAAATTCAAAAAGATGACCCTGAGATGGTAGAGTTCTGCAACAAGTATATAAAGGTCGCAATCCCCTTTGACAAGTACGTGGAAATGACTCCTGCATTTCAGAAGTATCTGAAGGTGAGATGCACACCTGCTAGGGTTAGCAGGAAGACAAAAGTCGTGTTAAGAAACACGTTCTGTCAGTAGCCACGACTTATGCAATAAAGAACACGAAGAGACATGGGTGCACATTATGTAGTGAGTCATATCGATGACATTGCGTTTGCACGCACTCTCCTAGACAACGGATCCTCAATTAATTTAATGACTACAACCCTCTATGAGCGGCTTAATCTCGGACCTCTTAGGAAATCCAGAGCCCTCCTGCAATTCGCTGATAAATCAACCAAGAGGTCTTAAGGAGAATTGAGGAATGTTGTAATCAAAGTCGAGGGTCCCTGAGTTCGACCTTGGACTTCAAACTAAGTAAAAAAAATTGCCGCTCGAAATTAATTTTACTATAATTGAAAGTGGTTTTTGATCTGCTCTCATTATCCGACTGCAACGAACAATTAATTTGAACATTAGTTTGCTCGAATTAAAAAGGGTAGTGGGAGCAGTTATCAAAATGGCGTCGTTGTCAGGGAGATGGCGACGGCGGTGCGCGGCGGGAGGTGTGAGGGGACGGCGCAGGGCCACGTGCGGGTGGCCTGGTGGTCTGTCACTGGAGGCACGACCGGGCCACGTAGTGGTCTGGGGTGGAGCAGCGCGGCGAGGCGCGCGCGTGGCGAAGGAGAGAAGGCGTCAATGGGAGGGAAGCATGGCCGACCTGCCGCTGGCCGATGGCTGGAGAGGACGGGGCTGCCAACTGCGGGGGCCGGGCTACGCGCGCTCGCGCGCCCAGCTGCTTGTGGCGAAGATGGCATGGTTGCGGTTGGAGTGGCTGAGAATCACACGGCTGAAGCTCAGTGGAAGCGTCTGGGCGATGAGGTCGGTGTGCTGGAGGTCGCTGGAAGGGGGTCGACGCTGCGCGCGCGCGCGCCGCAGTGGCGGAGGGGCGGCACGCGGAGATGCGAAGGATGGCGAGGTGATGCGAGGGTGGCTTGCTGGATTGGCGCGGGGTTGGAGGGGCGCGGTGGAGGGCTGTAGTGCACGGCCTGGAGGGCTGGGTGCCCAAGCGTTGGTGGCAGTGCCCGACCGGATGTCGGCGGCAGTTGGGGAGCACAGCGGCGAGGCGCTGAAGGCACGGCGTTTGGGGAGTACCTGCAACAAGAGAAGAGCTCGAGCAGAGCTCGGCTATGGTAGAAGGAGAGAAGAAGAAGAGAATGGGGAACTTCCCCTGTTGCATAGGGGAGGTCTTCGGATTTGTTTAGCGTGCGTAAATGACCGAGCAATCGATTGATGAAGTCTCGTCGAAAAATTAATTAAAAATCACCGTTGCATTCGCAATGTGTGATTTATCCGTGAAAACACAATTTGTTGGCGATTTGATGCGTGGATGTGGGTGAATCAAGGAGAGAGAGAGAGATAGATAGAAGGAGAAGAAACAGAGAGGGGAAGGAGAAGGAACTTTACCTGGAGGTGGAATGTGTGGTGCCTGGGAATGGCTGAGGCAAGGCTCGGCCGTGGTCGTCGCTCGAAGCCGCGGCTAGGCTGAGCTTAGTAGCTCTGATTAGGTGGCTACGACGGTGATGAGATCACCGAATCTCGCCTGCGAGACGGGTCGTTGTCGCTCGATGGGAACTCTTGGAGCTATCACCTACAAGATCTCAGAGCTGGACCTCTCTCCTCTTGAGTGGCGGACGCATCAGACTTCGTTGTTGGGGCTGTGTTAGGATAGAGGAGAGATAGCGTCCCGTTTGCAATGCACTACGCAAGCAAAGTGCTTGATACAGCTCAGCGTAACTATACAGTTACAGAAAAGGAGATGCTTGCGGTAGTAATGCCTTAGACAAATTTAAATCTCACTTAATTGGATCCAAGGTAATTGTGTTCACTGACCACACGGCTCTACGGTACTTGAGGGAGAAGAAGGACGCGAAGGCGCATCTTCTTCGGTGGATTTTACTTATCCAGAAATTTGATTTGGATATTCGTGATAAACCTGGAAAGAAGAATATAGTAGCCGATCATTTCTCTCGTCTCGAAGATCTTAATACTTCCGAGGATTCACCAACTCGAGACTCCTTCCCTGACGAGTCGATTTTTGTTGTCGACTCACTCCCATGGTATGCCAACATCGTGAACTATCTTGTCTCCAAGAAGGTTCCCGAGGGTTGGCCCAAGAGCCACATTGACCGACTTAAGTCGGATGCGAGACACTACCATTGGCAGGATCCGATCCTTTTCTTTGAAGGACCGGATTGTGTCTGGAGACGGTATATTCCTTAGGAGGAATACCAGAGTGTCCTTTCTGTATGCCACAGCTTTGAGGCAGGAGGACACCACTCCAGGAAGGTGGAAGGTACTTCAGTGTGGTTTTTACTGGCCGACTCTGTTTCGCGATGCCATCACCTTTGCGAAGTCGTGCCCAGTATGTCAGAGAATGGGAGGAACCATTGGTCCCAAGGATGAGATGCCAATGCAGCCTGTCATCATTTGTGATGTCTTTGACGCCTGGGGCATCGACTTCATGGGCCCATTCCCTGTTAGCCACGGGTTTGAATACATCCTTCTTGCGGTAGATTATCTATCCAAGTGGGTGGAGGCTATCCCGACACGAGCCGCAGACAGCAGGACTATCTGTAAATTCATCAGAGATCATATCATCTCTAGGTTCGGGATTCCCAAAATGATGATATTAGATGGGGGTAGCCACTTTGTAAATCGGGAGGTGAAGAAACTCCTAAAGTACTACGGCATCGAACACCGTATTGCTAGCCCTTACCGTCCACAGACTAATGGTATGGCTGAGGTGTCGAAGAGGGAGGTGAAGACTATATTGCAAAAGCACGTCCGTCCAGACAGGAAGGACTGGTCTCAGATCTTGGATCAAGTCCTATGGGCTTATAGGACAGCTTACAAGACACCGTTAAGAACCTCCCCATTCCGAATGGTATTCGGAAAGCCATGCCATTTGCCCGCAGAACTAGTGCATAAATCAGAATGGGCAATCAAGAAGGTCAATTGGAACACACACCTTGGGTAGAAGCAGAGAGAAATAGATCTGAATGAGCTTGTGGAAGTCAGAAACCGTGCATATGACAACAGTTTGGTGTACAAGGACAAGGTAAAGCGTTGGCATGATAGATATATCAGATGAAAGACCTTTGTTCCTAGACAGAAGGTATAGTTGTTCAATGCAAGGCTGAAGATCTTCCAAGGCAAGTTAAAGTCTAAGTGGACGGGCCCATTCATTGTCCGGACGGTGCATGATAGTGGATGTGTCGAGATCTCAGATCTCGCAGATGACGCACTGACATTCCTTGTGAATGGACAACTGTTGAAACACTTCGTCGAATCCAATGAGCAGCTAGTCCATGTTGAGGAGATTGTATTTATGCGCGAGACAGATTCAACAGATACACCTCGAACCGCGCATGAGACCTTGCAGTAGGGAGCTCTAGCCATCGACAACATCTTTAAAGATTCAGACCGACTCACTTGTATATACCATCATTCCTGTACATTCTGTCCTTTCCCTCCCGCGACTTTAGTAACTCATCCCAACTTCATCTATCTCTATCTTGGACTATACTTAGGATGACCAGATCCTAAGTATAGGGGGGATGAGCCACCTGAGTCTGTTCTCTGTAAATCCTCCAGATCACATCGGTTCTCATAGTCACTCATTTCCTATACTTAGGCTGAACAAAACCTAAGTATAGGGGGGACTGATGCCCGCTTTGTATACATTCATCCATTTTCCCTCTTGCCCCCGTCCGCCCCATTTTTTGTCTTCTTCTACACTTAGGCTGCCAGAGCCTAAGTATAGAGGGGCGGAGCGACTTCTATACTTTTTGTACTTTTAGCTCTTCTACGCTTAGCCCGAGCTATGTCTTTTTAGTCTCTTTTCGTGCTCTGAGGACATAGCACACGCTAAGTATAGGGGGTGTGTATATATTACATATATACTTTACCCATAGCTCGTACTTTCGCATATCTTCACGTATTTTTGTATATATTATACCATAAATACAGGGTGGGTGAAAATTGAAAAAAAAATTATACTTGTATAATATGTATAACTCTTGTAAAAAAAACAAGGTTGTAAAATTCTTGTAAAATATACTTTTGTAAAATTTGTTATAAAATAGGATGTATGCTAAAAAAACTTGTATACTATGTATATTATTACAAACTAAAAATTGTTGTAAAAATTGTTGTACAAGTAGAAAAAAAATGAAAATGTCGAAAATAAAAGCTTCTTATTTACTTTTGCATCCTTGCATTAAAAAAAAGTCTTGCATTTCATTCATAGCATGTCATCTTCATCTCATCTGCATATCATGCATATGCAAGGTGAAAAGCTAGTGGGTTCTGAACCAAGTTAAGAATAGATGTTGAGGATGGACTTGATTTGACCTTAATCCACCTAATTTTAGAGGAACCTTATAGGAACTGGAGTTAAGATTTCTCAGGTCAAGTGACTTAATTCTTTGAGTCCGCAAGTCTATGTTCACATGTCATCTTTATTAGTCTAAGTAGAATATCTCGTGCACACGCAGGATTCTTTTAGATAGTGACCTAACTTGGACAAGCACAATGCACGTAGATCTTCATTGATGAGGTGGTGAGGAGGTAGAATCCTTTAGCTTGGAGTAGCACACGGGTGGAAACATTCGTCCTCCTCTAGGGAGGGTAGTGCATCTCAACCTAGTCTGGTGGTGTTGAAGTATGAGGACAGGACGTTGTGGGTTGTAATAATGCTTCAAAAGAGGGATAGTCTACTGGCTCAAGAGGAAAAACTCCTGATGTACATGTTGCACCTTGTATATAGTTTCAAAGAAAAAAAGAAAAAAAGAAAAATGCAAGAACTCCAAAAAAAAGTAGACAGGCCAAAAAAATGCCTGTCGGAGTATGTATTTTAGCAAGAAGTCTGCAGCTGGATGACTTGGCTACACTGGTCAGGCATCCCGGGATAGGTAGCTACACTGGCTACCGTCCATTCTTTTCTCCACCCCCTCCTCTTGAGCTGGTCGCACTTGAACTTAGAAGGAAATCCCTGCTCCTAGAGGAAAGAGTTGTTGGACCGGGTTATTTGAGTTACCTTGTTAGAGGAGGCTGTTTCTGAGCCATTTCGGATGTGGAGAGCTATTTTACACTTACATGGTACAAGTAAGAATCATAGTCATCAGAAATTTGTGTCTGAGGATTTGTTCTGACCTGACTGTTGAGGCGTCTCGAATAGAAGACTTGTGGAACTTGAAGCATGTTAGGTCTTAAGTTCAGGTCCCAATGAGGTTCCGCCACACAATTAATCCAAAGGTCGAGTCAAGCTCCATTTTCAACTTTTGTTCATGACCTTGGTATGGAACCCAAAATCATTTCACTCTTGCATTTCATTTTAGTTGCTCGGGGACGAGCAAGATTTACGTATAGGGGGTTGACGAATCTGTGATTCATCACTCTAAAAGTTGAAAATAGAGCTTTGTTTCCGAGTAATTAGAGGCATATTTCTACTTATATTCCATAATTACCATTCATGCATGCAAGCATAATATCTGCATGTTAGCATTCATATTTGCATAAAATAAGAAGCCAATTCACTTGTAAATATTAACATGTATATTAGCTAAAAATACCCTATTTGTATATATTTTATACTAACTTCGAATCTAATAAAACCAACTCTATTGTGTATATATTACTAACACTAATTAAAGAAAAATATCCAAAAAATATTAACTTGCAAAATGGACCAATAAAATCCCAATCCAAGTTTGAAACTAGAAACCTTAAAATGCGTATATCTCTCTCATACAACCTCTGGATTAGGTCTACTCACTTTTAAAGTAATATACATTCAGAGACCTTCGAAACAAGACCAAGTTCATTAAAATCGGAGCTCCTATGCAAAACTTGGGTTTTGGACCCCTTTTGTACATTTTACATAATGACCGTTTTACCCCTGTACTTTATCTTTTTATTTTCTTTATTATTAAAAATCCAAAAAAAATAGATTCAATTGTAAATATTCTTCTCATATTTTCTCTATTTTTATTTTGATTTTTCTCTCTTTTAAAAACTAAAAAAATTTACAAAAGATAAAATGCGGTATTTTATATATATAAGGTACCACCCAAAAATACATTTTTGTACAGATGAACTCTTTTGATTTTTGATCTTTCATAAAAGTTGTAGATCGCGTCCAGACGAGCAACATTTGTGTTGACCACTTTTTGATCTAACCTCTTCTATTATTTCTTTTTGATTTTTCTTTGCATTTAGTTGCGGATTTTTCTCGGAGCGACATGTGGCAATTCCTGAAGCCGCCATGTGTAACCTCCTCATTCACCCACTTAAATCATTTCTCTCCTTTATTCTGGACCGTTGGATGAGGGGGTTCTCCATCAACGACTGATACCCATTCCTCTCCCGCTCTCTCTTGACATAAGGGAGAAGCCACCCTTCGACACCTCCAACTTCACCCCATCTCCTCCACCTCCTCCATCTCTTCTCCAACCTCCTCCTCCTCCTTATAATCCCCTCCAGTCCTTCATTCATCACCATCCGCCAGCATTGAGAGTAAAGGAGATAGCTTCCAGAACACCAGGTGATAGCTGGCCATTGTTGGTCGAGCAATGACCTCCAGAACTCCGGCGAGATCCGAAGGCCTTCGTCTTCGTCGCAGCCCCGTAGTAAGCTGCTCTAGCTTGAGCTTCGCCGGATCTTGAGCGACGTCAAGAGAAGTCTCAACATCCCCTCCATAGGCATCACCTCCATCACCTCCAGGTAACGTTTCTTTTCATCTTATCTTCTTCTTCTTCCTTTCTTCTTCTTAGTCATCACACACCCATTATATCTCTCTTCGATTTTATCATTATTCATTCCACGAATCACCAAACTCTTTGCACTTCAACGGACAAATCACACGTTGCGAACGTAACTGTGATTTTTATTTATTTTTTCGACACAATTTCATCAACCGATTAATCCAATATTTAAGCCACTTAAACAAATGCATGACCAAAAGGGTGAATGGATGTTGAGAATCCTTAAACGCATCACGGAAGCGTGTCGATCGCATCATATGCAATCGAAGCAACTAGTCGCACTAGTCGCTAGATGCGGCGGAAATTAAAATTTTAAAAGTAAAGATGAAACCACATGATCACGAGAACACTTCTCGGATCGTTTCATCAAACCACAAAGTATAAGGAATACCTCTTAAAGCGTGGTTGTGATCGCGAGATCCCAAACAAGAGATCCTCTAGTCTCAAGTCCGATCCATGAAGAATGCACTTGTGGACGCGATGATGAGTCACGTTCCTCCCGCAATCCTCGATGAAGATTCAAGCAATGGATCCCCTGATTTCGTCAAACGAAATCCGTCGTCTTTCTTTAGAGCAAGCAACTCCAAAGAAGAAGGAGATCCTCGAGTCGTCGAAGGCGAATGTCGAGAGTCTCTCCTTTCTCAACACAAGATGGACGGCCATCTTTTGGAGGAGAGAAAGAGAGAGGGCGAGAATATGAGAGAGAGAGAGAGTTGTAACCTTGTACAACTCTTAATGATGTACCTTGGAAGGCTACCCTAGCCCTCCTTTTATATTAGTTTAGGATCCAATGGATCTCAATCCATGGGACACATGGATCCAACGGCCAGGCTTGGTCCTTGTAAATCAATGGCTATAATTGTTGTTGGTTAAAACCAACAACATTTATTTATAATTAAATTAAATATATGTTGCAACATTATCAACACATTTTTAATTTAATATAAATAAATTAGTTAAGAGATTAATCAAGATAATAAAATGGAGATAATGTAGCC
Source organism: Ottelia alismoides (assembly GCA_037367405.1). NCBI lineage: Eukaryota > Viridiplantae > Streptophyta > Magnoliopsida > Alismatales > Hydrocharitaceae > Ottelia > Ottelia alismoides. The sequence continues at coordinate 251,962 of JAZKJV010003969.1, read as the reverse complement.
TCCTAAAAATGGGGCCTATTATCTCCTTTTATTATATCATATTATCTCTTAATAATTTGTGATAACTATTATCACATAATTATCCACAAAATTAATTCCAAATTAATTTGTGAATATTTCAATCATGCCTATTGAAAAATATGTGAATCAAATTCACAACCCAAACTAATTTGTAAATGACATTTCCAGTTAATTAACAAATGTGAATCCAATCCACATTTAATAATGAACAAATGTTATTTACTAAATTTCTCTCTCTTGTATATTATAAAATCATATTTACAATACACAAATATTATGGATAATAATATCCACAATCTCTAATCCTTGATAATTAAATCCCATTTAATTATTTTGGATAATCATTCTCACAATATGAATCATATTCATCTTAAGCTTGATCATTAAATCTCATTTAATCATCAAGTTCTTCTTGCTTGGATATGAATTTCATTAAATGAATTATTCTCGAACCCTTTCAAGAATAATGTGATTTCTCCGCACGGAATTTGATTCTTCCCAATATCTCATGAGTGAGCTCATGTCTTCCGGTTCAGTAGTGAACCAGTATGATCCCTTTGAGAGATCGTATTACTCATATGCCCTTACATGCACACCAGTGTGCCGGTGTATAGACCTTGGTTAGGTCATCAACCTATTGGTCTGCCAAATGTACACACTCAGACATATAGTAATACATCTGTCTCCGGTCAGAGAATGCGTGCCTATGCTGTGACAGCATTCAACATAGGACTTAGGTTATCTCGATCTCGTTAAGTCAACTCTTTGACCTAAATAATCCGACACCTCCGAATCTCTATTCCTATGCAGAGGACCTACATCAAGAGGTCGGTCATATATCAGCCTATGTGAGAAAGGATTGCCATCTCCTACTCAAGTTAGAGATCACATCTTAACAATCATTTGACGGTGCTTGATGAGTCCTCAATCTAACTCTTTAGATATTCATCCAAGCATCAGCCTCTATGATTCAATAATTGAATCTACATCTGTATGATCATTAAGATAGCCACGGTACATAACCCTAATTGTACAGAGGGAACTATTATGCAAATTATTTATTCTTCATTTCAGATCAGGGAATGATATTTGCAATAATATTTATTGCATAATGGCTCGCTGTGGGCTCACATGTCCAACAATCTCCCACTAGCCCAAAGAGCCATTAATGGGCTAATCATTTAAACCCACACTCATGTGACAATCATAGGCTATTTAGAAATAGCTAGGGAAGCTGATCAGTCACTCTGTTCCCAAAAGACTATGCCAAGTCCTTTTACGGTACTTGCATATCCCTAGGTAACAGTGCTCGCATCCAATGCGAATGTTGCATCTTATGCAACCAATACTCAATCTAGTCAAAGCACTTATAGTGTCCTTGACACAATTGCTCAATTATTATAACCAGTATTTCCATAATCCTTATCAGAATACCCTTATTACGGGAGATCACTATCTCTTAAGGTATCCACAGTTAAGACCTTTTAGATCTCTATCTATAAAGTCTTAAGCTTTTGAAGATATGACTTTGAGATCACCATCTCAAAAATCTTGTCATCTATGAAGACATTGTTATTACTGCAATCAAGTGTTTTCTTTCCGTAGTAGGATTAGCAACACTTTACTACTCCCACTGCATGGCAGATATCTGGCTTTTGTACACATCTAGCATACACTTAGCTTCTCGTAACTGATGCATAGGTGCAAGTAGTTCTAGCATTCACTTCGTCAACTCTTTGAGGTGCTATCCCTTTAGATATGTCAGTACCAAATCTCAAGGGAAGGAAGCCTTTCTTGGAATTTCCAAGAATGAAATATGCTCAAGGTGTACTACAAATGTGACAGCCCCAATACCCTCTTTTCTTTGCTTCTGAACAACTTCAGAACTAAGATCTAAGAGGTATTCTTGAGATCATATCTCAAAGTATGGAATAGCCAGTCTATAAAACACTTATTATCATCCTTATATCATTCCAAATGATTAGGATATTATTTACATTTAGCACGATGAACACAATGTCACTCCCACTAAGCTTCACATGGTACATCAAGATTCTATCTGAAATCATAACATTTATAATTTCATCAAATCTTATGTTTCAACTTCAAGAAGCTTATTTGAGTCCATAGATGGATTTCTTTAGCTTTCACACCTTACTTTCCCCAATCATGAAGCCCTGGGGCTACTTCATGTGAATGTCCTCAGAGAGATATTCTTATAGGAATGCAATCTTGACTTACATCTTGAAGATGCAATAGTCAAGTTGTGTAGCTAAGGTTAGCAATATTCTGATGATTTTAAGCATGGTCACCGAAGAGCAAGTCTCATTGCAAGCAATGTCTTCTCTTCCGGTGTGTAGCTCATGGCTACGAACCGTGCTTTCAAGGTCTCTACCTTCTCATCAGGTTCCCTCTTCTCTTGAAGATCCATTTACACCTTGATGGGTCAAACCCTTATAGGTAGATCCTCGAGGGCCCATATACAACACTTGTATATGAAGTCTACTTTAGACTTTATTGCTAATATCCATCTTTCCATGTCATGATCCTTAGGAGCTTCATCACATGAAGTCCGATCATTGTCAGACTTAACTGACACATGGGATACATCCTCAAACTCATTTGAAGGGGTATTAATGTTTCATCTTTAATTATCCTTTTAGTTTCAGATTTCAGGAGCCTCATTATCTTCTCAAGATTAAATGAGTTCCTTCACTTCATTTTCACCTTGATTCTCAAGAGTCTCAATCATCCAAGAATCACATTCTTAGAGATGAGATCTTTTAAGAATCTCAAGGTCATAAAGTAGGTATCCAATACCACCCTTTATTATCCTAATGAAGTAGCACTCTCAAGTGCTAAATTCCAGCTTACATGCATGGAACTTTATTGAGGATATATATTGTAGTCTCTACTACACATATACACTTGGAAACTAAGGGATAATTATGCTAAAATTCATCATTGATCAAATCATGTCACAATGATCCAATTGTATCTCCCTACAACTCCATTGAGTTTAGGTGTGTTTGGAGGATTGAGATAGAAATGATATTCATATCTTCATAAGGTATTCTTTGAATTCATCTAATAGGTACTTGCTACCTTGGTTAGATCAAATTTATTTAATCTTCCTTCAAACTTTGGTTCTAAACCAAAATTGTGAAATCTTTGAACATTTCAAAGGTTTCTCAGGTGAAGAAGAAATCTCATATCATATATAATCATCAATAGATATCACATATCCATAATGTTTACTATGATATAGATGATCTACATACATCAATATGTATGAGATCTCGAATACCTCGACATCAAACACCATTCTCAAAGAAGGGTGTATTGGACATTTTACTTTGAATACAATGTTCACAAGTATGTAATATTTGAAATTTTAGACATTCCAAAGTTTCATATCTTACTAGTCTATTGATCAAATCAACAGACAAATGTCCAAGTCTTGATGCCAGATCATTGTCAAATGATCTTCATCCTCCTATTGATCTTATAAGGTTTGATTTTCAGTATTAGAAATCTTAATGAACCATTCATTAATTTTCCAATTTTGTGGAGTCCACTAGATGTTAGATTACTATCTGAAATATTTCCATCATAACTCTTTATGATAGTTCTATCTCAGAATTCATGTTTATTTCCAACATTTAGAAACAAACAATGAGGGTATTCTAATATCTAGGTCACAGAGACATTCTCTAAGACTAAGGGATCTTCCACTGAGAATATGAAGTCCATCTATCCAATAGAGATTGCTGCAACAATTACATCAATATCCATGTAGATGACTATTAAACCTTAAGATCAAATTTCTAATCTTCTAATATATATGCAGCTAATTGCAAAAGTCATTAGAAGATTGGGATACAATTGTCAGACTTTATCTTATGAAATAAGAAAGTCAGAGTCAATGATTATATGTAGATTATTCTGATGCTCTATCTGAGTCCTTCACTAAGGATTTTAGACAGACTTGATAGTCATACTATCAACACATCAACTTATTGCAGTATTGGCATTCATCCAACTCTTTGGATGTCATATGGAAGTCACAGAAGTATAATCAACTCTTTGACTTTCCTTCTCACATGAGTCCGACCCACGCTTCCACTGTGCTCTCTTCATCTATAAACAACCATCTTATGATGAATATTTTTAAATCGACCATGTTTGGATGGAGTCCGTAGGAGTCTCTGTTTTTGATGAAATTTTAATAGAATGTGAGAGGGATATAATGATGAATATACAAATTTTTATTTTCCAAAAAAATAAAAAAATGGGGGAAAAATAGGGGTGGGAGTAGCCAAGTTGGCTATTCCCTGGGGGCAGTCCCATTTACCTATATATATATATATATATATATATATATATATATATATATATATATGGGAGAAATGGGGCTACCCCCTAGGGGTAGCCAATATGGTTGCCCTCACCCCATTTTTCACAAAAATTTTTTATTTTTTTGGGAGAATATCACCATGTATATTCATCCATGTATCCCTCCTATATATCATTCGAATTTCGTCAGAAACAGAGACTCCTACGGTCTCCATCTAGACATCATTTTTTTAACGGTTGTAGCTTTTTTTTCCAATGTGATTTTATTTTTTTCTAGATAAGATGAATATGATTTATATTTTTTTTTGACAAATATGAATATGATTATAATATTTTATCTAAAGTTTTATAAATATGATTTTATAATAATTAATAATGTGACAATTTTATATGTTACCGGCTGTGCAAATTCACTTGTTCTATGTAAACGGCGACTTCCAAGTAAAATCTTCCCGTTCTGATTGCTTGCAAAAGTTGATATTAACATGAATTATGAGAATCGGGGGGCAAGAATGCAATCTTTCCAATTGCTAAACGGTGCATTTCCCACCAGCTTCCTCAGCGGGCGCCAACTCATATAACACAGCGCCCTCACTCTCCCGCTTCCTCCCTCCCTCCCTCCGCAATCTTTTCTTTCTCGCGACTGCGCAAGAAGACGATTGCCGGAGAGCTTTCTGTTCTTCTCCTTCCAATCGATTTGGCTTCTCCTGTGGTTTGCTCTAACCCTTTTGTTGCAGGGTTCTCTTCCGGGTGCTCGCCATCGTCATCTGGAAACAAGGTTTTTGTATCTTTTCTACTTTTTTCTTGTCTTTGTTGTTGCCATGGGACCTGCAGGTGCCCTCTTTGTTGAGAATGGGCGATCGAGATCCAGATGGGCCATGCAGCCGTTCCTATCACGGAAGATCACAACCGGGAAACCAAAGGTAATCTTTTTATACCTTTCCTCGATTGTGTTTCGCAGCTTGCTTCTTTGAGTTTTTAGGGTTTTGGGTATCATCTCCGTCCGTTGGTGTTTCCCGCTAACTGTTCGTTGAAATGCATGTTTATGTCTTCTTAATTTCCTGTGTGTTTTCCTAACCTTTTGCATCTCATCATTCCGTTCATTCTTTTAGGGAGAACTCCACTCCGATTTCTCTGTTTTTTTCGCCCGTTCATAATTTTTACCATTCAATACGCCCGGTGTCGAATTGTTTCAACATCTGTTCGAGTAGCTTTTTAGGTGTCGCATTCTTTTTTGTTTTGAATGAATAGCTAAACCCCTCATTGTTATTTGAATTGCAGTACGACAGGTTCATCCCGAGTAGATCTTCCATGGATATGGAGCTGGCAAAATTCTTGCTGATGCAGACAGAGAAAGAGAATGAGCTGAATAAGGTCGAGCTTTCACCATCTAAAGAGGCTTATAGGAAGAGGCTTGTTGAGATCGTGCTGCAGAACCGCACGCGGATCCTTTCTTTCAACAGCAAGCCAGTCAACGATCACAATCTGCAACATTACGCAGCTGACCATGTCTCTTCCGATGAGTTGAGGTTTTTGAACCGACGTAGATGGATACCTAAGGTACTCATTACGCCACAAAAGTCCCTTCTCAATCGTTCGATCTTTCCCATTATATTTTCTCATTAGTTTTCCGTTGCATATAAAGTCTGCAGAAAGGATGTTAGACGCCCCAGATATTGTGGATGATCACTGCTTGAATCTACTTGATTGGGGAAGCGGCAACGTTTTAGCCATTGCTCTCAGAAACTCCGTATACTTGTGGGATGCTTCGGGTGGCTTGGCTTCTGAGATTATGAATGCGGATGAAGATCATGGTCCTGTTACGAGTGTGAGCTGGGCTCTTGATGGGCAGACAATCGCTATTGGGCTTAGCAACTCTGAGATTCACTTATGGGATTCAACCTCCGCTCGACGACTGAGAACTCTTAAAGGAATACACCAGTCGCGAGTTGGGGCTCTCTCTTGGAACAATCACATCCTGACAACCGGCGGAGCGGATTGTAAGATTACGAATAACGATGTCAGGATTAGATCCCATGTTGTTCAGACGTATGTGGGACATCGAAAGGAAGTTTGTGGACTGAAGTGGTCGGGATCCGGAAGGTCGCTGGCAAGTGGAGGTGATGACAACCTTCTTCACATTTGGGACGTCTCCATGGCATCTTCAACTGCCTCTCAACAAGAACAATGGCTTCACAGATTCAATCATCACAAGGCTGCCGTGAGGGCCCTTGCTTGGTGCCCCTTTCAGAGTAACCTCCTTGCTTCTGGTGGAGGCGAGAATGATCGGTGCATAAAGTTTTGGAATACTAACACCGGGGCTTGTTTGAATTCTGTGGATACCGAGTCCTCCGTGTGCGCGTTGCTGTGGAACAAGAATGAGAGAGAGTTGCTTAGTTCTCACGGTCTTACTCGCAACCAGTTGACTCTATGGAGATACCCATCGATGGTTAAGATGGCAGAGCTTATGGCAGAGCTTATGGTTAAGAGGAAGCTGAATCCGTTGGTCGAGCTCCTTCTCGGAGGGATTTCTTAGATGGAGAGCTCGGTGCTCTGCCGATGCTCTGTAGGTGCTGGGCTGATGTGCTTCGGAAGGTCGCCGTCCAATAGGTGTTACGCCAAGAACAAGAAAAGAAGGGGGATGGAGGTGTTGTTAATAAGATTGTCATTGCATATATTAAACAGTAAATCATCGGATCCAAATGAATTAACAGAGAAACAATGCCGAATAAGATTGTATTAATCGCATGTTTCCCAATCATTATCCGATTATGAAATGCAACCAAGAACCGATTAAAAGAACAGAAACATAAATAAGGGCATGATCCAGAAAGGGTAAATCAATAAACATATTGCAGCAACCAAAATGAAATAAAAATTAGATTAGAATTCACCGAAGCATCCATGAAATGGACTGTCCTTAGAGAAGATATCGCCCCCACAATACCGGTGCATAGGGTATTGGCGATCCGCTCCCAGGATACGATGGCTCACGATCGTCGTCGGCGCACACCAACGGGATCGTCCTCGATTGTACCTCAGAGAACTGCAGTCAAGAGAAAAAGAGGAAGACGTTCGTCCGTGAGAAGAAGAACCAGAGAGAGAGACGGTGTGAGAGGTTTTTCTTGCGAGTGAAGAAAGACGGCGTCGGGTGAGAGATATAAAAAGAGGGGCTCGCGTACCCTAGCGCGCGGTGACCTTTGGTTTCCGAAAACGCCCCTCAACGGGCGTGTCCATTCGAATTCCAAACTCGCGGCTAAATCGAGCCGTTTGGATCAAGTCCGATTCCCAATGTGATCGCAATTAAATTAATTTGTCTAATTAATTTAATCGATCAGCCAAATGAAACCCGCAGCAAAAGTATCGAGATCCGAGATCCGAATTGACTCTCCCGAGCCCGAGCCGGAGACGGAGACGGAGACGGAGCGGAGCGGAGCGCACGCGCGCGCGTGTGTGGTCCTCCATTCCTCCTCTCTACTATTGCTACAAGAGCTTGAGGTGTGGACTCATATATAAGTCCACCAAAAGTTTAGTTCTCCACGGTGTGGTACTAAACTTCTACCCAAACTCAACCATGTTTCAAATTTGGGAATTCCCAACTTTCCCTCCAAACCATTTGGTTTCCCTTGAAACCAAATTAATGTCAATTGTAATTAATAGATTTTCCAATTTAAAACCTAAATAACAATTTTAATACAACAATCCCCCACGAATTCACCAATTTGAAAAAGAGATTCAAAAGGAATTAAGAGACTTTTTTCGGCTGCCCACACTTTGCTTTCAGTAAAGGTACCTTCCGGTTTGAACCTCTACTTGAGTTTACTACTTTCACTTTAACAGGAACGAAGTGAACTACGTCTTGAACTTCAGACCTTAGTGTTAAAGTATACGGTAGAAACAACAAAGCGTTGTTCTTGGTACAATCTTCAGGGTTGGTGCTCTTAAAGGCCATGCACCCTTATCCTGTTTCATGAGTGTGTTCAGGAAAGACCCTCTTCCTTTAACTGCAGCCCACAGTAACACTTACATAGGTGGCATTCTCCAAGGATGCACTGCTAACATCCTGCCCAAAGGCTTGAACCCATTCAGAGCCTACGCTCTTCCTAAACTTGCAGCTTAAATGGCACTCAGGCTTCCAGGGATAAGACACTCATGCTTACGCATTAAAATTAGAGTGCCAACCAGTTCTCCAAACAGCTTGTTATTACCACATTGAACCTACTTTGTGGGATCTCCACTCAGATAGGTTGGGTTGCTACTGTAGAGGAACTCCCAATGGGTCTCAGTCTCATCCCAAGCCTAGACTTTAGGAATAAAGATCTATCAAGTCCCTTAGTCAACGGATCTGCCGTGTTGTCTTTGGATCCAACAAAATCCACAGCCAACACTCCTCGAGACACCAAATCCCTTAACGTCTTAAGTCTGATTTGTATGTGTCTCCTTGTTTTCTGATTGAACTTTGAACTCTTGATCTTGGTAATTGTGGTCATATTATCACAATGTACCGAGATCGCAGGAACAGGCTGACCTACCATGGGAATTTCAGACAGAAGTTCCCTTAGCCATTCAGCCTCAATTCCAGTGGTGTCCAAAGCACACAGCTCGGCCTCAAAAGTGGATCGAGCTAAAATGGTCTGCTTCACAGACCTCCAGGAGACTGCACCGCCTCCAAGGGTAAATACATACCCTGTAACACCATTACTCCCAGACTCCTCTACTTTCCCTATCTAGCTTGCATCACTGTAACCTTCTAGTACAGAAGGATGTCTACCATAATGCAAACTAAGGGAAATAGTTCTCTTCAAGTACTTCAGTACTCGATCCAGAGCCTCCCAGTGAGTACGGTCAGGACAGCTAGTGTATCTACTCAACTTTGCAACCGAGAATGAAATATCAGGTCTCGTACAATTTGCAAGATACATTAAACTTCCTAACACTTGTGAATACCTTAGCTGAGCTACAGGTACTCCACTTTTATTCTTAAACAGTGTTTTGGATGAATCAAAAGGAGTGCTTACAGCTTTGCAATCTTGATATCCAAATTTCTCAAGTACCTTCTCAACATAGTGAGATTGAGAAATTACAATCTCATCAACTGACCTTGTCAGTTTGAGACCCAAGATCACATCAGCAACACCCATGTCCTTCATCTCAAACTTGCTACTTAAGAATGCCTTAGTCTCATTAATAATCCTCATATGTGATCTAAACAACAACATGTCATCAACATATAGGCACAAGATAATACACTCATCACCTTCACTTTGGAATAAACACACTTGTCGGATTCATGAACCTTAAAGCCACATGACAAAATAGTCTTGTCAAATTTTTCATGCCATTGCTTTGGTGCTTGTTTCAATCCGTAAAGGGATTTGACAAGTTTGCAAACCTTTCCCTCATTCCCAGGAGTCACAAGCCCATCCGGTTGATCCATATAGATCTCTTCCTCAAGATCGCCATGCAAGAAGGCGGTCTTCACATCCATTTGATGGATAGAGAGATCATATACAGATGCCAATGCTATGAGCATCCGAATTGTGGTCATCCTAGTCACAGGGGAATAGGTATCAAAATAATCGATACCTTCCTTTTTCCTAAAGCCCTTGACAACTAATCTGGCTTTGTATTTTTCAATTGATCCGTCAGGTCTAAGCTTTCTCTTAAACACCCACTTGCACCCAATGGTAGAGCACCCTTTGGGTAAATCAACTAACTCCTAAGTCCCATTAGCCATAATGGAATCCATCTCAGATTTGATGGCTTCCTGCCATTATTTTGCTTCAGATGAAGCCATGGCTTCCTTGTAACTTGGGGGATCACCCTCGATCTGGTAGACAACGAAGTCGCTACCCAGATCCTTGGCTATCCGAGGTCTTTTACTCCTCCTTGGCTCAATCTCTTCAGAAAGATCATTGGGTTCAGGTTGAGTCTCAACCCCCACATTCGTCATCCTTTCCACTTGATCTGGAATAGATACTGATGTAGAGGCGCCCTCAATGTTCAGATTCTGAGGAATCCCAGTCTTCAATGGGAAGACATCCTCAAAGAAGGTAGCATCACGGAGTTCAACAATAGTGTTGACATCTATGCCCGGTATCTCGGACCGAATTACGAAGAACCTATATGCATAGCTATTTTCTAGGTAACCTAAGAAGACCACATCAAGAGTTTTAGGACCAAGTTTCTTTCTCTTGTGTTCTGGGACTAAAACCTTAGCTAGACAGCCCCACACTTTGAGATATCTTAAACTCGGTTTCCTATTTCTCCAAAGTTCAAAGAGACACTTTTCTATATGTCTTGGAGGCACCCTATTCAGAATATGGCAAGCCGTATTCAAGGATTCTCCCCAAATATAGGTTGGAAGTCCAGAACTTTGTAGGAGAGCATTGATCATGTCAGTTAAGGTTCTATTTTTTCCGTTCTGCTATCCCATTTGATTGCGGTGAATATGGGGTCGTAACTTCATGAACTATGCCAAAAGATTTGCATTGTTCATCAAATAAGTTAGAGGTATATTCACCTCCTCTATCTGACCTAAGGCGTTTAAGAACTTTTCCCGTTTGTGTCTCAGCCTCATTCTTAAATATAAGAAATTTCTCTAAGGCTTCATCCTTGGTTTTCATTAGATATACATAGCAGTATCTACTGCCATCATCTATAAAGGTGATAAAGTATTTCTTATTGTCTCGGGTCAACACACCATTAAACTCACAGATATCCGTATGCACTAGATCCAAGATCTCACTATCTCTAGAGACAGACTGAAAAGACTTCCTAAGTGTCTTAGCCTGCACACAAATTTCACATTTTTGAGTTTTATCAATAGCGTGTTTAGGGATCAACTCTAAATTCATCATTCTTTTAATTGAATTTAGTTTTACATGTCCCAATCTACCATGCCATAGATCACAAGATTCTAGATAATTCACAACATGAGACGCAGAACTAGAACAATCAGCATTCAAAACATTCATTTCATTTATGTTTACTGAATCACATCTAATTCTAAATAACAAATCAAAATCAGCCAAATAGCATTTTCCATAAAAAATGCCATGTCTCAGGATGACAATTTTATTACATTTAAAGTTTAACTCAAAACCATTTCTAACTAAGATAGAGCCAGATAACACATTCTTCTTGATGTCAGAAACATGCAGCACCCTGTGCAACGTCCAGACACGTACAGAGGAGAACCTCAAGTTCACTTGTCCCGACCCTAGCACCCTGGCCGCAGAATCGTTCCCCATCTTCACAGTCCCACGCTGCAGGTCTGATAAGAAGAAAACAACGTTCTGTCAGAACATATATTTACATTGGCTCCCGTATCCACGAGCCACACATTTGGATCATGGATATGGTATAGTTCAGGTTTTACAGAGACATACCCCTCGCTAGCCCCGAGTCCCATAGTGATCATGTTCACTTGTGGACTCCCGTCTGCAGCCTTAGGTTGAGCCTTCAAGGACGAACAATCCTTCTTCCAATGGCCAACCTGATTGCAGTGCTAGCAGGGTTTATTCTTTGCCTTTTTCTGGATCTTGCCCTTTGGTTTCATTTTATTGTTATTAGGACCCTTTCCCTTCTTATCCTTGCCCTTCGAGGTCATGAGATTGACCTTAGCCTGAATATCAACAGAAAGCACAGGTTTTTGTTTCCTGTGTTCCTCCTCTATGGCAATTGCCACCATCAAGTCATCCATAGAAATCTTCCCCTTTCTATGTTTCAGGGTCATACCGCAGTCTTCCCAGGACTTGGGAAATTTTTCTATGATGCACATGACCTGAAACTTCTCTGGAAGTTTCATTTCGGCATCTTCTAAACCATGGAGCAGGAGTAAAAACTCGTGTGCCTGTTCAGAAACTGACTTTCCCTCGGCCATGGAAAACTTCAAAAACTTAGCTACGGAGTATTTCTCAATACCGAGGTCTTCGGTATTATACTTCCGATCCAAGTCTTCCCATAGCCCCTTCGCAGTCTGCGTGGACGAACAGTATACGTCAAACAACGTGTTGGATAGAGCCAACAACATGCAAACATGACATATACGGTCGCGTTCCTTCCACGCAGATTGCGCCTTCTGGCTATCGGGTGAGGGGTTTTCCATCTCCACCGTAGGACAGTCGGTTTCAAGCATCGAGATTAACCCTATGGTGGTTAACCAGATCTTCATGCGTTATTGCCAACGCTTAAAATTCTGCCCACCGAATTTTTCAGGCATACCCGTCATATCTACCCTCGATTTAAACATTGTTTCCGACATTCTAGAATCGGTTCGGGATATCTTCTATAAGATTGTTGTTAATAAGATTGCCATTGCATATATTAAACAGTAAATCATCGGATCCAAATGAATTAACAGAGAAACAACGCCGAATAAGATTGTATTAATTGCATGTTTCCCAATCATTATCCGATTATAAAATGCAACCAAGAACCGATTAAAAGAACAGAAACATAAATAAGGGCATTATCCAGAAAGGGTAAATCAATAAACATATTGCAGCAACCAAAATGAAATAAAAATTAGATTAGAATTCACCGAAGCGTCCATGAAATGGACTGTCCTTAGAGAAGATATCGCCCCCATAAGACCGGTGCGTAGGGTACTGGCGATCCGCTCTCAGGATACGACGGGTCACGATCGTCGTCTGCGCACACCAATGGGATCGTCCTTGATTGTACCTCAGAGAACTGCAGCCAAGAGAAGAAGAGGAAGACGTTCGTCCGTGAGAAGAAGAACCAGAGAGAGAGACGACGTGAGAGGTTTTTCTTGCGAGTGAAGAAAGACGACGTCGGGTGCGAGATATAAAAAGAGGGGCTCGCGTACCCTAGCGCGCGGTGACCTTTGGTTTCCGAAAACGCCCCTCAACGGGTGTGTCAATTCGAATTCCCAACCCGCGGCTAAATCGAGCCGTTTGGATCATGTCCGATTCCCAATGTGATCGCAATTAAATTAATTTGTCTAATTAATTTAATCGATCATCTAAATGAAACCCGCAGCAAAAGTATCAAGATCCGAGATCCGAATTGACTCTCCCGAGCCCGAGCCCGAGCCCGAGCGGAGCGGAGCGCGCACGCACGTGTGTGGTCCTCCATTCCTCCTCTCTACTATTGCTACAAGAGCCTGGGTGTGGACTCATATATAAGTCCACCAAAAGTTTAGTTCTCCACGGTGTGGTACTAAACTTCTACCCAAACTCAACCATGTTTCAAATTTGGGAATTCCCAACTTTCCCTCCAAACCATTTGGTTTCCCAATTGAAACCAAATTAATGTCAATTGTAATTAATAGATTTTCCAATCTAAAACCTAAATAACAATTTTAATACAACAGGAGGGGCTCCTGCGATGGTGGGGGATTTAAGCTAAGCTCCTGCCTGTGCGAGGTCGAAGTAGGGAGACCTGATGAAAGAGGAGAAGTAGAGGGGGAGTTCTAATGAAGATGATCAATTGATTCGAACGGGATTTGGGATTTGCGAAGAGGAATCAAAGGGGATGAGGTGGTGATGATGCATAGCAGAGAAACTGAAGAACCCAAAATGAATAAAAAAATGGAAAGAAGAAAAAGAAGAATGAGGATGATCACATGAGGTGTCACTGGTGTAGACAGAGGGAATAGGATTGTTTGATGGATGATGAGAAGCACAGTGCTATCTCCTGTCTTCGAACGTGAGATCCGGCGAGGAGAAGCTCGAGCTTTACACCGTACATTGAAGTTGCTGCAACAAGGAGCTGGGATCTCCTTGGATCACGCTAAACGGATCCTCGTCATTGCTCAACAGAGATCCTAAGAGCTATCACCACCTTTGGACCTAGAGCTGGAGAGTTTAGGTAGGAAATGGAAAATACCTCTACACGACGCTAAGGATGGAACTTATATGAGGTGGAAGTAATGGTTGAGAGGGATGGTGAGGGATGGAGGCATTTGATTGGAGAAATGAAGATGGTTTAATGCGGAAGGAAGTTACATGCAAGGGCAATGAACAATGAAGATTTGATGGCAGGTGCATGTAACGGTCGGAGATGAAGGGCTTGACTCGCGGATAGGGTTTTGGTGGGGTTGACAATGATGGAGGGATGTTGGAAGATGATCGAAGAGGCGAGGGAATGTCAGAGTGGAGCTGGAGGTGTGGCATGGTTGGGGAGAGGCGGAGCTCTGATGGTGACATGGAGGAAGAGGGTGAAGAGCATGTGCCATTGGATCGACGAGATCCAACGACTGGGAGAGTGCATGCCCGATGCACGTGATGGGGTGAGTGGAGTGACGCATGAGGTGCACATGTTGGGGATGGAGTATATGGGTTGGATATTGATCGTTGGATCAAACTTGATCCAACGGTTTAGATGGAGGGCACTAAAAGACAAAGAGTGTGGACCGTGGTATGGGGTGTATTGACCTGGGCGTGAGGTGGCCTAATCAGGGTGCGCTAAGTGGTATGAATTGTTGACCACTATGCTGACCTTAATGAGAAAATAAAGAAAATGAGAAATAAGTTTATAAATATAAAAGGTCTATAAATAGGTTTATAAATATGTTTAATGATATATAGGAAGTGAACTGTGCTCTGTCTCCACAAAGATGATGAGATGCATCGAAGTTCGTAAAACCACTTTGAAATGCATGCCCTATGACAACTACTAAGTGCATAAGTTATATGTGAGGTATTGGCATGGTAGAGATAGCGATGTCAAAAGGCCAGAAGGAGCACTAGTGGAGCCATCAACATGAGTCATAATTTACCTAAGATGGGAGATAAGGCAAGGCCTCAAATATCGATTTCGGCCATTGATGAATCAACAATTCATCATTATTCTCCTTCATTTTGACTTAAAATCCCTTAGAAAACACATGTAAATATCACTAATTCTCGTCCTTTAGCAATCTTACATTATATTGTAATATTGTACTATTATAAGGGAACTGGGAGCCTACACCCGGGGGTCTAGGTAACTACATGCACCCGACATTTTTTCATTATTTTTGGATTTTTAAGGAAATCTTAGGGGGTTTGCTTAATATATTTAGGTAAATATGTGTTTCAAGTTTCATACAAAAACAAACATTCCTGATATGTTCATGTAGAAGGGATCAATTTCAGCAATTCAAAGACCGTTAAAATTTGATAGTCTTGACGGAGATGATAGAAGTTCTGAATTAAGTTGAATTTGGAATGACACCATGGTGATATATGGTGATCTAATTTTTCCCAAGGTTTCATTTCATAAAATAAAAAAATAATGAAAAAAAGAGCCTGGTGTATGTAGTTATCTAGACCCAGGATGCAAGCTCCCTTTTTCCTTATTATAACTTATTTTAACCCAAAATTAATGAGTAAAGAAAAAGAGAAAAAGAAAGAAAATATGGGTGTATATATGCAATAAATACAAGCTGATTTTGACCTCGAGAGCATGTCAAGTATACCTAATCGACATGGACTAGAACAGTGGGAGCTAAGGTTAATAACTTATAAAAAGATCATAAATTCGAATTCATAATGTACATATTCACATATTCATTATGTATATATATATTGTATTATTTTGTTTATCATTAAAACAAACTCAAATAAAAATGGTTTCTTCATGAAACTTGCACATAAAAATGTGTTTTATTGCAAAAATAGATCATGTACATAACTAAAAGGTACAATACTCAAAAAAGTTGTAAAACCAGAAATAAAAGTTTTATATCTACTCCATATGAACTCAAAATGAACCAAACTCACTTTCATTGTGTTTAAATTAAAATAATCTTTAAAATGAGAATGGATTCGTACAATTTGGAGATAAGATGTGAAAGTCAGTTGTTTAGGGTGTTAATACACTTGTACAACTGTGTATTTCATGTATGTATTTAAATCTTGATATTTTGTATATATATTATATTTTTAATTTTTTGTACAGATTTTATATTTTTTATACAAAATAAAATAAAAATAACAAAATTTAAAAATGACCAAAAATAAATAATCATATTTATTCTATAGGTATAATGTACTTATAGTGTGCATAATTGTATTTATTTATTCCATTAAATGGTTTCTTAAAAATCAAATATATTTAAACGCTTTAAATTATTATGTAAATAATTAGAATATTAAATAGCATGTATTTTTGTAAAAAAATAAACAATAAAAATAAGCATACTTTGGAAATTTGTATTTAATACTTGTAAATATAAGTGGCGAAGCCTTCTCCCACTATAAGTAGGGTCGGCTACATGTATTCTAGCTCAAATTCATGTTGAAAGATTCGACTATTTAAGTTATTATTCATTTAAGCTCATTTATTATTTATTTAATATTTATTTTGAGTTATTTAATTTTCCTAATTCCTTATTAGCCCAGGTCGGGTTTATTGACCCGACCCGGTGAACCCCCCCGTCCACCTTCTCAAACCCGGTCCAACCATCCAACCTGCCTTCATCTCCAAATTCTCGAGATTGATTCCTCGACCCATTTGACCCAATTTCCTGAGACGAATAACTACCTCTAGTCAGGGTCCTTATCCATATATTTTTCAACTGATTAACCTCTGCTCGTGTGCTCCATCTCCGTTCAAATTTCACCTCCCTGTCGCCTGTAAATTGAGATCCCATGTCCCATTTTGGAGGTTGATCTTCTTTAATCCTATTCCCCTGAACTCAAAGTAATCATGAAGAAGACCTGGTGACAGGAGCCTTCTCCGATTGAGCAGGAGTACGTGAGAGAATATCGAGGTGAGACTCGTCACTGGCAGAGCTCTACTTTGTCGTGTTCAAGCTTCAAGTACATGTAGGTACCTTTCGAGGCACAAATCTCATTTCCTTTCATTGCAATTTTTACACTTAATTTCCAATATTGTAGCCTTAATTCTCTTGTAATTCCATTTTAATTCATTTGATTTCAAATACATCAGCAGTGTTTGTAGATCTGATCTCTGATCCTCGTGATCGAAGGACCTCTTCTATGTTGATGTTCGACCAGATCGATCCATCACTCCATATCATAACGATTGTCCACTTCTTCACTATTCCTCCCCCTTAATCTGTTCATCCTCATCTCATATCGGAAATGAGGAATCCGATCTCCAATTCCATCACACGCTAGAGATCACTCATCCAACCCACCATTTTCATCTTGTATTAGCTTAATAATATCTAATCGAGGTCAGTGAACCCTCGAGCTACTACAATAACTTGCATGCCTAAATCTGGAGCAAGATTTAGACTATCTAGAGCTCCATCACCACCTAGAGAAGAGAGGCATGACCAGGTTCATCTCAGTGAGAATTGGATATTGATTTGACCTCAAATCAACATGGATTTGGAGGAGGAATCGTTTGGACCTACTATAGCTTTTTTCAGTTGCTTATAGCCTCAGATCTGTTAGATCAAAGTTCAAGGGAAGAGACCTTCATCTATGTTCTTCCAACAACCTTCAGAACCGTCCAATCAAAAATGAAGGCCTCTAGATTGCATCAATGCAGTTCATTATCACCCAAATTTAGATTGCCCGATCAGATCTGCAAGGAGCAATCTCAATCATTCATCGCTCCAATGCCAACGCGTACATCACATGCTTTCTTGGTGATTTTGCCTTCTTCCTAATTGCAAGTGTCAATAATTGCAAACAAGTCATGTGCATGTATATAAGCTCTGAAATAATTGTTGAACTGCCCATATTATTTTTTTATTTTCATTTAAGTCTATTTTGCTTGAGTTCACGTGATATGTCACGTGTATTGCAACACAATTACATACTTTATCCAAAAAAACTATAGTTGTAAATAAATTTGTGAAAACTTTTGAATAGTTGCATTTAAGTCATGTTGGATAGAACTCACATCCATATACATGCTACTTTGTTCGGTTATTTGTGAATTTGAACCTGGAATTTATTATTGTTAATAATTGAATGCAAATTTTTAATTAATTTTATTTAAGTCTCAGTCAGTTCTGACCATGTGTGCCCTTGGAATATTTGCATATTTTCACTGGAACTCTTTAATTTGTTAATAAATGCTTAGTGGGTTTCTGTTAATTGTGTTTAGATCCCTGTAAAGCAACCTATAATTTCATTGATTATTTTGTTTGGTGTAATTATCTCTTGTTATCAAAAAATCTACAAAAATCAGGATAATTACCTAATAACCTCATCTAATTCCAGTAATTATAGTTTGCAAATTTTCTTTGTTTTTTTTAAAACAGGTCAATTTGCAATGTTTGATATTTAAAAATATATAAAAATTAGAAAATTATTTAAAAAATTCCAAAAATATTTCCATACTTTATTCCTATTGTATTTTATCACATGTACAAAAAAACAAAAACAAAAGTACAAACAGAAAAATTTAAAAATTCAAATATTCTAAAAACCTTATAAAAATCCTATAAAAATAAAAAATACATTACTGGACATGTTTTAAAGCTTAATAAAAAATACATAACTTAGATAAATAATTTATTTTCTAATTTTTAATTTATTTCACCTATTTTAAAAATGCAAAAAAATCTTTTATTTCATTTTTGTATATATCTTATTCATTAATTGATTTTAAAATACATAAATCCCTTTACAATCACATAAGCCCAAAATCCAGAGATATACTCTTGGGAATCAGGCTTCTACAACTACGGATGCTCAAACCTAAATCAGGATAATGAGTGAGAACCCTCACAACTATTGGGACAATGTGGTGTGGTCAGAGCACAAGTGAGAGAGGGAGAAAACTGGCACCAACTGTAAGCACTCCATCACATCCACCGCTAAGAGGATTGATCAATATGAAACCTTGAGGTTGAATTCCTCGATTTAGATTAAATATTAGGCCATTCACATATATTAAGGTCCTTTTGTATATCAACTGGCAGTTAAATAAGCGCTCAACAATATTGTACTAAATAAACTAAGTACACATTATTTAATTGAGGATGATCAAAGGAAGAGACATGATTATGGCCATTTTCGCAACAAGTACTCAATTAATACAGATATAACATATCAAAATTGACGAATATGGGGGGGCATGGCCCCTTCAATGATCTACATGGTTTCGCCTCTGACTCTACCAATTATTAATTCGTTCTGAACGAAAAATATCAATTTATCATGTCTCGACCCTGAAATAACTTACCATCCTATATCTTCGAATAAAAGATTTAAATGAATCAAATATGAGCAAACTCACATAGGTTTGGTTTGATAGATTTGGTAGATGCGAGTTCATTTAAACTCAATAGTACAAAGATTGTGTTCATGTTCAGTTCGGTTCGATAGATATTGAGTTAGGGGATAAAATTCTCAACAGTGTTTATCAAATTTACTTAGACTCAAGTTCTTTGATGTATTTAAAATGTGACTAGGTTATGAGCGATCAATGAGCCCTAAGAAATGAACTTTCATAATTTCAATCCATCATTCGTACATGCATGCATATGTGCACACAAATCCATCTCCAAATCTCCTTTTGTGAACTACCATGCAAATTGATAGATGTTAAAGCTATGAAGTGCTTTTCTAAAGAAGTCTTCGAAAGCATTACAAAGTGAAGATGCAATCTTTATTGTGTATACCTACACATAAAGATTTCAGTAATGCTTATATTATTTTTAAGAGTTTTTTAGGAATCTTTGGAAGACATATTAGAAAAGAGCAACGTTCAGTTCACGTTTACGGTTAAGATAGCCTTACTTTATTTGTTATACTTTTTATTTTATAATTACTTCCTTGAGATTGCTTGTATACCTAGGGATGTCAATGGATAGCGTTTTAGTATTTCCCAACCCCGTGATCATTTATAAAACTACTATCCAAACTAATCCATTTTATTAAATAAGTAGTTCAAAATGGATCCCCATTTGTACTACGAGTTTCCATGTACCCAATGGATATCTATATATCTTATATATAATCAAATACTAAACTAACTATCATACACTATATTCTCACAAAAAACTGGTAAAACCAAATTATACATAAACTTCACACAAAACATCAAACATAGAGTTAATATGAAATTAATCAAGGATATAACTTATTTCAAGACACTAGAGATGTATATTACAATAGATATTGAAGATGCACTATGCGTTTGATACATAGTTTGTGAAAAGTACATAATACGTAAAGTCAATACTGGGACGTTATGTTTACGCCAAGATATGTGCATGGAATATCATATGTTTATATTAATTGTATTATTTGCCTTTGTTGGATTAATATATATATGTATGTATGTATGTATGTCCGAGATATAGAGATATAAAAAGATGTTCGAATCTTAATCAGTGAATGGATGAGACAAATAGAACGAGACCTTTGTGTGTTAGGTTTGACTATTTTATGAATAAGGTGAAACACATAAACACACATACACATGTGTACAAGAATACATGTGAGTGCGGGTTTCGGGCGAGTTCAAGTTTAGACACCCATAAGACAATCTCAAACATGAACCCACACTTACATGAGTAGTAAGTTTCAACCTCAAATTCACCACCAAATAAATGGACTGATTTCAGGTAGGGATGCAAATGGACAGATAGAGGTGTGAATATAGGTGCTACCATATCTTTATGTGTTTGAAAATATAGATATGGATATAGAAACATATACATTGTGGATCTAACAAATGCAAATCGTATCTTTAAATACAGATATGGATATGGAAATAAATAATCACAATTCAGATACCAATATTTAATAAATGGAAACAAATTATCCTATAGACAATAAATACTTTCTTACGATTTCATTAAGTAGGATTGTTTTTGTAAAGTTGAAATTACTAGCTAATTAAATCAAAATTATTAACAACAAAGAAGAATAAATAAATAAAATAAAATAAGAAATAATAGTATACTAAATTAAATATCATGTATAATAAATGATTAAATAATATAAAGATCTATCTTCTTCTTCCCAAATTTGAAGATGACACGAGATGCAATATGTTGCAACTAATCCTATAACATATTCAGATATATACACACAAGTTGATGTATGTATATACAATATACACACATATTCAGAAATGTGGATATCCATATCCACATCTATAAAAAAATATGTAACTATATTCGTATCCATATCCTTAAAAAACTGAAAACAATATCCGTATCGGTAAAAAAATAAAACTCGTTTTTTCATATTCTTATCAATATCCACTGAAATGAAAAATTCATATCCACATCTGCATAAAAATAAATACGACAATGGACCGATATAGATATAAGGTCGACGATGGATGCATAAAAATAAAATAAAGTAATTCACAAAGATTATAGGTATGATGCCTATTCCTTAAATGAAGCGAGTTTGACTCCTTATCCATGCACCATCATGAAAGGGAATTTGGCAAACCTTTATTCCTTCGTCCTCCTCCTGTCCTCCGCGTTTCCGTCATGGCCATGGAACTCCGCATCCTTCCCCACCCCCACTCCCAAACCCTAATCCCCAAATCCCACCCACCCCATTCCCGTCAACGCCTCGATCTCTCCCTCTCCGTCGCCCTGTGCGATCGGATCGGCAAGATGGTGTCCGCTTTCGACACCTCGACCCCTCTTGCCAGAGCGGAGACCAGGCCGAGCTCGTCGTACACCTACCCGACAATGCTGGAGCTGAAGTACGATCACGTGCTCTATCGAGGGTAGCTCATCTCAGGTATGCGTGTTGCAGCTCAAAAGGCGCAATCTTTTCATTATTTTTTGATATGATCGAGAAAAGAATTGATTTTCATGCATATGGGCTAATTTTAGCTATTTTTTGTACCTTTGTGATTGTTTTGTTTAGATGGGATCAAATGGGGGCATTGGGAGATGTCGAGTAAGATATGAATATGGTTGAGTAGATGCAATAGTCTTTTTGAAGTACGTACAGGTTGGAACGCGTTTGTCGAGTTCATGTTGCAGTCGACGTTGCGTAAAGATTAGATCGTTCTTGTGCTTCTTGGGTAACGCCCGCTAATCTCGTAATTTTATGATTTCTGTATTCAGGGGAGGACCTATGCTTTGTGCAGGTGGGGCACGTGCCCCCCCTAAGTTTTTGCAGCCCTTCTAACTTCCATCTTTTGTGTCCCAATAAAACTGATTTAATTTACATTTGTGCCCCCTTCCTATTGAAGTCTTTAAGGTTGAAGCCACAGTGTCACTTCATTCTTGTACTTCTTCCGTCGTCACTCCATCCCGCCCCCCTCTTTGTGCATCGGTTGTTGTGGCCCAATTGCCTTACGAACCTGCACCTCCGCCTTTAGCACCGCTCCTCCATCCCCTTCTCGAAGATAATGTGCCCCATCTCTCTTGTTAATCCATTGTACCCTCCTCCCTCTCGAGCGCACCGCGCTCCTAACTTCCTTGCATACCTACTACGGTTGCACCCCCACCTCTGTCGCAGCTTAGGAACCGATTTTCATCTTGCTCGCATGAATGGCTCCCCAGTCCCTCAAAACGTGCTCAATTATAGGTAACTGTTGAAATAATTGCTATTTATGTATTTAGATTATTCCAAGTTTTTTTATTGCTTTATCTTTTGTAATCCTCTATTTATCCTTTCCTTTTTATATTTTATCCAATGGGTTTTTCTCCTATATAAGAGAACCCTTGGGTCTTTAATAGATCATCTGAGTTTATCCCTTTTACATGGTATCAGAGCCATATTTCCATCTCTAATTTATACCTAAACCTAACCCGTCTCCCCATGCCTCTTCGACACCCGTGCCTGGGCTGCGCCCCTCGCCGCGCCTGACCCCAGGCGCTCGGCGCCCCTCGCTTGGGCCCTCGGCCGCGACGACTGCTCCAGGCGCTTCGCGACTCCAGGCGCTTCTCGACTCCAAGCGCTCCTCGTCCTCGTTGCTGCATCTGCGCATCTACATCAGGCGCTCCTCGACTCCAGGCACCCTCGTCCTCGCTGCTACATCAGGCGCTCCTCGATCTGACCGCAGGCGCTCCTCGGCCTGACCCCAGGCCCTCGGTGACCCCGCCCGCCTGCTCCCTCGGCCCACGCACCCCTCGGCTCCGCCTGTTTGCAAACCTCTCACCCATCGCACGCCTACGCGACCTCGTAACATCGCGTACAGATGAATAGGATCTGCCCAGGCGCCTGCGTGCAGACGAACAGGAACATCGCGATATCTTCTACTGTCGCCTCAGCCCAACATCTGCCCAGGCGTGCCTCGACCCTGCGACCTGCCCGACGACCTGTCCTTCACGTCTAGGATCTGTGCCTGAGAACCTCCGACGTACTGCGTCTTATCTACTAACATTTCTGCACGTTTCACTTTTTAAGTCCTAGCAAATAACAAGGATTAACAAGGATGGTTGTATGAGTTACACGTACAACCAATCCTTCGTATGATTTTATAGACTTCATTATATCTGTCTACTCTCCAGTTGAATTCCGTTATTTGGCTATTCCACATCATGGCCGACCACAAGGGTGACATCCTCTCTAGAGCCTTCAAGGATCCGGCTCCCATTGTTAAGATGGATGGGACCAACTATGAATTATGGTCCATGCAGTTCCTCACCCTCATGCAGTGCAACAACAAAGAACACATCCTGACAGATCCAGAGCCTGCGGACAAGATCGGAGCAAATGCTTCTTGGAAGCAAGATGACGTGTATGCATGCGTTTGGCTTTGTGGGACTCTTTCTACAGAAATAGCTAATGATATTCTAACTCAGCCAACTGCGAAGGCAATGTGGGACACTTTGGCATCCACCTATGCCCAGGCGAAGAATTAAGCCAAGATTCTTCAACTCTAGTTTGATATCTACAACACCAAGCAGAATGGTCGTCCCTTGCATGTTTACTATTCTTCACTACGCGGTATGTTTGAAAAACTTTATAGCTACGTACCCAATACGATGTCTACTGGGCAGCAGAAGACATATAGGAACTCCACGATGGTTAGAGATTTTATGGCTGGACTTGACAAAGAATATGATGCTGCACATACTCATCTTCTTACTGGAGCAACCATTCCCCTATAGAGGAGTCCTATAGCCGTCTCAGTCGGCTCGCCATCCCTTCGATGCCCACGTCTTCACACTCCTCAGCGATGGCTGCTTCTCGTGGTCGAGGTGGTGCGACCCAGCTCAGAGGACATACACCTCGAGGAATAGGCCGGGGACGCCAACGTGGTCCATGCACCTACTGCCGCAAGCCTGGACATACAGAGGATACATGCTATTAGAAGCATGGATATTCCATTTCCGGTCGAGCAGCAAGGCGGATTATGTCCTCAGAGACTTCATCTCTGCAGGTCGATCCCCTACTGGATGATATCGTCTCTCGGATTCGAGAGATCATAACTCCTAGTGCTGACACCACCACAGATACCGATGTAGTATCCAGAGCCTCTTCAAACTCCTCAGGTATCACATATGCTTTTACTGGTAGTACAAATGCAGACATGACAGAATGGATTGTGGACTCTGGTGCTTCTCACCACTTGTGTGGAAACAAAACACAACTGAAGTCCTGCAGGGCTATACCACCTGGCAGATGGGTCGTTATTGCTAATGGCGACCACTTACCTGTTACAGGACAAGGGGAGGTGCAGTTGACACCTTCCATGCACCTGAAGAATGTTTTATATGCTCCTGCTTTTCAGATGAATTTACTTTCCATTAGTCAGATCACTAAGGATTTGCATTGTCGTGTCATCTTTGACCCTTCATCTCTTGTGTTTCAGGACATACTCACGGGCAGGGTGATTGGATATGGTCGTGAGCAGCGAGGACTCTACAGACTGGTCCAACCCTCTCATGCTAGTGTTTCCATTACACCTACATGACCTGTCTCTGCTTATCTATGGCACCTTAGGTTTGGACATCTTCCTCTGCAGAAGCTATGCCATGTTCTCCCTCATATTTCTACAAGATCCTCTTTTCAGTGTGAGGCTTGTCAACTTGAGAAGCATCACCGTTCTCCTTTTCCATCCCGTCAGAGTTGGAGTAGTTCTCAGCTATTTGAGCTCCTTCATTTAGACATTTGGGGTCCTAGTCGTGTTCCTGATCTCCAAGGAAACCGTTTTTATCTCGTAGTTGTAGATGATTTTTCTAGACTTTCCTGGGTTTTCTTATTAAAAAATAAATCCGAGACTGGATCTGTTATCAGGTATTTTATTAATGAAATAAAGAATATTTTTTCTGCCAAAGTCAAGTATCTTCGTACTGATAATGCCTTGGAATTTTGCACCTTACATCTTTCTGAGTTCCTTAGATTCCATGGCATTGTTCACCAGACCTCATGTGTCTACACTTCCCAGCAAAACGGTGTTGCCGAGCGCAAATATCATCACCTACTTGATGTAACCAGAACATTGTTAATATAGAGCCGTGCTCCTCATGCTTACTGGGGTGATGCTATCCTTGCTGCTTGTTATTTGGTTAATCGTATGCCCTCATCTGTGTTAGGAGAAAAGATTCCTTACTCGATTGCGTTTCCTGAGAAGGATCTTTTCTCTCTTACACCTCGAGTGTTTGGATCTGTTGCCTTTGTTCATGATGTATGTCCAGGGCGTGACAAGCTCTCTCCTAGAGCTAGTTGGTTACTCTCGTACCCAAAAGGGGTATCGCTGCTTTGATCCACTAAGCCAAAAATATTTTGTTAGTGCTGACGTTACTTTCTTTGAGTCGGTCATGTATTTTTCTCCTACAGGTGACAGACTTATTCCATCTGACTCTGATAATGAAATATACATGCCACCACCACCTTCAGTTGATCCTTCATATTCACCTACCCCTCCACCACCTCCACCACCACCTCCACCTCCACCACCTCCACTAGTCCACTTCTTGCCTCATATTTTTCCTCGCAAATCTCGCTCTGTTCTTCTTGCTCACGAGCCTTGCCCATCATCCAACATGCCTCAGGTATGTAATGAGCATATTGTTTCTACTACTAGCACTCCTGAATTGACTGAACAACAGGATTCTAGACATGAGGAGCATGTACCCTCTCAAGAGGGAGATATCCAGGCCCATGATTTGGCAGATGATCTTGATGTACCAATTGCTCTGCGAAAGCAAAAAAGGACATGTGCTACTTACCCCCTTGCAGCCCAGAGTTCTTTGGAAAGGTTGTCAGAAGATTTCAGGAGATTTACGCTAGCACTATCTACAGTGTAAATACCACGGACATACCAGGAGGCTCTCAAAGATAGTCACTGGAGGATTGCCATGGAGGAAGAAATGGCTGCATACAATCACATGGTACGTGGAGTCTTGTTTCTGCTCTCGTCAACACGTCAGTTGTGGGATGCAAATGGGTATTCACTGTGAAACACCGCACGGATGGCAGTGTGGATCGCTATAAGGCGAGGCTTGTGGCAAGAGGGTTCACCCAAACATATGGGGTGGAATATCGGGATACTTTCTCCCCAGTTGCCAGACATTCTACTCTACGAATTCTCCTTGCTGTTGCCGTGAAACAAGATTGGCCTCTTCATCAGCTTGATGTGAAGAATGCATTCCTCTATGGTGATCTATAGGAGGAGGTCTACATGTAGCAGCCACATGGGTTTGCTGCTGAGGGGGAGTGTCATAAGGTTTGCAGGCTACACAAGGCTATCTATGGCCTCATGCAGAGTGCAAGAGCATGGTTCCAGAAGCTCTTGGACTTGATAGAGCAGTGGGGATTTGTGAGATCAACTGCAGACCACTCCTTATTTATACAAAAGACCCAAAGAGGTATTACAGTCATTCTTGTTTATGTTGATGACATTATTATTACAGGGGATGACGAGCAGTGTATTCAAGATAACAAGGAGACCTTGGACATTTAAGTTACTTTCTTGGAATAGAGTTTGCCAGGTTTCAACGTGGTCTTGTAATGACCCAAAGAAAATATGTTATAGATCTTCTCTCAGAGACAGGTATGGCAGATTGCAGGCCTGCCACTACTCCGCTTGATTCAAGCATGAAGTTGTATGATGATGATACTGAGGAAGTCGACAAGAGAAGATACAAAGAGCTGGTTGGCAAGCTATTATATGTAACTATTACCAGGCCCGACATAGCATTTGCAGTAAGCAAACTAAGTCAATTTATGGAGCATCCCAGACAGGCACATATGGATGCAGTCCATATGATTCTAAGATACTTGAAGACTTGACCTGGTACTGGACTTCTTTTCAGCAGAGGCACATCTCTATCAGTGACAGCATGCGCAGATGCAGATTATGCTGGGTGTCCAAAAGATAGAAAATCTACATCTGGATTTGCCGTATTTATAGGAAATTCTCTTGTTTCATGGAAAAGTAAGAAGCAGACGGTAGTTGCTAGATCAAGTGCTGAATCAGAATACAGGGCTATGGCACAGACTAGTACAGAAATGATGTGGGTCAGATATGTTCTTACTGATCTAACTATAGAAGTACTTCTTCCATGCATCTCCAGTGTGATAATCAAGCTGCTCTCTTCATTGCAAATAACCCAGCCTTTCATGAAAGGACGAAGCACATAGAGGTGGACTGTCACTACACTCGTGACATGATACAGAAGGGTTTTATCACTACTACACATGTCAGCTATGGAGACCAGACAACAGATATAATTACAAAGGCTCCAGCGAGAGGACCTTATCAGAAATGTTGTTCCAAGCTGAATCTTATTGATATCTATGCTCCAGCTTGAGGGGGGGTGTTGAGATAATTGCTATTTATGTATTTAGATTATTTCAAGTTTTATTTATTGCTTTATCTTTTGTAATCCTCTATTTATCCTTTCCTTTTTTTGTATTTTATCCAATGGGTTTTTCTCCTATATAAGAGAACCCTTGGGTCTTTAATAAATCATCTGAGTTTATCCCTTTTACAGTAACCATATCAAGTTGCTTCGATGTATATAGTTGAAAAAAAGAAAATCCTATGTCAGTTTTTATACCATATCAAGTTGCATCAACGTATATATACGTATGTTTTTTGTCTGATCAGAATTGCATTTTGTCCGATGGAAACTGCATGCATCTAAATTCTACACGATATTAGAAAATCAACTCCACATCTGTTGTAATAACTCAATGCGGATGATATTAGCTAAAAGTAATCTAAAATCATTCTATGTAAAATAAATCAAGTTTGGCTTACATGTGATTATAATGTCTTGGATTAAGCATCAAACACAAAGTCTATCTAAGATTTGAATTTTATTTTATAGATGTGCCCCACCTGACCTATAATCCCGAGTATGCTACTATTGTATTATTGGGCATAGGACCAAACTGATGAGAGAGGTCTCTATCTATCACGCGAAATGGGATGATACATAAGAAGGATGATTCATTCGATTAAATTACTGGGAATACACCAGAGGGTCATATATAGAACTATACTAAACTAAATAGAATAGGATACGATTCCCGAGACGGCTTGTAGTGTAGGAATGCGGTCTCCTCCTCCCGAACCGGCAAATCAGGAATGATTGATATCGGGAAAAACGAGCTTACAATATATTGTGAGAAAACAAGTAGTAATGCACGAAATGCATCCAATAAGGATTCATTTAACTGTAAGAGGATGGTTTTCACACCAAACAAAGCTTGGGAAAATAGGCAAAAAAGGGCAGCCCAGTGCATACGCTCTTGCTTTGCACGGTTTGTGGAAAGGTTGTGCCACATTTTTACACAACTTCATGCCATATAATCTTATAAGAGGTTATCATCACGACACTAACCCCTGACCTCTAGATCATATTGTGGCAACTTTTAACGTTGGACCCCCTTCACCACAACCAAAATGGAATTCCATACCAATCAGATCCACCTTTATACATCCCTCAAATGATACTGTAGGCACAAATTTAGAGCAGCAATCTCTTGTCATCAACATGGCAGCTCTACCCCACTATGCGTGACTCTTGTCGTCGATCTGCCGATCTATCTCAAGATCCAAGGGTATTATTTATAACCTGACACTTCTACACAGTCACATCCTTCTTTGCCTCGATTATCACTTCTTGACATTTATCACGGGTTTAACCATCTCGTCGGCCACTCATTTCTCAAATGGCTGCATCTCTTCGCCTTTGTAACCAGGGCTCTCAAGCATTTGGTATGAGTACCTTAACTTTTCCACTTTATCTGCCATATTTTCAATACCAATATTGTTTGCTTCCAGCTAAAATCCACATCCATTTTGAGCGCATTTGGTTTAGAGTTATGAAGCTATCCCCTTTATTTACTCGGTTGACAATACTAATATAGTCCGCCTCCAGATGAAATCCACATATAAGTTGAGCCTTAAACATATAATGACAAGGAATATTTTTCTTCATTCACAAATAAATTTATTTATTGAGAAAATTTGTTTCTTGATATACCGCAATACATGAATATTTACTTTGTTTTATGAAATGTGAAATGGAGGTAGAATACGACATATAGATGCAGTGAATACAATTCAAAAGAACTCTAATCATATCTTGAAGAGCATGTGATCAAAAGAAAAACTACCATCTTATATCCCACGATTAAATGATGATGGTAACACTACAAGGAAAACACATTGTGGTTACATATCTATGCCCACGGATGTGGGGTTTGTGGCAACGGAATTGGGCTTTGGCCACAACACCTCGTGGCTAGTAGCAGTAGCTACAAGTCTCGTCGCGAGAGTTTTCTAACCATGAATATGTCGTGGCCACTACAAGTGACCACAAAACTTGTCGTGGCCACAACTCTTGTATGAAGACTTTGGCCATGAAATTATCGTGGTCACAAGTTTCCATAGCCACATTCGGTGGCCACAACTCATTTTTTTTGTAGTGCAAGGGAAAAAAATATCCATAAATATTTTTAGATGGATTTTGTCACATTGGAGTCTCCTGGTGATATTTGGGGAGGGGCATAGAGAATATTATGTAGTAAATGTATATTTTTCTCTATTTTAAATTTTTTTATTTTCATGATAACCTCTTATGTAATTTACCCATGGGCCTTCTCTATATAAGAGAGCATAGGGTTCTATGGAATAGACCATGTAAGGAAAATATCACGATATATCGCCGATATATCGATATCGACAATTCGACATGGGACCGATATGGGCACCGATATGACGATATATCCCGATTTTACAAGCATTTTCTTCATAAAAGCTCGTCGATATGAGCGATATTTCAACGATATATCGTTGAAATATCGTATCGATACGACCTTCCATGGAATAGACGGATTACTCATTTCCACCAACATGGTATCAGAGTCAAAACCCTAACCTTAACCCTAAAGCCCTAACACCGTCGCCCCCCCTCTCTCCATCTCTTGGCACCGCCGCCGCTCCTCACCATAGGGAGCGGCCGCCTCCTCCCTCCTTGCTGGCCCCCTCCTCGCCGCCTGCACCCCACCCCTGTCGCCGCCTCCTCCTTCGCTGTTGGCCACCTCCTCGTCGTCTCTCACCGATCCCCTCTTCAACGTAGGGGACCTCCACAGTCGGGTCCCCTTCCCTTCGACGCTGACGCTCTGTCTTCCGTCGAATTCTCTCTCTCCATGGATTTGAGTGCGTAAAGTCTACATATGCAATCAAATCCTATCAAGTTTATGTAGACATTTGTTTCTTGTCTACAATCCCTAGTTCTTCATCTCCGACGACATGTCAGAAAACAAAGTCGATATACTCTCCATAGGAGCATTCAAAGGTCCAACGCCAATAATCAAGATGGATAGAACAGACTATGAGTTCTGGGCGATGCAATTCATGAGTCTCATGAAGTCGAACGGTAAGAAGCATATTCTTACCGAGGAAGAGCCGACAGAGAAGGCCGGGATCTATGCCTCTTGGGAGGCTGATGATTCGTATGCCAAGGTTTGGCTATCAGACACGTTGTCGATGGAGATTGCCAATGACGTCCTCCATTAGCCCACCGCTATGGCGATGTGGGATATCCTGGCCGCCACATATTCACAGGTGCAGAACGAGACCAAGATGTTACAGCTCCAACATGACATTTTCACGATGAAGCAGAATGGACGACCACTTCACTCTTTGTATACATCCTTGCGGGGGATGTTTGAGAAACTATGTAGCACTATACCCCTCACGGCTACCCCTGAGCAGCAGAAGACCTTCCGGAATGCTACCATGGTGGGGGTACTACTAGCAGCACTTAATCCTGTGTATGAGGTAGCCCGATCTCAGATACTTGCCGATACTACCGTCCCTCCTATGGAGGAAGTTTACCGAAGGCTTAGCCGCATCTCTGTTTCTACCACCACTTCTACTCCACCACCTTCGGCGATGGTTGTGTCGCGAGGGAGAGGTAGTCAGTTAGTGATATAAGAACTTGGATAAACTCTATTTTCAATATATATATATATGTCAACAACTAACAGTACAACCGTATCAATATATGCGATATAAGATTCATAGATGATCGATATGTGTTATCTAAGAGAGTAAGAGTACATTTGTAAATTATTTAGTGATCAAAGTACTTGGATGAACTCCTTTTTTAATATATATATAGTATGTCAACAACTAACAATATCAACGATATGTTCGATATGATCGATATGTGCACTATAAGGATCATAGTCGTCATAAATGATCTATATGTATTTTCTAGGTGTATATTTGTAGTATTCATGTTATAAGATCTTGAATGAAATCCATTTCCAATATTTATAAGTCAAGAATCAATATTAGTATCGATATGTTCGATATGACTGATATGTACGACATCAATATGTGCTATATATGGTCTATAAATGGACCGATATGTATATAAGTGTGTATTTGTACGTTATTTGTTGTTTTAATATCTTGGATGACCTTAAATTCTGAAAAAATGCCAAAAAAATAGCTTTTTTGCGCCATTTTTTACATTTCCACCGATATCGTCGATATATCGTCGATATATCCCGGTATATCCATTTTCGGGCGGACCGAAACGATATCGATATCGATACGGCTTTCCATGCGAGGAGGTCGTTTTCGCCAACCATGCACTTTCTGCCATCGCACGGGTCACTCCGAAGATACATGCTATTCTAAGCATGGGTTTCCAGCTTCGGCGCATGTAGCTGAGCATGTTACATCTCGTCGGCATCCACTTCAAATCATCGGTTTGAGGAGCTTATTGCGTGATTGCGTGATATTATGCCTCAAACATATATAGATTCTCCAAGAGGATCTTCAGATATTGCTTCCGCTTCTGCTTTTACATCCTGTCATGATCTCTCATATTGGATTATGGACTCCGGCGCAACCCATCATTGCTGTCGTGATAGAGATAGACTTGAGTCATACAGAGACATTCCATTCCACCTGGACGCTCAGTGCTCATAGCTGATGGGACTCATTCCCCCATCGTTTGACGGGGGGATCACCTTGTCACCGTCCATACATTTACAGAATGCTCCACATGCTCTTGAGTTTTCCATGAATCTACTGTCTACTAGTCAGATTACGAAGGATTTGTACTGTCGCACTATATTTGACCCATCTTTTATTTTTCAGGACATACTAACGGGCAATGTGATTGGTTGTGGCTCTGAGCAGAATGGTCTCTATCGTCTGGTCCGGAATTCGTATGGTGGTGTCTCTTCCTACTCAACTTCCTACTCAGCCAGATCAATCACTCTGTACACCTGACATATACTCTGTGGTCACCTCCCGCTTCAAAAGATGCGTCATCTCTTGCCTCAGATCTCTCCAAGTTCGTCATTTTGATGTGAAGCCTGTCAATTGGGAAAGCATCATCGTGCTAGCTTCCCTAGTCGTCAGTGCCGGAGCAGTAGCTCCCCTTTTGAATTATTTCGTATTAATATTTGGGGTCCGATTCGTGTTCCTGATCATCATGAACACATTGTTCTATCTTGTAGTAGTTGATGACTTCTCTCGTGTATCGTGGGTATTTCTTTTAAAGAATAAATATGAAGCAAGGGATGTTATTAGAAATCTTATCATTGAACTGCAGGAATGTTTTTTCCTTCAGTCAAATCTCTCTCTCATTTCTTTTCGTCCAAAGATATTATTCATCAAACCACCTGTCCTTACACCTTAACAAAATGGAGTGGCAAAGCGAAAACATCGTCATCTCCTTGATATCACTCGAATCCTGCTTATCTAGAGTTGTGCGCCTATTACTTTTTGGGGGGGGGGGGTGCTGTCCTTACGACATGCTACCTTGTCAATCGTATGCCGTCCTCTGTACTCGGTGAGAAAATTCTTCTTTCTGTTTTTTTTTCAGAGAAGGAATTATTTTCTCTTACCCCTCATGTCTTTGGTGATGTTGCTTTTGTTCACCACTTATCTCCTGGACTTGACAAACTCTCACCTAGAGCTGTCAAGTGTGCCTTTCTAGGTTACTCTCGGACTCAAAAGCGTTACCGTTGTTATGACCCTATCAACAAGAAATATTTTGTCAGTGCTAATGTTACATTTTTTGAGTCCGTTATGTACTTCTCCCACGCAAGTGATAGGTTGGCTCCTTCCACATCTAATGATGAAGTCTATGTTCCTCCTCCTAGCCTGGGTCCACCTTTGTCCATTCCTGTCCCGGTTGTCACACCACCGTCATCTCCATCACCACTACCACCACGACAACAACCACCTATCCTGCCATTAGCTAAATTCTATACACATCGGTCAGGTCCTACTCAGGTGCCACATCAATCATTCATCACGCCTCAGGTATGTTCATATGCTATTACTAATGGTGGGTCGGATAGTGTGTCTGTGCAGGATTCTTCTTTGCAGGAGGAGTGTGCACCATCGAGTATAGTGGACGATGATCTTAATGTCCCTATTGCTATTCGGAAGCAGAAACATACTTGCGCATCTTATCCCTTTGCTTCATAGGTCTCCTTTCACCGTCTCACATGAGACTTCCAGAGATTTGTTGCGGCTTTGTCTTCCGTGGAGATACCACAAAATTATCATGATGCTATGAAAATCGACTATTGGGGAAGTAGTTTCTCCTATAGGGCAGACTACAAGCAGGATGGACGAGCAACTGGAGGGGCGTGTGGGTTCCTGTTCGGAGGCGGAGGGAGACATGTAACATATGGGGCTCTACCGTTCCCCGACGTTCCTTTCACAACACTTTCGGGAATGGCTGTTATCGATGCGGCTCGAAGTCACATTGGACTTGGCATTGTCGGAAGCCAATGCGATGCTTCTCATGCCGCTGTCATGCATACAGTTCACGGACGTGCCCTCTTCTAAAGGAGGTTCCTAGTAGTTCTGGCTGCTTGATGCTGTTGGTGGGCGAAGGGGGAGTTCAGGGAGAGGCTCTGTTCAACGGAACCTCAGATGTTGGTCGTGTCTCTTTGGGGCGGTTCAAGGGGGATGTGGTACAACTGACACCCTGGCGGGTGATTGCGAGGGGTTTGTCGACTCTGGAGTTCAGGGAACTCGTGCTCAGATCTAATGAAGGGAACACCTTTTTGAAGTGGCAGGTTCTAAGGTGGTCAGACGGGGCGACTCAGCCGCAAGCTGTTTCTCTCCTCTCAGTGGCCTTGTTGATTTGCGTGGCCTGGTGGATCTTCGTGAGATGCTTAGAGTAATAGCGGAAGTGCTGGAAGTGGTGAGCTTAGGTAACTGCATCGATCAGCCCTTTCATCCGGTGGTTCGAGTAAAGGAAGTCCCGGAGGTCATTCTGGGATGGAGGTACCTCTCGCTCAGAGGCAACAGAATCCTGGTTAATCTGACTGACGCTAGCGGGTTGGTCGGAGGTGGGTCCTTTATGGGCTCTCTTAGGTGATGGAAATGTGAAGGGTGTGGCCATGGATCGGATCAAGCACTCGTTGGTCGTGGAGAGGCTAATGGCGAAGGAGGCATCACCAGGGCTTGCTGAAGCATCGGGGGGTGTTCGAAAGCCGAAGGGTCGAACATCGCTCGCTTGTGGAAGAGAGGCTCTCAGGAATCGTACAGGCGCGGGAAGCGGAATCGATCGCCACTTCCCAAGGCAGATCTCTTTGATGCTCTCCTTGCGAACGTGGTCCCTGCGACACGTGCTTACGTGCGGGGTGTGTCTTCGAGGAAACTATTCCTGAACTGTCCCAGCGTTTCGGGTCAACAGGGAGCTTCGGTTCAGAGGGAGCCCGAGACCCGGGAGAAGTCGGTGATGAATCTGTGATTCATCACATCAAAAAGTCAAAAATAGAGCCTTGTTCCCGAGAAAATAGAGGCATATTTCCTTTTATCTTGCATACATAACACTCATGCATGCATTCATAATTCATGCATTTTAGCAGCTCATTTGCATTTAAATAAGAAGCCAGAAATCCCCTGTAAAATTCTTCTTCATCAAATAACTTCCTCTCTATAATATATGTATATATTCATTAATAATATAGAGAAGAATGCCAAAAACCACCCTTGTAAAATAGCCCAATTGTCCTGAGAGTCCTTGTACATTAAACACACATAAAGCCCGCATACAAACCCATAATTAGGTCTACTCACTCTTAGAATACTACATATGAAAAGACCTTTAAAATGAGACTAATTTCATTGCAATTGGAGCTTGTATGAGAAACTTGGGTTTTTGGGGTCATGTTGTATACTACATATGTATATTTATGTACCTTTCTATTTATGTACCATATTTGACCTCATCTCCGTCTTTGGTCAACATGAAACTTGTAGATCTCACCAAGATCTACAACTTTCATGTTTTAAGTTTTTCCAAATTCGGCCTCCTCTTCTCTCTACACGTGTCTTCCCTTCCAGCCATTCACAGCAGGCCACGTGGCGCCCTCTGATTGCGCCACGCGGCCCGCTGCCCTTTGTCTTATCCGCCCGCGCCCCACCGTTGGATCGAGCTTCAGATCCAACGGTCCCTCTGTGACCACATGCGCGCACTCCTTCAGCCGTCCGATTGTCTCCTACTCCTCATCACCACCATCCGTTAGCGCCGCGCCCACATGACGACACGTGGCGCGCTATGCGCCCTTCGATCGCAACCTGGACTCTCCATCTCAACCGCAGCCGCTGCCTATCCCCTCAGCCGTTCGATCATTCCCCCACTCTTCATCCCATCCGTGGGATCGCGCTTCGACTTCGTCCGCCACGTGGTGGCTCCACGACCCTCAGATCGCCTCCCCTCGATCTAATCACACCCGCTCACCACGATCTAATCTCCACCGTTGGATCACACGATCCAACGGAGGAGACTTCGTCCCCTACCTCGGGCACCCCCTCTCTCCCACGATCTCCGCCTTGCGGGAGGGGCTGCCCCTTCCTATTCTTGGCCGCACTCCAGCCACTTCTTCGACCACCATCACCCCCACGAACACACCCCACTCATCCATCTCCCTCGCCAGCTCCCTCGCACGCCACCATCTCCGCCACACTCGCCCCACGACAGCCATGAACTTCGCCCCATCACCAGCTCTGCCGAGACTTCCATCCTATAAATACTCGCCCTCCGGCCACCTTCATCCGCATCCGCCACTCCAGGAGAAACCCCCAAGCTCAGAGCTATCAATTGGTGACAGCAATTGGCCGTCTCTTCGAGCGAAGACCGGCGTCTTCTCCGGCGAGATCCACGGCATCTCCGCCGTGTCGCAGCTGCTGTCCGTGACGCTGCACGAGCTCGGGCGATCACCGGCCCTCGAGCGACGGACCTGGCCTTCGAGCAGGAGGACCAATTCCCAGGTGAAACTCCCTCCACCTCTTCTCCGATCTCGTTCTTCTTTTTCTTTAATTTTCTCCGATCTTATTTCTCCGTCCACGACCATTTTCACGCCTCACCTCCACTCCGACGAGCTTCGCGATGGAGCTCTGATCATCGCTGGCATCTCTCCGCCTTCAGTCACCCAACTCCACTATCCACCGACCTCCAGCTCCGCCACTTGGCCGGAGCAACATCGCCCGACCACCTCAAACCACCTTAGGCCTCGCCAATCAGCACCGCTTCTCCACAATCGCACGAACCAGCTTCGGCTATACAGTTAACGCTTGCAGGTACATCTTTGATCAATCACCGGAGCCTCGCCGGAGCCTTCCTCGAGCTTCATCGACTCAGAGCTCCGGTCCTCCTCCAGCCATCCAGAGACCACCGGAAGACGCCCTGTGCTCTTCCGCTTCTTCCGAGCTAGGTGGGAGCTGACGAAGCTCATCACCGGAGCTTGGCGACAGAGGCGGAGCGCAGCAGCCTTCACCGGAGCGCAGCCATCTCCTCCGCAGGCGGCGGAGGTCCGTTGAAGGAGAAGAAGCAGCAGCCGTTCGATCCTCTGATCGAACGGACCTCGCCTCGCCACGCGTCTCTTCGCCGCCCTCATCCTCGACCGTCGATTACACCTCGGATCGGACGCCTCATCAGCCACCACGCGTCTTCATCGACAACCCTTGGATCCATCTTGATCCAAGGGCCTCCAGTCCGCCACGTCGCCCTATCCGAGCCTCGGACTCCAAGCCTAGGCTCGGGTACCCCGAAGCTGATCCGAGGCTAGCTCGAGCCTCCAGAAGACCCGAGCCTCGCTCCGAGCCTCCGACTCCACCCGAACCTAGGCCGCCCCACGTGAGGAGCACGTGCGGCCTGGGTTATTTGCACCGACGCCCCTGGAGCTTGTCCAAATTGCAAAAAGGCCCCTTGTGAAGCAGACCCCACGTGAGGAGCACGTGATTCGTGGAGAAATTGCATAGAAGTCCTGCATAGTATAGGTAATTGCATTTTAGTCCCTGTCAGCACGTTTACTTATTGAAATTTTATTTTCCAGTATTGCATTTATACCCTTGTGTTTGCACGTGTCCATAGCATGCATTTTTCATCATTTTGACATTCTAAAAATTGCAAGTTGTTGAGAATTGTGTCCTCTATCTTTTTGTACACGTGCCTAATTTTTGTTGGCTTAATTGAATTATCAATGAATTAATTGGTTCATTTGTGACATATTTTGCCCAGTGATGCCATTTGATTTTTAATTAAATATCAGTGCCTTCAAAAATCACCAAAAATTCACAGTAGCTTAAGGACATTATTTTCAACACTCCATAAAAATTTCATATCATTTGCACGCATAACGAGGCCTCAATAAATAGTTTAGTGATTTTCTTTAATTAATTTCAATTAATTCATTTCACAACAAATTTAAGTTCTGTCAATTTTCCTAGGTCCCTGATCATTAGACCTTCCTAGGATAATTTTAGTTCTTGGAGAAATTGTGGTTTGATTTTATTAAAAATTAAACACTGAAAATCACTCTGTCTGTTTGTTAATTCACAGAAAATTGATTTTGAGTCGAAAAATTCCAAAAAAT
Source organism: Ottelia alismoides (assembly GCA_037367405.1). NCBI lineage: Eukaryota > Viridiplantae > Streptophyta > Magnoliopsida > Alismatales > Hydrocharitaceae > Ottelia > Ottelia alismoides. The sequence continues at coordinate 213,392 of JAZKJV010003969.1, read as the reverse complement.
TAGTGTAGGTCATTTTCATCATAAATAATCTTCTGGCCAATTTTCATTATTTTTGGACTTCGTTTGACACATCAATTAAATTTGACTTTAAATTGGCTAAGAATTGTCTGCATATGTCTGCATAGGAATTAAAAATACCAAAAAAAAAAATTGTTCCCCGAATATCAAACACTTGTAAATTGTTGTAATCAACCTAAGGAGACAGTTGCCTCCCTGAGATCGACCTTGGACTTCACCAAGTAAAAAAATATCACCGCTTTAAATTGACCAACATCTGACTTAAGTGGTTTTTGATCAACCTCCCGCATCCGACTGCAACGAACACTTAAAATTAATTTGGACCATTAATTTGACCGAATTAACTAAGGGTGCGGGAGTCGTCATCAAAATGGCGCCGTTGCCCCGGGGAGGCACGGCTTAGGTTAATTTGTAGCATATTTTTGAGTGTTTGATCTTCTAATCCCCGGGTAGTCTGACCCCCGGTTTTTCTTGTGATTATTTCTCTCATTTATTTCCTTTGCATTATTTGTGTCACTCTCTGACCTTCATTTAATTTTTGTGCGAGGACCGCGAGGAGTCGGCGACGCTTCAAGGACTTAGCATTAGATTGTGTGGAGAGAAAGAGAGGCATTGTATTCTTTTTAATTATTTTTCTTTTGCATTATTTCCAGCGGTTCCCGTTTGGGATCTCGCGCGTGTAAATATAGTGGAAACCGTGTCCCGTGTGCTGTGTGGTTGATTGGTAATTTAGCTTGCACTAGCGGCTTCTCGAGCCACTCTAGGACTTGTTTGTGCCTCGTAATCTATAGGACCCACACAACACACTTAATAGACGCACCTAGACCGCAGGACTTAGTTCAAAGTAAATTGTTCTTCACGTTAATAGAACTGCCTGTCTAGGAGCGGCTTTCATCGCTTGCATTTGCATGTAGGGTAGAGTTTTCAATTCTGTATAGCATCCTGCATCAAGAAGCGAAGGACCACTGTAAGTATTCTCTACTTGGCATACGCATCATAGATTTCAACTTGCATCGGCTTTTCTCGATTTCCCCCCTCTGATTTTCTCACTTAATTAAAAAGGAAATTGGGACTGTCCGATAGGCGTGCTTTGTGGTGATTAATTACAGTGATAACCTAATTTTAAAACTGGGACTGCTAACAGTATTGACCATAAAAGGGAATAAAAGCTGAAAATTGTTTGCGGGAGACTAATCCCCGACCTTGTTTCCAGGCTGAGTGAGGGTACCTGAGTGTGTGTGAACACCCTAAGGTAGAGCCCAAATCCCCGTCTTCCATATCACGTTCTAACTGATCCTAGCAAATATCACGAGCCGAATATTTTCAGACTCTTTGACTAGTACCAAGTAGCCTCCGCCTGTCTCAGGTAGATAGGGGCGAAATTGCGGTACTTCGCGACAAGTTGCTAGTAACCCTCCGGGGCGAAGTTCCAGCCTTGTCAGCCTCCGCCTGCTTGCAGGTAGATAGGGGCATGGTCACTGAGTCCATCGGCTTGGGATAGGAGCGAAGAAAGGAAGGAGCGGCGGTATCTTAGACGACAGGATAGACAGGGAAGACGCATCCGGCTCTGAGCCGACTTCCCTCTAGGCCGCGTAATCCTTGCTAGATTTGCTTGAAAATCACACTTAAAAACTACAAGATAAATTGGACTCAACTTTGAGTCCCTTCACTGTGTTGAGTTGTGAATCCAGGGTCTTGGATTGATTTTGTGCTTGCTTCAGGTAGGAGTAAAATCCTATCTTCTTCTTGCTTCACCAAGATGAGTAACTGGGGAGATCTCGACGCACCGTTCACTAATCTCTCTATGAGTCCCCCAAGTAACTCGTCTTTTCCGGTCCGAGCGCACCTTGGAACACCCAGGACTCATGACCCTCGTGAGTCCTGGTTCCCTCCTGCTCAGGGTGGTTACTCTCAAACCAACCCTTGTATCTCCTCTTGAGATTACCGAGGAAGATCATTGCCTCGGTTATCCCTTCTTTGATTCAACCTCTAACACCGACCTTATTTTCCAATCCCCAGAAGTAGAGGAAGAAATGCCACCAAAGATGCCGCCTGATGAGGACCAGATGAGACAGATTCTAAGACGCCTTGCTGAAGCTGAACAGAAAAATGCTGATCTCACTGCACGAATGGGGCGAATAATAGTAGCTGAAGGGATCGACCGACCAATGGTCGATACCTATAACCCGGCGGAGAACGAAATCCAGAATGGCTAGCACCTGCAGTTCCCGACCAGGCATTCGAGCTGAAGCCCCACTTCCTTAGCCTGCTGCCGAAGTTCAACGGAAACCTAAGCGAAGAGCCGTACACTTTCCTCCGTGACTTCGAACTAGTTTGCAATAATCTGAGTCATCCCAATGTTGGCCAAGATTATATCCGGCTGAAAGCCACCCCGTTTGCCTTAGGAGATAAGGCTGCACATTGGCTGAAAAAACCTAGGGGTGGTATGTACTACCTGGATGCAGTTCAAGGACCTCTTCTTGAAGAAGTTCTACCCACTCAGTAGAAACCAATCAGATGCGAACGAAGATTGCCAGCTTCGCCCAAGGACCCTGCGAACCGTTCCACGAGGCGTGGGACAGGTTCAATGACTTAGTACAGAAATGCCCATGCCACGGCATTTCTAAGGCGATCTTAGTCCAGACCTTGTTCTGCGGCCTAACCCCAGAGATGCAGGGGTTAGTCAGCGCCGCCTGCGGAGGAAGCTACCTGAACAAGAACGAGCACGCCGTATGGAAAATTCTAGAGCAGATGGCAGAAACCGGCAGGTCGCAGGCCACAAGGGCCTATCAGTCGTCTCCCTCGATTCTATCCAATGAGACGACTAGAAGGACTGTTGCAGATCTGACAGAGGACCTCATTCCCAGCATGGGGATGATTGCAGACAAGCTTACTATGGTCGAGCAGATCCACAAGAGAGTCGCGGAGATGGAGTCTCTTTCGAGCCTTCCCAAAAAGGTGGAGGAACTCTCTGAAAAGGTAGCCAAGATTAAGCTACCCACCCCTTCTGCACCACCTGTACCTGTACATCGAGTCCATCTTGTACAGGAACAGGCACCGGGGTCTCAGAGCAGCTGGGATCAGACTTACACCCAGCAGAACCATCATGCATCCCCACCAGTGGAGACAGAGTACGAGGAGCCTCCGCCCGTTTACGAGATCAACGGGCTCTGGTATAGCCGTGACCCACTAGTCAGGCAAATCGAGATGGGGAAGGACCAGGCACACCGCCCAACCCCAGTTTACCAGGAGACCAGGCCCGTCACAATCCCGCGATATCAGTCCAGGCCAGAACAGGGGTACCAGCCGCAGCAGCGCACCTACCAGCAGGGGCCAACACCGCCCCATCAGCAGCAGTACCGGCACGGCCAGCAGGGCCAGTTCAGGACCGCATCCACTCAGCAGCCAGCCCAGCCCACCGAATTGGAGTCCCTCACCTTGGCGATCCAGACCCTGTCTGATAGGGTCCAGCAGATGCAGAACGATTACCTGGACATGAGAACCGACATCAATCGGGTCTCTCGTGCTCAGGACCAACAAATGGCGCCAAGAACTCCAATTCCCGCACAGGTTCAGGCCAACCCAAATAGCATACATCAAGGCCAGAACCGACCCCGAGATCAGGTATACTATTCAGATAATTATTTATCTGAACATGAGATCCCTTCGTATGATAATGTTAACCATATGTCCCTCAGGAGCGGAAGGACCGTGATCATACCTGATCGGGCACGGGCACAACAGGAAGGAACCTCCGAAATTCAACCTGAGGAGAATTCGGAGGAGGAAGAGGAGGAGCACCACCGTCACCGTCAGCAGAAGAAGAGGACATCTGAGTCCTCGAAGCACCAGCCCCGCAGTCATCCCGAGTCCAACGACACCGATGAGCCCGCACCTCCATCTGAGGAGGACCAGCCAGAAGAAGCGGAAGAAGCATCACCGGTTTCGCCCAAGCATTTTCCCTTTCGTCAGAGTCAGAGTCAGAGTCTGTATAAAAGTCCGAGTCAGAGTCTTGTTCAGAACTCAGTTTCAGCAGCTAATGAAGATATTTCAGTTCCAGAACCTGAGTTAATAATCCCTTTCCCCCAAGCTCTCAAGGGTGGGAAGAAGAAAAACAAAAAAATCCAAAAAGATGACCCTGAGATGGCTGAGTTTTGTAACAAACATATCAAGGTCACAATACCCTTTGACAAGTTCGTGGAAATGACCCCTGCATTCCAAAAATACCTTAAGGTGAGATGCACACCTACTAGGGTTAGCAGGAAAACCAAAAGCCGTGTTGAGAAACACGTCCTGTCAGTAGCCACAACTTGTGCAATAAAGAACTCGTTTCCTCGGAAACGAAGAGACATGGGTGCACACTATGTAGTGAGTCATGTTGATGACATCGCGTTTGCACGCACTCTCCTGGACAATGGTTCCTCGATCAACTTGATGCCCACAGCCCTTTATGAGCGGCTCAATCTCGGACCTCTTAGGAAATCTAGAGCTATTCTTCAGTTTGCAGACAAATCCACTAAGAAGTCCCAAGGAGAGTTAAGGAACATTGTGATCAAAGTCGAGGGGCAGGAATACATGGTGGACTTTACTGTCCTCGATATGGAAACCCCTCGTAATTGGAAAGATTCCCAGATCATTTTGGGTAGGCCCTTCCTCAGAACAGCAGGGGCCCTATTCGATTATAAGAATGGGAGAATTCAGTTCCAAACTCCAGGCGGAGATGAGGAATTAGAGATGAAGCAGACGAGATGGCAGAGACCAGACTCCGAATCCAGCACCGAGTACTCTTCTCTCGAAACAGACCGTGAACATGTAGACTTAGTTGGGCCATGGAGACAGAACCCAGCCAGCACCGATGTGTCCATCTCCTTTGAAGATGATCCAGTGCATGAGTCAGTCTGCGAGATCCTCAGGAACGAGTACAGCTCTGAGCCTGCATCACCCTACATCTTCGATGACACAGAGGCCCAAGTGGGCCTGTCAGTCCTTACATCCTTAGGACAATCAGAAGATGAGGATGACGAGTCGGACGAGGCGTTTGCCGATTGCATGGAGACCTTTGACGATCCGACTCCAGAGCCGAGCTTGGTGGCAGCCGCTGCAGAACAGGATCCAGCCACGTCCAACACCGAACCAGATCGGATTGAGCCAGACTTCTTAGACGATTATACCATCCCCGAGCTCAAACCTTTACCCACAACTCTGAAATACGCCTTCCTTGCGGGCCAGGACAAGAAATTTCCGGTCATTATCAGTTCGCAATTGACCGAGGAGCAGGAGTCTCGCTTGCTAGAGATCCTGGAGAAGAACCGCAAGGCAATAGGTTGGAGCATTTCCGATCTCCACGGGATAAATCCCGCTCTGTGTTCGCACCATATATACTTGGAGAACGAAGCCAAACCCTCTCGTGAATTCCAACGTCGGTTGAATCCAAATCTACGAGAGGTTGTGAAGAAAGAGATAGAAAAATGGTGCGACGCGGGTTTCATTTACCCAATCTCCGATTCTAAGTGGGTGGCCCCAATCCATGTTGTCCCGAAAAAGTCGGGAATTCAGACGACCACCAATGAGGACGGAGAGGAGATCGTGACAAGAGTACCCACGTCGTGGCGCGTCTGTGTGGATTACAGACGCCTGAATGCCGCGACGAAAAAGGATCATTTCCCCCTGCCATTTATTGATCAGATTTTAGAAAGACTAGCGGGGAAAGAATTCTTTTGTTTTCTTGATGGGTTCTCGGGCTACAATCAAGTAGCCATAGCTCCGGAGGACCAGGAAAAAACCACGTTCACATGCCCCTTTGGTACCTATGCTTTCAGGCGCATGCCTTTTGGGCTATGCAATGCTCCAGGTACTTTCCAAAGGTGCATGATTGCTGTATTCGCCGAAATGGTCGGCGAATTCCTGGAAGTCTTCATGGATGACTTCTCGGTCCACGGCGACTCCTTTGATTCCTGCCTTAGGAATCTGGACCGAGTCCTCAAAAGATGTTGTGAGGTCAATCTGGTGCTCTCCTGGGAGAAAAGTCACTTTATGGTGACGGAGGGCATAGTGTTGGGGCATGTCATCTCCAAGAGAGGAATGGAGGTTGACCCTGCCAAGGTGGACGTGATCAGACGACTCCAGCCACCAACCAACGTACGGCAGTTGCGGTCGTTCCTCGGGCATGTCGGATTTTATCGGAGATTTATAAAGGATTTTTCTAAGATTGCCCGACCGCTAACTGAGCTTTTAGGCAAAGACGCGGAGTTTATTGTCGATCACAAGTGTCTTGAGGCCTTTAAGCGGTTACAAGGAATGATCATGGACACACCCATCTTACAAGCCCCAGATTGGTCTCTCCCTTTTGAGATCATGACGGACGCCTCAGATTATGCTGTTGGGGCTGTATTGGGACAAAGAAGAGATGGCGTCCCGTTTGCAATTCACTACGCAAGCAAAGTGCTTGATTCTGCTCAGCGTAACTATACAGTTACCGAAAAGGAAATGCTTGCGGTAGTGTTTGCCTTGGACAAATTCAGATCTCATTTAATCGGATCCAAGGTAACTGTGTTCACAGACCACACGGCACTACGATATTTAATGGAGAAGAAGGACGCGAAGGCGCGTCTTCTTCGTTGGATTTTACTTCTCCAGGAGTTTGATTTGGACATCCGTGATAAACCTGGAAAGAAGAACGTAGTAGCCGATCATCTCTCTCGTCTCGAAGATCTTAATACTTCCGAGGTTTCCCCGATTCGAGACTCCTTCCCTGACGAGTCGATTTTTGTTATCGACTCACTCCCATGGTATGCCAATATCGTGAACTATCTTGTCTCCAAGAAAGTTCCCGAGGATTGGCCCAAGAGCCAAATTGACCGATTAAAGTCGGACGCTAGACACTACCATTGGGAGGATCCGATCCTTTTCTTTGAAGGACCGGATTGTGTCTGGAGACGTTGTATTCCTCAGGAGGAATACCAGAGTGTCCTTTCTTTATGCCATAGCTTAGAGGCAGGAGGACACCACTCCGGGAAGAGGACCGCATGGAAGGTACTTCAATGTGGCTTTTACTGGCTGAGTCTGTTTCGCGATGCCACCGCCTTCGCGAAGTCGTGCCCAGTTTGCCAGAGGATGGGAGGAACCGTTGGTTCCAAGGATGAAATGCCAATGCAGCCGGTCATCATTTGTGATGTCTTTGACGCCTGGGGCATCGATTTCATGGGCCCATTCCCTGTCAGCCACGGGTTTGAATACATCCTCCTTGCGGTTGACTATCTGTCCAGATGGGTGGAGGCTATCCCGACCCGAGCCGCAGACAGCAGGACTGTCTGTAAATTTATCAGAGAGCACATAATCTCTAGGTTCGGGATCCCCAAAATGATGATATCAGATGGGGGTAGCCACTTTGTGAATCGGGAGGTGAAGAAACTCCTGAAGGACTACGGCATCGAACACCGTGTCGCTAGTCCTTACCACCCACAAACCAATGGTATGGCTGAGGTGTCGAATAGGGAGGTGAAAACCATATTGCAAAAGCTCGTCCGCCCAGACAGGAAGGACTGGTCTCAGATCTTGGATCAAGTCCTCTGGGCGTATAGGACGGCTTACAAGACTCCGTTAGGCACCTCCCCATTCCGAATGGTATTCGGAAAGCCGTGCCATTTGCCCGCAGAGTTAGTGCACAAATCAGAATGGGCAATAAAGAAGGTCAACTGGAACACACACCTAGGCCAGAAACAGAGAGACATGGATCTGAATGAGCTTGTGGAAGTCAGAAACCGAGCATACGACAACAGTGTGGTGTACAAGGACAAGGTGAAGCATTGGCACGATAGATATATCAGACGAAAGACCTTTTTTCCTGGGCAGAAGGTATGGTTGTTCAATGCCAGGCTGAAGACTTTCCAAGGCAAACTAAAGTCTAAGTGGACGGGACCATTCGTTGTCCGAACGGTGCATGATAGTGGATGTGTCGAGATCTCAGATCTCGCAGATGACGCACCAACATTCCTAGTAAATGGGCAGCTGTTGAAGCACTTCGTCGAATCCAATGAACAGTTAGTCCACGTGGAGGAGATTGTATTCATATGCGAGACAGATACGGCAGAAACATCTCAAGCCGCGTATGAGACCTTGCAGCAATGAACTCCAGCCATCAGCAGCATCTTCCAAAGATTCAGACCGACTCAGCTGTATATATATCATTCTTCCTGTATATCCTATCCTTACCTTCACGATTCTAGTAGCCCGTCCCCACATCATCGAATCATTATCTCGGACTGTACTTAGGATGACCAGATCCTAAGTATAGGGGGAAGGGGTCACCCGAGTCGATTCACTGTACATTCTTCAGATCACATTGGTCCTTATACTCATTTCCTACCGATACTTAGGCTGACCTAAGCCTAAGAATAGGGGGGACCGATGCCCGCACTAATACTCCTCCATTTCTCCTCTTAACCTCGTCCGCCCCATTGCTGATCTTCTTCTACACTTAGGCTGCCAGAGCCTAAGTATAGGGGGGCGAGACGACTTCTATACTTACTATTTCTTTTTGGCTCTCCTACGCTTAGCACGAGCTATGTCTTTTCCTCGCTCTTTGTGCTCTGAGGACATAGCACACGCTAAGTATAGGGGGGCGTGTATATATTACATATATACTTTACCCATAGCTCGTACTTTCACGTACTGTTGTATATATTTTGCAATAATTACGGGTGGGTAAAAATCGAAAAAAAAAAAAAAACTTTTTGTACACTTGTATAATATGTACTATATGTATAATACTTGTATAAAAAGTTGTAAAATTCTTGTAAAACATACTTTTTGTAAATAATTGTTGTATACCAGAAATAAAGGCTTCTTATTTACTCTTGCATATCATCCCTGCATAAAAAAATAATAAAAAGAGTCCTGCATTTTCATAGCATGACATCTCATCTCATCTGCATATTTCTGCATATGCAAAGTGAAAAGCTAGTGGGTTCTGAACCAAGTTATGAGTAGATATTGAGGATGGACTTGATTTGACCTTAATCCACCTAATTTCAGAGGAACCTTATAGGAACTGGAGTTAAGATTTCTCAGGTCAAGAGACTTAATTCTTTGAGTCCACAAGTCTATGTTCACATGTCATCTTGACTAGTCTAAGTAGAATATCTCGTGCATACGCAGGATTCTTTTAGATAATGACCTAACTTGGACAAGCACAAGGCACATAGCTCTTCATTGATGAGGTGGTAAGGAGGTAGTTTCCTTTGACTTGGGGTAGCATATGAGGGTAGTACTTCTAGGCGGAACCTCTCTTCTTCTTATAGTGAAGGAAGTGCGTCTCAACTTGGTCTAGTGGTGATGAAGGCTAAGGACGGGATGCTGTGGGTTGCAATAATGCTTCAAAAGAGGGATAGTCTACTGGCTCAAGAGGAAAAACTCCTGATGTATATGCTGCACCTTGAATATAGTTCCAAAAAAAAAAAAATGCAAGAAAGAACTCCAAAAAAATCAGACAGGTCCAAGAAAAAGAATAATACCTGTCGGAGTATGTATATTAGCAAGGAAAATGCAGCTGGATGATTTGGCTACACTGGTCAGGCATCCCGGGATAGGTGGCTACACTGGCCACTGTCCATTCTTTTCTCTACCCCCTCCTCTTGGGTTGGTCGCACTTGAACTTAGAAGGGAATACCCCGCTCCTCGAGGAAAGAGTTACTGGACCAGGTTATTGAGTTACCTTGTTAGAGGAGGCTGGTTCCGAGTCATTTCTGATATGGAGAGCTATATCTCACTTACACAGTACAAGTAAGAATCATAGTCATCAGAAATTTGCGTTTGAGGAATTATTCTGACCTGACTATTGAGGCGTCTTGAATAGAAGACTTGTGGAACTTGAAGTCTGTTAGGTCTTAAGTTCAGGTCCAAATAAGGTTCCGCCACACAATTAATCCAAAGGTCGAGTCAGGCTCCATTTTCAACTTTTGCTCATGACCTTGGTATGGAACCCAAAATCATTTCACTCTTGCATTTCATTTAGTTGCTCGGGGACGAGCAAGGTTTAAGTATAGGGGGTTGATGAATCTGTGATTCATCACATCAAAAGTCAAAAATAGAGCCTTGTTCCCGAGAAAATAGAGGCATATTTCCTTTTATCTTGCATACATAACACTCATGCATGCATTCATAATTCATGCATTTTAGCAGCTCATTTGCATTTAAATAAGAAGCCAGAAATCCCCTGTAAAATTCTTCTTCATCAAATAACTTCCTCTCTATAATATATGTATATATTCATTAATAATATAGAGAAGAATGCCAAAAACCACCCTTGTAAAATAGCCCAATTGTCCTGAGAGTCCTTGTACATTAAAACACACATAAAGCCCGCATACAAACCCATAATTAGGTATACTCACTCTTAGAATACTACATATGAAAAGACCTTTAAAATGAGACTAATTTCATTGCAATTGGAGCTTGTATGAGAAACTTGGGTTTTTGGGTCATGTTGTATACTACATATGTATATTTATGTACCTTTCTATTTATGTACCATATTTGACCTCATCTCCGTCTTTGGTCAACATGAAACTTGTAGATCTCACCAAGATCTACAACTTTCATGTTTTAAGTTTTTCCAAATTCGGCCTCCTCTTCTCTCTACACGTGTCTTCCCTTCCAGCCATTCACAGCAGGCCACGTGGCGCCCTCTGATTGCGCCACGCGGCCCGCTGCCCTTTGTCTTATCCGCCCGCGCCCCCCACCGTTGGATCGAGCTTCAGATCCAACGGTCCCTCTGTGACCACATGCGCGCACTCCTTCAGCCGTCCGATTGTCTCCTACTCCTCATCACCACCATCCGTTAGCGCCGCGCCCACATGACGACACGTGGCGCGCTATGCGCCCTTCGATCGCAACCTGGACTCTCCATCTCAACCGCAGCCGCTGCCTATCCCCTCAGCCGTTCGATCATTCCCCCACTCTTCATCCCATCCGTGGGATCGCGCTTCGACTTCGTCCCGCCACGTGGTGGCTCCACGACCCTCAGATCGCCTCCCCTCGATCTAATCACACCCGCTCACCACGATCTAATCTCCACCGTTGGATCACACGATCCAACGGAGGAGACTTCGTCCCCTACCTCGGGCACCCCCTCTCTCCCACGATCTCCGCCTTGCGGGAGGGGCTGCCCCTTCCTATTCTTGGCCGCACTCCAGCCACCTTCTTCGACCACCATCACCCCCACGACACACCCCACTCATCCATCTCCCTCGCCAGCTCCCTCGCACGCCACCATCTCCGCCACACTCGCCCCACGACAGCCATGAACTTCGCCCCATCACCAGCTCTGCCGAGACTTCCATCCTATAAATACTCGCCCTCCGGCCACCTTCATCCGCATCCGCCACTCCAGGAGAAACCCCCAAGCTCAGAGCTATCAATTGGTGACAGCAATTGGCCGTCTCTTCGAGCGAAGACCGGCGTCTTCTCCGGCGAGATCCACGGCATCTCCGCCGTGTCGCAGCTGCTGTCCGTGACGCTGCACGAGCTCGGGCGATCACCGGCCCTCGAGCGACGACCTGGCCTTCGAGCAGGAGGACCAATTCCCAGGTGAAACTCCCTCCACCTCTTCTCCGATCTCGTTCTTCTTTTTCTTTAATTTTCTCCGATCTTATTCTCCGTCCACGACCATTTTCACGCCTCACCTCCACTCCGACGAGCTTCGCGATGGAGCTCTGATCATCGCTGGCATCTCTCCGCCTTCAGTCACCCAACTCCACTATCCACCGACCTCCAGCTCCGCCACTTGGCCGGAGCAACATCGCCCGACCACCTCAAACCACCTTAGGCCTCGCCAATCAGCACCGCTTCTCCACAATCGCACGAACCAGCTTCGGCTATACAGTTAACGCTTGCAGGTACATCTTTGATCAATCACCGGAGCCTCGCCGGAGCCTTCCTCGAGCTTCATCGACTCAGAGCTCCGGTCCTCCTCCAGCCATCCAGAGACCACCGGAAGACGCCCTGTGCTCTTCCGCTTCTTCCGAGCTAGGTGGGAGCTGACGAAGCTCATCACCGGAGCTTGGCGACAGAGGCGGAGTGCAGCAGCCTTCACCGGAGCGCAGCCATCTCCTCCGCAGGCGGCGGAGGTCCGTTGAAGGAGAAGAAGCAGCAGCCGTTCGATCCTCTGATCGAACGGACCTCGCCTCGCCACGCGTCTCTTCGCCGCCCTCATCCTCGACCGTCGATTACACCTCGGATCGGACGCCTCATCAGCCACCACGCGTCTTCATCGACAACCCTTGGATCCATCTTGATCCAAGGGCCTCCAGTCCGCCACGTCGCCCTATCCGAGCCTCGGACTCCAAGCCTAGGCTCGGGTACCCCGAAGCTGATCCGAGGCTAGCTCGAGCCTCCAGAAGACCCGAGCCTCGCTCCGAGCCTCCGACTCCACCCGAACCTAGGCCGCCCCACGTGAGGAGCACGTGCGGCCTGGGTTATTTGCACCGACGCCCCTGGAGCTTGTCCAAATTGCAAAAAGGCCCCTGTGAAGCAGACCCCACGTGAGGAGCACGTGATTCGTGGAGAAATTGCATAGAAGTCCTGCATAGTATAGGTAATTGCATTTTAGTCCCTGTCAGCACGTTTACTTATTGAAATTTTATTTTCCAGTATTGCATTTATACCCTTGTGTTTGCACGTGTCCATAGCATGCATTTTTCATCATTTTGACATTCTAAAAATTGCAAGTTGTTGAGAATTGTGTCCTCTATCTTTTTGTACACGTGCCTAATTTTTGTTGGCTTAATTGAATTATCAATGAATTAATTGGTTCATTTGTGACATATTTTGCCCAGTGATGCCATTTGATTTTTAATTAAATATCAGTGCCTTCAAAAATCACCAAAAATTCACAGTAGCTTAAGGACATTATTTTCAACACTCCATAAAAATTTCATATCATTTGCACGCATAACGAGGCCTCAATAAATAGTTTAGTGATTTTCTTTAATTAATTTCAATTAATTCATTTCACAACAAATTTAAGTTCTGTCAATTTTCCTAGGTCCCTGATCATTAGACCTTCCTAGGATAATTTTAGTTCTTGGAGAAATTGTGGTTTGATATTTATTAAAAATTAAACACTGAAAATCACTCTGTCTGTTTGTTAATTCACAGAAAATTGATTTTGAGTCGAAAAATTCCAAAAAAATTAGTGTAGGTCATTTTCATCATAAATAATCTTCTGGCCAATTTTCATTATTTTTGGACTTCGTTTGACACATCAATTAAATTTGACTTTAAATTGGCTAAGAATTGTCTGCATATGTCTGCATAGGAATTAAAAATACCAAAAAAAAAAATTGTTCCCCGAATATCAAACACTTGTAAATTGTTGTAATCAACCTAAGGAGACAGTTGCCTCCCTGAGATCGACCTTGGACTTCACCAAGTAAAAAAATATCACCGCTTTAAATTGACCAACATCTGACTTAAGTGGTTTTTGATCAACCTCCCGCATCCGACTGCAACGAACACTTAAAATTAATTTGGACCATTAATTTGACCGAATTAACTAAGGGTGCGGGAGTCGTCATCAGTCGGGTCTTGTCGTTGTGGATCCGGAGCCGGATCTGAAGGGCTCCCAGGAACCGCCCGAGAAGGTGGTGCTGTCTACTCAGCAGGAGGAAGGGGAAAACTACGGCGTGCCCATCGAAGCTGTTCTCCTGGCAGTTGCGAAATCGGGTCCTTCCGTTGCGGATCCGGAGTGGGAGTAGAAGGGCTTCAAGGACCTTCTGGTTGAGGGGGGTGACCGTGCAACTGGAGGGAGGGGAGAGCTCGACCGGACTGGTGCTCATCGAGGAGCCTCACCTTCGCTCTTCCTTGCCTTTGGGGGGCGAGTCCTCTACTGGGTTCCCTGGTTCGCTGACTGAGAGGGATACTGCTCAACTGCAGATTGATCACCCTCCGGAGCCGCACGTCGAGAAGCTGAGGGAGATGGCGACGGACTCAACCTCGGCTGTTTTTGCTGTTGAGGTTGTTGGTCTGTCAGACCACATGCTGGTGCATGTGGAACCAACAAATCACGAAGGGTGAATCCTGAGGTTTGGCATGCAATACGAAAGACGTTCATCGATCAGGCGAGCTAGAAGAATGGAACTCCTGCGGGTCAAGGAAGGCAAAGGCTCTTCCCCTATTCAAAAGATTATTCTTGTCACCTCCAACAGGTTTCGGGCACTGGATAGAGCGATCGCGGTCCGTATGGGCCTGATCCTCCCTCAGAAGACTGCAAGTGACTCATGCCATTAGAACTTCTTTCTTGAAACGTCAGGGGCCTGGCGCGCCCAGACAAACAGTTGTATGTCAGGAATCTTGTCGTAGAGGCTCGGGAGGATATCTTCCTATTGTAGGAGACTAAACTTGATGAAGGTAGGGTGGCTGACGTATCGACGCTTTGTAGGTCCGGTCGGTTCGCTTTGGCTCAACTGGGGGCCATAGGTGTGGTTGATGGCCTACTGACTAGCTGGAGGGAGGACCTTTCTGATCTCGTAGCTGAATCTAGGTCGCGAAACTGCTCTCTGTGGCTCTCAGGCGGCGGGACGGGGGAGCCTGCCTTCGGGTCATCAACGTCTATGGCCCTTATAGCGGTGATGGTAAGATGCTGGCCGAGGAGCTTGATCAGCTGGGGCACGACTTCGATGGGGAGGAGTAGGTTAGGGGGGGGGGACCTGAATCTGACTCTCGTGGCTGATGATCGGCCATGTAGCCTTGGTGGCCGGGACCAGGGATCTGAGGCTTTTCGACGGGTAATGCACAACATGGGCCTGCCAATTTTTGATGTCGCTGGCTGCAAATACACTTGACACAATGTGGTGTAGGTCGAGATTGGATCACTTCCTTTTGTCGCCGCAGATGGTGGGTCGTTTCTCTCTAGCGCGTGCTTGGGCCTTGCCGCAGACGCGGTCGGATCACACTCCGATCCTTTGGTCCTCGGAGGAGGATACAGAGGGTAGATTCTACTTCAGGTTTGAGAAAAACTGGCTCCTTGAGCTTGGTTTCAGGGTCTTTGTATCGGAGACTTGGAGTGCGACGCAGGTTGAGGGTTCCGTTGTTGGCAAGTTCGCAGCCAAGCTTCGTCACCTGCGCTCCGTCCTCATGGCTTTTAGGCGGGATGTGAGGGCAAGGAGAAAGGCCTCTAGACTGGAGGCTTAGACTGTTGTGTCCCGCTTGGATTCTCTGGAGGATGATTGGGGGCTATATGCGGAGAAGAGAGCGGAGAGGCACACGTGCTTGGAGGCCCGACTACTGGAGGATCAGAAGGAGGAGGTGGAGTGGCATCAGCGGTCTCGGCAGCGCTGGCTCAGGGAAGGCGACGCAAACACGCGTTTCTTCCATTCAACGACTTTGGGATGAAGGTGGATGAACTTCTTGCAGGAATTAGAGATGGGAGGGGAACACTTTTCAGGGGAGGGGAACACTTTTCAGGGGAGGTGGAGATTGGGAAGGCATTGAGAAATCACTTCGCTGAGGTATCTTGGCAGAAGATTGGTAGTGGATGGGGGTGGCTTGGGCAGGGGGCGAAGTCCCTTTCAGACGACCAGGCGACATCTTTGATTAGTTATTTTACGGAGGAGGAAGTCAAGAAAGCTGTTTGGAGCTTAAGCGTGGATGGGGCCCCCGGACCGGATGGATTCTCCGTTCTCTTCTACCGTGAATTTTGAGATGTGCTCAAGAGGGATCTCTTGGAGGTGATCGTTGAGCTTAGTAAGGGCAAAAGAGGTTTTGAGAAAATCAATTGCGCTATGCTTTTCAAGATGCCGAAGAAGGACATGCCAACATGTATTGATGATTTCAGGCCCATCGCTCTCTCCAATGCCGTATATCTAGTTGTTGCGAAGACGCTGTCAATTCGCCTGAGGTCCGTCTTGGGCCATGTGATCTTGGAGGGCCAATCGGCCTTCATTCCGGGCAGACAGATGTCTAATGGGCTCGTCCTGGCGTCGGAGATTTGCATGGACTGGAAAAGGTCCAAAGCAAGGGCCGCTTCGTAGAAGTTTGATTACGCAAAGGCTTATGACAGCGTAGACTGGAAGTTCCTATGGGTTTCGCTCCGTCGGAGGGGTTTTCCGAAGACGTGGATTTACTGGATCAATCGGTGTATCACCACCACCTCTTTCTCAATTTTGGTTAATGGTAAACTTGAGGGGGGTTCTTTTAACCTCAAAGGGGGATCAGGTAGGGGTGTCCTTCGGCCCCAATGTTGTTCGTGTTGATTTCTGACACCCTGGACGTCTTGTTCAAGGAGGCAGTTGACTCCAGCTGGTGTGAGGGGTACCGTAGGGACGGTATCTCCATCCCCTTACTTCAATTTGCAGATGACATGGTTCTCTTTCTCGAGGGCAATGCTGAGCAATCCGCTAATGCGGTGCAGCTGGTAGAGATTTTAGGGACTTGGAGGGGCTGGAGATCAATAAACGCAAATCAATAATGATTACTTTTGGAATGACAGCGGAGGAGCGAGCTGCTGTGTTGGGCCTGGTTGACTGCTCCTTAGGGAATCTGCCCATCCACTACATGGGCCTTCCGCTAATGGCCGATAGGCTGAGGGAGACCGACTAGGAGGATGTCTTGCGAAGGTTGGAGCGTAAGATGACGGGGTGGAAGGCGGTCTCTTTGTCCAATGGGGGTAAGCTGGTCATGCTGCGGCATGTGCTTGCGGCGATCCCTGTCTTTTTCTATTCCACGAGGTTAATGCCAACGGGGGTCCGAAGGAAGATGGAGTGTATGATGAGGAACTTTTTTTGGTCTGATGGAAGGAAGTAGAGGAATATTCATCTGGTTGCGTGGGAAGAGATGACGAAGAGCCGGGCGGATGGGGGTTTGGGAATTAGAGATGTGCAAGTCATGAACAACGCTCTCATCATGAAGTGGATTATCTCTATTTGGGGCTCCTCCTCATCGTTGGTTGTGAGGCTGATTCGGTTTATCTATGATATCTCGAGTCAGTTGATTGCGGAAAAGGTCCACTTTGAATCGTCTTTGTTGTCCGGAATACATGCCGTAGTCCCGCAGATTCGACACCTTTTGAGCCCTTCGGTTGGGGATGGCAATATTTTTCACTTCTGGAAGGACCGATGGCCTTCTGCCGGGATTCTGGCTGACCAGTTTCCTCGGCTTTACGCTTTGGCTGATGCGAAGGATGTTACTCTTGCCTCAGTGGGGTTGACGGGCAGCTGGGCCCCTATGTTCCTTTCGGTCCTGTCCGACCAACGACTGGATGAGTACATGTAGATGCAGGATTCTCTACCCCTGACGAGTGTCCTGGCGGGGGGTAATGATCATTTCAAGTTGGTGAACGGGACTTTCTTGGTGCGGAGAGCGTATGAGGCGCTGGCCCGGCTTGATCAGGATGACAGGACCAAGACCGGGAGTTGTTACAGGACATTAAATTAAAATCGTATGGGAGGCGAAAATTCTGAGTAGGATTAAATTCTTTCTCCGGTGTCTTCGTAAAGGTCGATTGTTGGATAAGAAGTGTTGGGGCCACCTTTTGGGCCTCATGGACACTCGTTGTGACCGTTATGAGGAGTTTACGAAGGATTCTATCCACCTCTTCTTGATGTGTCCGTCCTCGGTTTGGGTGTGGCAGGCTCTCCAAGTTCCGTGGTTACGGATGGGGGGCTTTGTGGAGTTCTGGGCTTCTATTAGATTCGCCCATCGGAGCAACTCGGTAGTTCACTGGAAACCTTTCGCTGCCCTATGGGCAATTTGGTTGGGGTGGAATGAGAGGATTTTCAGTAATAAGATATTCTATGATGAAAATATTGTCGCACATTGTAACACCTTATGTCTTCTCTGGAATTCTTGAACTCTGTAATTCCCTTTATCTTTTTTTATTATATTTTGATTCTTGAGGTGGCCCCCACGATGGGGGTACACCCAGTTTTCAATAAAAAAATGAAAATTAATTGATGGCGGTTGGCTATGGAAGAAGAAATGACTGCTTTACGGTCCCACGATACATGGAACTTGGTTATCGCTCCATCTGGCACATCTATTGTTAGCTGCAAATGGGTATTCACAGTGAAGTACCATGCAGATGGGACCCTTGACCGATACAAGGCATGGTTAGTTGCGAGAGGCTTTACTCAAACATATGGTGTTGACTATTTGGTTACATTCTCTCCAGTGGTTCGTCACTCTACTCTTTGCATTCTTATATCTGTTGTTGTGGTACGTGACTTGTCCATATTTCACTTTGATGTCAAGAACGCATTCTTGTACGGTGATTTGCAGGAAGAAGTCTACATGCAGCAGCCACCGGGGTTTGCTACTGAGGGGGAGAATCATATGGTGTGTAGACTTCACAAGGCGATATATGGCTTAAATAGAGCCCAAGGGTGTGGTTCTAGAAGGTTTCCCACCTAATTGAATGTCAGGGATTCAAAAGATCAAATGCAGATCACTCGTTGTTCATTCAGAAGACTTCTAGAGGTACGGTTGTCATCATGGTATATGTTGATGATATTCTGGTTACAAGAGATGATGTTCATGGGGTAGAGATGGCAAAAGCATTTTTGGGCCACTAGTTTGTCACGAAGGATCTTGGTACCCTAACATATTTTCTGGAGCTAGAGTTTGCCAGGAATGCACAGGGTCTGGTGATGACCCAAAGGAAATACATTACAGATTTGCTGGTTGAAACGGGCATGGTTGGATGTAGACCATCGGACACTCCTATGGATACAAGTATGAAATTATATGACAACGATACAGAAGAGGTGGACAGGAGAAGATATAGAGAGATGGTGGGTAAACTCCTTTACATCACTATAACTCAACCCGATATTGCTTTTGCAGTAAGTAGAGTGAGTCAATTTATGGAGTAGCCAAGACAGGTACATGTGGATGATATATACATGATACTAATGTATCTAAAGTCTTCTCCAGGCTCAGGATTATTGTTTAGAAAGAACACAGATTTATCTATTTCGGCTTGTGCAGATGTAGACTATGCAAGATGTCCTAAGGATCGTAAGTCTACTTCAGGCTCTGCAGTTTTTGTGGGTAGTGATTAACCGCGAGATACGAGGGTCTAAATGTCTCACACAAGGCGGAGACAAAGTCGCTGCGGCGACCCTCGGTAAATCCCGATTAAATCAACAATTAACCCACAAATAATATCAAGCAATGGAAATCAAAGTGTGGAGTTAAAATTTATTATAACCCTACAAAATATGTGTATAGTGCAAGTATGTAGAGTGTCGAACACAGGGAGCAAACAGGTAGAATAAGGCAATAATGCTCAGAAATGTGAAAGTGGTTAAATGCCTACAAGTGCTATTTTTGTGGGTTTTGAATTTTATATTTTTTTATTTAATTTTTGATTTTATATTTTTATATTTGGATTTTTAATTTACTGATTTTGTATTTTCTTTTTATATTTTTTATTTCTATATTTTCTATTTCTTTTAATAAAGATATAATGTATATAAGGAATGTATATGTACACTACAAATAAGAGAGGGATAAAAATAAGAAAAATGCTCAAAATACAGGAAATGAAATGTTTTTGTGATTTTATGTTTTTCTAATATTTTTATGATTTTTCTAGATTTTTCCTAATTTTTTGGTGTTTTAAGGGCTAAAATACTAGTAAACAGTGAGATAAGTTGCTGGCTGAAATTAAAATGAGGATGAAAAATATCAAACAGAATAAAATCTTCCTCAAATTAATTTTAAAATAAAGATAACAAAATAAGGAAAATTCAGAAACTGAAATTGTATTTTTAGGTTTTTTTGGAATTTTTAATATTTTTATGAAGATTTTTGGTGTTTTGTTATTTTTAGGGGCTTCCATTTGAAATTTTTTAATGATTTTTGGTCTGGAGTTAAAACACACAGAAACAAACAAAATATAATTTTTTTAGAATTTTTCAAAAAGGTAATGAATATATTAAAAATAAAAGACTGCAGGAAGGTAGAAATAATGTTTTTGATTTTTTTGACTACACAAACAAAAAGATAAAAATATAACAAAAATCCCTAATTGTAAACAAAGTCAGGGGCACACGGACATATTTTTAGATTTTAAAATAGATAAACGGTACTCCAGGAATAAATCAATCACTCAAAATATTGTAGAAATTCTACAGGACACAAATCACAAAATTTTTTGTTGACATTTGAACCCAAATTCAGCCCTTCTAATTTCTACAACATATCCAAAAATGAGAAGTGATATTGAGTATTTCAAGCGTTATCAACAAAACAAGTGCAATCAGTACTCTGATTTCATAAATTCGCCATAAATAGTTCATACACCAGAAAATTCTAAAATTTGGATATGATGTAGAACATTAGAGAAGCTTTCTAATGAAAAAATTCTCACATGAAACGGATTTCAGATGAACGAGTTATGAGCATTTGAGTGCATAGGTACATACGAAAAAGTAAATACAAAACTGCAGTTCAAAAATGTACTCGAAAACTTCTTGAAATAAGCCGAAAACGTAGGGGTATGGCCCCAAAACTTGCTACTAATCCAGGTGGCGTCAAGATGCACTTGGACAATAAGGGGATGTGCGTGAAAGTGCTCCGATGTACCTGCAATTAGAAGAAGGGCTCAAGTACAAAACTCGGCCAAGGTGTCAGGTACACAAAAAAAAGGGATATGAATGGGTTTTCCTTCGATTTGATGAGGGAAGAAGGATGTGCTCCGACCATCGTATGTGGTCGAAGATGGCGGGGGTTGTGTATGAGGATACATAGAAAAGCAAAGGATGGTTGCGGTGAGATGTGAGCCGCGTCGAGGAGGATGAATGAAAATCGAAATGATGGGTTGGAAGCTCACCGGAGCTTGCTCCGGCGAGGGGTGAACTGGGTGATTAAGTGACTAAAAAGCAAGTAAACAAAATGCTAGAATAAATATACGATCTACAAGTGAATAAAGAGCAAGAAAACAAGCAAAGAAAATGACCTCGACTGGCCTAGACACCAGGAAGATGGAACCTCGACGGTCGGTGGCCGGAGGTAGGGGTGGAGCCGCCCTTCGACTCGCCTAGTCGCGCCTTCGAGGAGCTGGAGAGCTCACTGTCACTTCACTCTATCTTGAGCTCCACGAAGGCTGGCCAAAATGATTCTAAGAGGGTTCAAAAAACGAATGCGAGGAAGATGGGGTTTTTTGTACATGTGAGGTGGGCGGCTCCAAAGAACGATGGATATCTAGCGAATCGTTGATGCAATCCTTCAAGCAACCTCTGGGTGTGTATGAGGCTACATCAAGGAGAAAAATTCGTGAAGGAAGCTTAGCGATTGGGTGAAAGGGTCGACCTTGAAAAATCCGAGAAAACGGACAAAAAACAAGGTTCTGACAGGAGTGACAATGGCTGGTTAGAGAGTTGATGAGGTGGCAAGAAGATCGATGTGTATCCAGCGAATAGACAACTCAACCATCGATATCATACTTAGGCGTGTATGTTGGTTGTATGGGGAGCAAACGTCAAGAAGGAAGCCCAGCGATTTGGTGAAAGAATCGGCCTATAAAAATTCGAGAAAATGGGCAAAAACTAATGTTCTGACGCACAGCAGAGGGGGGGTCAGACAACGTGATGAACTTGCTCCAAAGATAGAAGAAAATAGGGCGAATCCATGATCTAATTCTCAATCTATATACTGGGTGTGTATGGTAGATATAAGGGGAGAAAAAGTCAAGAAGAGTTTATCGTGAAACGATGCACGATGCGTCCTCCAAAAATTGGCGAAAACGGCCAAAACGTGGTTCTAACACAGTACATTGGTAATTAATCTTTGTTTATATACAAGAATTTTATTTTTAATGTTTTATTTATCATTTTATTCCATTTTTAATATGTACATATATAATATTTACAAAATAATAAAAATATGAAATAATAAAAATAATTAATAATAAATAAAATGAATATTTTAATTGGTATAGTTATACAATAGGGGTCCAAAACTTAACTTTTAAACCGTAACTCCAAAAAATACGAAACTACCTTCATTAAATAAATTATTGAAAATTATATACAATTAAATGATTTTGATATATTTCAAGTTTTTATTTGAGAGATACAAGTCTGGAAAGTTGGGATTTTGGAATTTTATTCAGATCATAACTTTTGATCTGTACAATATTTTTATAGGAAATTAATTTTGTATTTTTCTTTATTTAATTATATACAATTTTATGTATAAAGTTTTTTTATTTGAAGTATAAAAGGTGGGACTAAAAATAGGTCCCAAAATAATTAAAGAATGAATTTAACAAAAGGAATTTTTATTGTTTTTTTGGCCCTTATATCCCCCTACTTTATTCCTTATCGACTAGTCATCGAGATGTCTAGGTCTCGGGGTTTCGGGTCATAAAATATTTACAATATTTTATTCTTTTTCTTTTCTCTTCTTTATTCTATAATTTTGGCATTAAAACCGTATTTTATACAATATTTACATACGCATACATGGATGCTAAAATGTATGAATTAAGGGCATTTACATGCATTTGCCAGGGTTTTGAGGCCAAAATGATAGAATAAAGGTGATGAAATGTGGACTCATCAGGTAGCTCTCTGGTTTCTTAGAAAAGCAAGAAACAAACTGTTGTGGCGAGATCCAATGTTGAATCTAAATATAGGGCTATGGCACAAGCAAGCACGGAGATGATGTGAGTTCGAGCTGTACTAGAAGACTTGCATATTGATGTACCTCTACCCATACAGCTACAGTGTGACAATCAAGCTGCTTTGTTCATTGCCAGTAATCCAGCGTTTCATGAAAGAACAAAACATATTGAGGTAGACTGCCACTACACTAAAGATATGATCCATAAGGGGTTGATTTCTACTTCGCATGTTAGTTCAGAGGAACAGACTGCCGACATTTTCACCAAGCCACTGCTCAGAGGACCTTTCCAGAGATGTTCTTCCAAGCTGAGCATGAGTGATATCTATGCTCCATCTTGAAGGGGAGTGTAGAGAATATTTAGTCGGTGTATCTTTTTCTCTATTTTTTATTTTCCTGATAACCTATCATGTAATTTACCCAAGGGCCTTCTCTATATAAGAGATCCTAGGGTTCTATGGAATAGACAGATTGCTCATTTCCACCAACAAGGGGCATTAATTATGAAAATTTATACTTTGTAATTAATTCCTCTTAATTAAATCTCAATGCTCCTTATTTTAGTATGATGAAAAACTTAGCATTATTATATGAGGAAATGCAGTTCATAACACTTGTACTGGTTTCTAGCCAATTTAGAGATATATTAGACTTCAAAATTTTAACATGTACGATTATTAATTATTATGAATAATATTTTTGTAAAAAATATAAAATAATATGCACATCCTCAAAGAACAAAAAACACCGATATTTATGTGCTTCAACATATCATGGTGATTGCCTTACTCCACTGTCGGATTGAATGGGATCAGATATTCATAGTAAGCTTCTTAATGCAATCGAATGTGTATGGTTCTTTATATATCCAAACTAACATATCCAAGTCCCACCACTAAAATATGTGGGACTAAAACCTGCAGGATCTATGTAACTAGATCTTGGAGAGTTCCCAAAGTCCATGTAAATATATAATCTAGCAATCACTCTCAAGTCTAAGCAGAAAGTGTGCATCTTGTTGCAAAAGAATTCAGTAGTATATCTTCGCTCGACACATCTTTGAAGAGGTGTAAGGAGACACCCTTAAATGAGACAATAATGGGAGGATATCTGTACGATGGAGATAACAGTCGGAGGAGAATCATGCTCGGAGGAGATGCTTAGTGAAAATGATCGTCTAGAGAAAGACATGTTGGTTTACCTTAGAGTGCCAATCTTCATGCATTCTAGTTGATGAACAACATAATTATGAGACAATCCCAAGTTGCAATATTACAAATCTATCAAAGTAGCAATAGAAGTCGATCCCAAGTAGTTTCAATAGAATGGTCATGTAACTCATATCCCACACGAAATCTCAAGTAAAACAAGACTCTTTATTTCTTTCTAGCCTTTGGACTGATATGGGCGATAATGTGCCCATTTTGGTCCTTGTTTTGTGTATGACGAGAAGGTGATTTCTGCTGCTTAAAGCTTGGAGAAGTTACGGCATTCAATTTTTTTCATTTAAGGTCATTTTGAGTAGATTTTGGTTTTTGTCATGTTCTCCTTTTGCTTATTCTTGAGTTTTTTTCAAGAAAATTTTCATGTATTTTCTTAGATATTTGGAAGATTCTTTTTGGAGATTTGATGGATTTCTTGATGACAATTGATTCTAATCTAGTCTATCTAGATTTATTAAATCAATCTCTTTTCTGAGTTTATAGAAGCTCCTAAATTGCATAGAATGATGATAAAAGCATTGTCCCAAACTGCATTTGCTTGGGAATGTGAGAGGAACTAGAGCATGTTCAACCTCATCCATTCCAAAAGAAGGAACATGTTGGAAGAAAAGAAGCACTACGATATTGTTTACATGTATTATAACTTGATGTTGAAGATGAAACACATAAGAGATGTGCATGACAAAGAAGACTACACAGACCCCCTCGACCGTACATATATTTTCAAAATGCATGATGGCGGTGTGGAGGAAGATGTCTTTCAGAAGTGAATGAATTCAAATGGTGCTCCAATACTTGCTAATGTGGAAGGAAGGCTAAATCAAACACAAGTCAACAAATGGGTGTATGCTGACAATCACACACAAGATCCATTAAGATGACATACCTTGGAGGCTTAGAAATTGATGCTATTGTTGATGATATTCTTTCCATCGATTCTAGAAAAAAATCAAAATCAAGATCAAATATGATGGTGGAAATGATGAGGATGATGATACAATTGGTAGTGGTGGTGATGGATAGGCATATTTTGGGGAAATAGGGGATGTCAATCAATCGTATGATAGGAGATTCAAGGAAGGGTTACATGCACGCTGTTAGTTTATGGAAAATCGAGCAAATGCACATGGAGAAATTATCCCAAGCCTGAGTCCAAGTCGTGTAGATCCTATTGATTATGAGGGATATCATTGCCACGGTTATGTAAATGATAGCTAAATGAAAGATCTATATCTTTTGTGGGTTCGTTGATTGTGTTACATCATGATAGTGGAGCAACATCAAGCCCTGTAGGTGGATATGGTTTAGACGATGAAAGATCATTATATATGTTCCCTGAATACTTTCATGCTCCTCCTTCTCCTCTCTAGACTCCTCTATCTTATGGATATGGCTTCAACTATAGTTCTAATGATCAAAACTGTCAAGGTAGCCAACGAAACTACCCTGATCATCAAAGCGAGACCATGATTTGAAAAAAACGTGCCTCGAAACGTAAAGCGCTCGAGGCAAAATAGGGCGGTGGGAAATAAACTTGAGGCGACCGCCTCAGGCCCCCTGGCTGAGGCGTGCGCCGCAGATGTCTAAGGCAGTCAATGCGAGGTGGTGAGGCGAGGCGCTAGATGAGGTGTTTTGGATTTTTTCATGATTTTTTTACAGAAAATAATTAACCATATTCGCATTTTCATATGTTTATAAAGGTCTAGTTGTTGAGTATATGTTTATGCAAGATAAATGCTTAAATTTTACATCTTTTATATCGATATTTACCATTAATATGTCCAATTATTTCAACGAATTACTATTACACCCTTAAACATACAAGAAACTGCGTGCGAATTCAAATACCCATATAAGATTTTTTTTGGTTTTGGTGGCAGAGGGAGACATCATACCATTCTTCATATGGGTTCAGTAGAACATAAGATTGGGTTTCAAATCGTATGATTCATATCAACAACTTGGATATCTTTAATGACAACTATAGCCAACCCTTTTTGATAAAAAATATTTTAGCGATAGTTATAGACAATGATTTCCTTTTGATTGGGTAGAAATTTAGTAGAAAGGTTTATGGCATTGGCATATCCTATTTTTTTCGTGTTCTTATCTTCATAATATCATTATATATTACACTTTCATATATTATATGTCTGTCAGATTAGATTCTTTCATCAATAAATATATTTATTATACTTTTTCTTACTATTTTCGTATATAAATTGAGGCTTACGCCTCAACTGCCTCGAGGCGACGCCTCGCCTCGCCCTTAGGGAAAATGCGTCATTCTGCCATTCCTTTTTCAAACCTTGGACGAGACCATCATTTTTGGTGGTGATAGTTATGCGATCTTTCCCGACTTTTACTCAACAATGCCTCCTCCATAGAGATCCAACTATGTCATTATCACCATGAGGTTCTCAACTTCAAGCTCCTTTGCAGTCTCATTGTGCCGCCAGTGATACTGATTCCACTGCTGCTTATCCTCGTGTCGAGATACTTTCAAATGTAGATGAACACAAAAGCATGCAACATGTGATGGGTTACAAGGCTATATATCTATTTGTGAGTACATAAAATCAGTGGTACAGTACGAATGACGACAAGAAGGGGAGGTCATATGGATCCACCTTGCAACTTTTGGTTTTTTTGAAGCCAAAAACTTTTGGTTTTGATTGTTTTCACATGTAATAAGCTTTTATTTTGATACATATTGCTGTTATTTTATGAATAAAAACATTTTTTAGATGCATCTGCTTGTTCTTTATTTGCAATAAGATGGGGAGATTGATAGAGGTGCTACTCATAGAATAAATGCAGGTTGGCTAAAGTGGAGAGGAGCCTCTACTGTTCTTTGTGTCAAGAAATCCCTTTGAAAGTCAAAGGAAAGTATTACAAAGAAGCCGTGCGACCTGCTATACTCTATGGAGCAGAATGTTAGCCTGTAAACCATAGACATGTGCAAAGAATGACAATAGCAGAAATGAAAATACTAAGGTGGATGTGTGGCCATACATGTAAAGATCGGATTCAGAATGATGCGATCAGAAGTAAAGTTAGCATAGCTCCGATAGAGGATAAGATGTGAGAAAATTGATTAAGATGGTTTGACCGTTTGCAAAGAAGGTCGGTTGGTACACTGGTTATAAGATGCACCATCCAAGTCCCACAACTAAGTAGTATGCGATTAAACATGAGAAACTAGTATATTAGAGCTTAGAGATATCCAATTAGTTATCTAAATGCATATTCTAACACTTTTTATCACACATTATTCCATAAGCAACCAAAAAAATAAAGGTGGAAATGATCCTAACATGGAAATTATAAAGAAACCGTCATAAATTAGACATGTCACATGAGTTGTTATCTGAGATATCCAATTACCTATCTAAATAAATATTATAACTTTTTATCACATATTATTTCACAAGGAACTAAAAGAAGGTGGAATGATCCTAACAAGAAACCATTGTAAAGTGTTGGACATGAGCTGTTAGCAACAAAATAAATAGAACTCAATCTTCTTGGATGAATGATAACATTTGTATTCGTGCAAGTAAATGTTTATTGATAGATTTTGATAAACATATCACATGGAACAAGATTGATAAAAAGACATGATATAGTAAAGTTTTATGGCTTGAGGTTTGATACCATGAATTATGTGGGAAGGCTTAATGTTTAAAAAGTTATGTAATCACCTGCAGAGGAGGCTATATGATACAAATGAATATTAAGGAAAAAATTGAGAATTGAACTATTTAGAAATATAAAGCTTGTTTAATTGTGAAGGGTTAGAGTTCATACTTAACAAGGAAATCATGAATTGATTTTCAGGGGCGATAGGGATCGAAGGCGTTGAGGTGTCAGGTTGGCAATCTCCCTATCACGTATTTGGGCTTACCTTTTATGGTCGATAGACTGAAAGTGTCCGATTGGAAGTTGGTACTTGGCAGATTCAAGGGAAGGATGGCAGGGTGGAAGTCGACTACCCTTTCAGGGGAGGCAAGTTGATGCTACTGAAATATGTTTTGGTGGCTATTCCCGTCTTTTTCTACTCCACGAGATTGCTTCCAGTTGGTATCGATGATAGGATGGAAGTGTTGATGAGGATGTTTTTTTGATCAGATGGGAAGCATGAGAAGAGAGTCCCTCATCTGACTTCTTGGGATAAGGTCACTATGCCGAAGAGGAGTGGGGGGTTGGGGGTCTTGAGAGTGGAAGAAATGTGTAAAGCCTTTATGGAAAAATGGGCAGTAAGGCTGTGGGGGAGGTTTGAAGACTTGGTGTGCAAACTCCGAACGAGGATTTACGGGATCTGTGGTTCTTTGGAGCCCCGTCGCATCCGATCTCCTTCCTCCTTGTGTCAACGTATATGTAGGAGTCTACCGCGAATGGATGCAAGATTGTGACCGGTACGCCGCAATGATGGCATGATTAGATTTTGGCTTGATAACTAGACATGCAATGGTATGCTGGGAGAGCGTTATCCTAGGCTTATGGCGCTGACGGTGGAATGGATTGCAATTGTTCATACAGCTTGGTAGAATGGAGCATTATGCCTTCGTTTGTGGCATAACTATCGAATCAAAGATTAGATGAGTTTTGGAGGATGCACATGGAGTTGAACGAATTAGACTATCCCGTTGGCGGGAGGGACCATTTTGCATGGAGTGATGACAGATTTACGGTGAAGAAAGCTTATAGATTCTTTACAGAATACGATGTGGTTGTGCAGGATGAAGTAAGGATCGATAGTAGAATCATCTGGAGAAGCAGGACCCCTAAAGGGTTAATGTCTTCTTGTGGCTGGCAAGACATGGGAAGTTGCTTTCCAAAGAACATTGGGACATGATGCTGCAGGTTGGTGACATCTCATGTGATAGATGTGGCGACGAGGTGGAAGATTTGAACCATCTTCTTTTCACATGTATTCATTAAGTTGAAGTCTGGAGGAAAGCATGGATCCCCTGGTTTGATACGAGAAGTACAACAGGTTTCTGGAACTCCATTTGTGCGGTAGGAGGCAACGGGCAAGAAGATGGCTCCCTTTCCTTTTCGCTCCTATGGGTGATCTGGTGTGGCAGAAATGAGCATATCTTTTGAGGTCAGTTGTTTTACTCCGAGAATAATCTGGAGCACTGTAGGGCTATGACGAAATTATGGAATCAAGTAACTTAATACCTTTTAGTAATATATCTAACCGTGTGGAGGTCCCAACTCGGGATCACACCCTCTCATTTTCTTAAAAAAAGATATTTATTGGCTATCGTAACACATGGAATTACATTGAATGTTACAAAAATTGTATTTTTATTGGAGTTTTGCTAAGAAAAAAATATGTGCCGAGTTGGGGGATTTTAGATGGAAGGAAATACTATTTTTTTAATCCACAAGGGGAACATGCTAAGGTGTCTGCCATAGATTTATTATGAGAAGAGCCACATTACATATACCAAGACTTGAGGGGAGTCTTAGTAAGATAAAGTACATTTTCTACTTAAAATTCCTTCGTAGTAAAGTTGATATCATTATGAGGAAGCCAAAGCGCTCAAAGTATAACAATTAGCATCCATAAAATTCCATTGGACTAGTATAATATATAGACTAGGAAGTCCCAAAAACTGGCTAGATTATGAGAATCCACCCAAACGAGACCCAACCCAGCCCAGATGTCCTTTGCCTCCTCACATACGAAGAAGAGGTGCTCTACCGTCTTCGCCTCCACCCCACAAAGTGTGCAACTGCTACCATTGCTTGAACAATACCTGAATCACATCTCCTTGATCAGAGTTCAATGAAGTCGTAGCAACCAAAGGAAGACATTGATCCACAAAGGGATGTGCATATCCTACATGAATATGCAATCACTAACCAAGTCATCGAGCACATGAATTGGATGTGCATATCCTATATCAGTGATGTTGTTCCAAGCTGAGCCTGATTTATATCTACACTCCAGCTTGAGGGGGAGTGTTGGATATGAGTTATCTTCCTTATTGTTTTTCATATTATCTATCTATTTTATCTTCTTCTTGTAATTTGCCTAATAGGTTCCTCTCCTGTATAAGAAAACCCTAGGGCCTCTCATTATTGCAATCAAGTCTTTCCCCTCTACACATATCATATATGAATATGCAATCATGTACCAAGTCATCGAGCACGGGAATTGGGGTTTATCTAATGTTGTGTAGAACCGCCTCACCATGAATACTCCATCTCGCCATAACTAGTAATCCCGACCCCTCGATTGGGCTTTTAAAGGTGCCCAAGACCTTTGAGAGCTCAAGGTACTCTTGGAATCGTTGTTTAAGAAGTTCGAGCTGAAGGTTAAATGCTAAGTACCATCTACCCAAGTTTCTAAAACCAAGAAGTCATGATCCATTGTTAGGGAAAATAGGTACGTAAAGCATTTCTCCAGTGGCTCCCTCCTCAATTCAATCATTTGTTCAGAATGCAAACGAGCATGCCTCCCAAGATTGGGTGAAAGAGCATTTGGAGTTGAGGCAATATGAAGCAAATCACCTTCCAAAAAGTAGAGGTACTGATATGAGGACGATGATCTTGAAAACATTGGGTGTGAATTATATAGATTCCTTTATCCGGCTCAACAATAATCTTCATCGACTGCCCGGATTCTTGCTACCCTCTTCTATAATAAAGACCTGTCCATAGTCTCCAGATGTGGTACCCCAAGACCTCACACCTTCTTTAGGAGTGTAACTCAATCCCAGTTAAGGAAATATCCCCAAGCATTTTGGTTGGAAATACCAAAAAAAATCTCCTTGTGATCACCTCTAGATGATGATGAATCCCAGTTGGCAACTGCCTCAGAAACATGAAGAACACCATGATAACTGCAAGGACGACCTTCACTAGTACCAGTTGACCACCTCATGATATAGACATAATACCTTTAATCCTGATAGTTTCCACTCCAACTTCTCAATAATCAATATCCATTCCATGAGATGGATACAAATTCTTTAATGCCTGCTCTATTCCAATCCACAATTAGAAGCCTTAATCTTTGAGAGTCACAATGGGAGCACTACGGAGTTGTCTTGATTGTTCCTTAAGCCATATTGCTCCCATATATGTTTTAAATTGTACTTGTTCCTTTAGCCTTGTTCTTGTCCCTTTTAATGAAGAATATAATGTCATCTACGTATTGAAGGATATAAATATAAATATCTCTGACCGCAGATTCTGCATAAATCCTCTAATAAACCCCTTACTCTACAATGCATGTAAGAACATAAATGACAATGCAAAAAGTATCGGTGCCATGGGCCAACCCCGCAATCCACATCCCCCATTGCATCTTAAGGAACCCTCCCTCGACTCGCCCATTCACCAACACTGAGTAAGATGTTGCATTGTGACACATCACTTCATCAACAAGATCCAAATACCTTGGAAGTTTTTCTAGCTAGGTTTGACCATAAAAAATGCAATCTACACTATCATATGCTTTGTAAAAATCCACTTTCAAAAGCAAGACACCGATACCGTCATTTCAAATCCACCACTATCTCTGTGGCCATCGCTAGGCTATCCATAATTTGTTTCCCTAAGACAAAAGTTGGCTCCATTGGATAGATAATATCATCCATGACTTCTCGAGCCTATTAGCCAAGACATTCACCACTAGGATATAACAACATTTGACAATGCAATGAGACGAAAGTTCTCTACCTGCTCTAATACATCTTTTTTTAAAAGAAGCAAGATTGCTTTGTTAACTCTGTAAAAATCGACATTCCTTAGGCAAACTCATCCATTACGGTCATGGCATCATCTCCCACCACATCTCAAAACTTTCAGTAGAAGAAAAATGGGAAGCCATCTGACCTCAGGACTCCATCTGCATTCAAGTCCAGGACCATCAGTTTCATCTCATCTCATCCAGAACCTTGCGCGAGGTGTGCTCCTTCATGATTAGATATAAAGGAAGTCCTGATGCCCAACCTTCTCCAGTCCATGTGCTCCTCTCTATGAGAGATACCACAGTAATCTTCGATCTTAATGTTGGCTATGTTGGCCCATAGACACAAGAGACTGTCTTTTGAAAGTTCGTCTGACCAGCTTGAAAGGACGACCATCAATCAAATCTACCAATGACCTCAGATATCAGTGAATTGGCTGCCTTTTTAGGTGATGAGCGACCCACCAATACTTCCTATACCATCTACAGTTTGAAACTCCGACAATGCTGATACGCCTAAAGATCTCCACAACTCTTCAGACCAACAGTATATCTTAATCTCCTATAGTAGCACGACATCCCCAAGCTAACCACTCAATAAAAAATTCACCAAGCTCCTCTTTTCAGGTTCCACGAGCCTCCTCATGTTCCAAGGTATTGTCTTCATAAGATGTTTTTTTGGTCATGTGGTCTGTATGATAGTTTTTTGTCCATGTGATCCGCGTGACTCCCATCGCTTGGGTAACCAACCCAAGAAAGCATGCTTTCTCCTCAACATATCGCGACTGTGGGGATTCCAAGCACACCTTGGTATTTGCTTCTTTTAGCATGCAAGCTAAGACGACAACAACAGAGGCTCATCACACAACAAACCATCCTGACATACACATTGCATGGATCAAATTTGGGGCCATTGTTTGGGCATTTTCTCCTTACCGCAAACCCCTCGAACTTCCCTAGTTGGACACACGTTGTACACTCTAATACCTTTGAGGAAGGGTTTCTGCCGTACTCCAGATAGAGGAGGGGGTGTTTCTTTCATCTTAGCTTTACTGTAGAAGCAATATAATGGAAGCCATTGAATCTCCTTACCACTCATGTATTGGGTTTCAAGTGCAATTAGATGGTGAGGATGCGACACGGGGAAGCTCTCACTGCTTGAGTGGAACTCCACCCTTGGGCTGGATTGCTTATTGATTGATAAAGGATCATTTAGTAGATAACAAGGGTGCAACAAGCGTAGGAAAGACTGACTGGGTGGGGAGCACTTTACCTCAGGTGGTTTGTATCTATTCAATTTTTTGCATTGATAATCACCCAACTCTGTGCTTTTAGAGGACGTTGAAACTTGCAAGAACTCGGTTGAAGGAGCCTCTACATTAGCACCATCTCCTCGAAGCACTTCAGAAGTTTCCGCCTTGCCATTGGGTAAGTAACCTCTGCCCTAGACTGAGAACCTGAGTCTGGATTGCTAGCGTATAAAAAATCCATTAGAACTAGGTCACATATTAGGTCATCCTTAGTGAAGTGCTCTCGACGTAGCATGGAAGGACATATCGATATCGATATCGGTACCATGTCGATACTGATATATCACCGATATATCGGTGATATATCGACGCCATATCGCCGACATCGGGATTCAGCTCGCCTTTTTTGCATGTCGATACCTGATATCGGACATATCGGCGATATATCGGTGACCTGTCGATACAGATATATCGCCGATATATCGCCGATATATCGGGATACGTCCTTCCTTGCGTAGAGTATTGACCCGAGTTGGGTCGAGTAGTAGATTCGAAGCACTCAGAACACAAATCAGACTATCCACTCCAAGGCTTGTACCAACCCTAAACCTAGATGGATATGCACATTCCTCGTGCCTACAGGACTATATAGCCTTTGGTGTTCACAACTGTTAATCTTGACTCCTCTAAATCAACTTTTGTAGGACCCGCTACCTCCTCCACTGCGTCCTTGCAAAGGGAAGCCACCTCCAATGGCCAAACCACCATCTTCAAAGCCTTCCCTATTCATCGGTGTCTCACTCCTCTACTGATGGGACTTCCTTTTGTCATGAAGCTAGTGCCATGAGCAATGAACCCTCCTTTGCAGGAGGCACCTTCAAAGACCCACTACTAAAAACACCATCTACCGTTGTTATCGTTGAAGTCACCTCCTTGGCATGACATTGGGGAATCTCCATCGAGAGAAACATTGGAGAGGCCATCACAATCATGCTTAACGGTGCTGGGGGTGGGAACAACTCCTCGGTCCAAAGATTGAAGTTGGATTGACCTACACACAAGAGACTACTTTAGAAGAGACAAACCACCTTTTCAAGATGATGATGAGACTCAAATTTACATCAATACTCAACGCCTTACCATCTGATATGACCTCTACCACCTTCCTTTAGGTCACTAAGATAAACCTCCAATGACACACATTTTTTTGATAGAGTGGGAATTCCCACAACTTACCGGACCTTACACCGACCCCCAATAACTCTCAAATCTACGGCTCCACCAAATTGAGTCCATCGAATAATCCTCCAACAAGAACTGAACCTCCTGTCGTGAAAGATCTCCCATGTAAACAAAATATGCAGACACTCAGATGTCAGATAATGCCACAATAAAAGCCTTGAGACCATACGCTAAGTTACCTCCAATTGCTCACTACCTACCAACCACCCACACCCTCAACCTCCCTCGAGATAGTGGCCCTCCTTACACCCTCATCCTTCAACTCAAGCATTGCCTACTTTGCAGTCCTGCTCTCTCTACTGCAGTCGCCTCCTTGTATATGTTGAAGTAATCTTCATTATCTCAAATAATTTTGATAACTTTGTATATGCCATAAGGGGGGATGTGAATTAATGCCATATCTTATGTGAATGACATTTTGTTTGTTATGAACGACAATAATATTAATATTGTAACATAAGTATTGATCTTAGTTTTAATTATAAAATCAAGGACATGGGAGGGGTACTTTATAACATTAAAATGCGAACCTTTAGTGATCAAAAGTTTAGAATAACATATCAGCCAAGAAAAGTTCTTGCTTTTAGTATTGCAGTAGCGTAGAATGCAAAAATTGCACCTTAATCCCCGCAACATATTTGTATAGGAAAATATTAAGCACCCAATCTTGTAAATTGTAATGGGAAAGAGTATTTGAAAGTGTTACATGCTCAAGCAACTGAAAGCCTTGCATGCGCCATGTTGTGTATTGATCGGATTTGGCGCATTGAGTAAGTTTTATGAGTATTTTTCAAAGCAACTTACATCAATCCATTTAAATGATGTTAAAAGCATAATAAAATACTAGAAGGAACATTGCACCACAAACACATATCAAGAAGACAAATCGATTATGCTTGGATGTGTAAATGTTGCTTTTTCGACCATGCTGTAAGAGGTGGACAAATGCCATGCAACTAAAAACTCGTAGCGTAAAGAGAAAAAGTCCTCAGGAAAAGCAAAGAAGAATGCCTTTTATCCAAGATGATAGAGGGCATCCGATTGATAAGATAGCATGTTGTCATCACAATATCACCTTAGAAGGAATGAGGAGTTTGACTCTGAGTGGCAACGTGTGGCGGTGGGCGATGTTCCAGGGCAAAGTGAGACCGTTGGGCCTAGAGAGTTCTGATGGGGCTATATAAAGGGCGTGACACCCATTGTAACATTTGAGAAACATAATAGAATACCTAGCCCTTGAGGCGATTCTTCCGTGGTTTCATCGCTCTCCTCACGGAGTAGGGTTCCACGTAAAAATCCATGTTTTCTATTTTATTGCTATTACTTTGATTCGCTTCCCCATTTCGTAATTCTACATGGTATCAGAGAAAGTTGATTCATGGATAGATCATTTTTCGAGATTCCTAATCGTTTTAATATTTTCTATAACTTGGTTGCTATCCTTTTGTTCATTTGGTTGGAGAGTTATA
Organism: Ottelia alismoides; assembly: GCA_037367405.1. NCBI lineage: Eukaryota > Viridiplantae > Streptophyta > Magnoliopsida > Alismatales > Hydrocharitaceae > Ottelia > Ottelia alismoides. The sequence goes on along the minus strand of JAZKJV010003969.1, from coordinate 177,856 downwards.
TCATTCATGTTGCTACAAGTCTGGAGATGTTCTATATTTTCTTTTATGTTCCTATTTGGAGGTATCGTGGGCAAGGTTACAATAAACATGATCGTTTAAAAGATTACAGGAAGACTTATGAAGGACAAAGGTTGCAACAAACATGATCGTTTGAAATATTGTTGGAAGACTTGATTAAGGGTTGACATCCTACCATGCGTTGCTTCCCAAGAAGGAGATTCAATGGTTTCCAGAAACCCTATTGTTCGCTAGCCACAAATTCAAATAAGAAGAAGAAGACAAAGACGGAAGAGAAGCTTGATGCGTGCACAGTTCTTCATCGATTGACACAACACACCCGAATAAATGGTGCTCGTATGATCCCCTAGCGGCGCCTATTCTCTAGGCGACACAACTCCCATGCAGTAGCACACTCACATAAACTCCCTCCATCGAGCCACACATCAGGCAACGAAGGTAGTGCATAACGACATCAACCTCTCTAGGGCTCTACGATCTCGATGCGTAAGAACCAAACCCATCTCCTACAAGCAACATCGCCAATTCATCCTTCTCAGCCTTCGAGGGAGATGATCAGGCGGTGGAAATGAAATCCTCCAGGAGACACATTGAGAATATGGTGTTGTGACATTGGATGGCAAAGAAATTGCAGAGAGGAAACGACAATAAATGGGTTCCATTCAAGGTTCAGGAAAGCGGTATGCGTATGCGTTCGGACTGGTCACCGAATACTGATTAAGCGGTATGCGGGGGCATATGCGGTGTATATGTGTAAAGCCTTAAACTTGGCATATCTCGGATCCTATATAATAAGATCCGGCTCGTCAAGAGAAAACCAACGAAATTTGTTTCGGGTGAATCGGACTTCGTTTCGAATTGTTATGATTTTCGGAAGAAAGAGAAGTAAGGAAGGCTAAGATGTTCTTAATCCATAATGACTGTCATTAAGACTAATTAAACATGATTAAAGAAACTAATGATGGATTGAAAACCATTAATGATCATTAGTAAATACTAATCAATAGTTAGCAAAAGATAAGCGTAAGCCGCGAAAGTTAAATCATGATTAGTGAAAGTTAATCACGATTAGTGTTAATTAAGCGTCATTAGTGAATCTAGAATCCTCTAGAATGTTCTAACTTAAGCCCCAAGTTGGGGATAAGTTTTGGCTAAAACCAAGGGCCAAAACCATGGACCGCTAAACCATGGTTAAGGTCTAAACCATGGTTTTCTAACCATGATTAGTGGTTTTCGGGAGCCTATAAATAGACCCCCTACCCATTCATTCTCTATGATTTCCATTACCACCACCACCCCAAGGGTTAGGGTCGAGAGGTCGGGAGGAGGAGTGGGAGGCGAGGGAGGAGCGCTAGCGAAATGCTGCCGAGAGAACGAGGAGGAGAAATGGGATCCTCTCTTAGTTGCTACGTAAGCTAGGCTTTCAATTCATACTCTTGTTCTTCCAAATTTTGTTCTTGATTCATCTTTCTTTCCGATTCATTTTTCTGTTGTGATTCGAGGAGAAATCTGTGTAACACCCTACTTAGGTGCGGGCGGCTATGCACGTCAGTGACCCTGTGATTCGTCACACGTTCACTCATCTAAGATGCGTGGTGTCTACCGATTCTCCATCGTTTATGTTTCTATTCTTTCTATTATGCTTTTATAGTTATTTTGATTAAGAAATCTGTGTAATACCCTACTTAGGTGTGGGCGGCTATTCACGTCAGTGACCCTGTGATTCGTCACACGTTCACTCACCTAAGATGCGTGGTGTCTACCGATTCTTCATCACTTATTGTTTGAAGTATATTCTTTCAGTTTCGTTGTTATTTTCCTCACGATTGATTTTATAGAGGAAACTCTTTTCATTTTTATTTTGAAATATGTCTCGATATAAGAGGAAACTCTGCCGAAATTTTCCGAGATATATGTACCGATATGAGGGGAAACTTTGCCGAATTTTTTCGAGAAATATGTCCCGATATAATGGGAAACTCTACCGAATTTTTCCGAGAAATATGTCCCGATATAAGGGGAAACTTTGCTGAAATTTTAAGAGAAAATATATTCTTGGCGTTCTTCGTGTTCTTCGCGTTCTTCGCATTCTTTGTTCGTTCTTCGCGTTCTTGACACGTTCTTAGCGTTTTTGATACGAAAGCGAAATTCGATCTTTTCAGGAGCCTTAAAATAGCCTTTCTTAAAACGAAACACGATAAAGCCTTGCATACACGAGAGAGAGCTCGATTAGGTAACGAAATCCTTCTTTTTGCTATTGGGTTTTCATACGAAATTATTGAAATTCTTGATTTTGTGTTCTTTGCTACGAAGAACCCTAATTTTGGTTATTTTTGAAAAAATCGGAAGAATTGCTTTGTGATTCCCACTAAAATAAGGTTTACGCATCAAATTGATGCGTTGACTCTGAAAGTCAGGGTTTAGGAGTTAAAATTGGCATAAATACGAGTATATATGGGTATGAATAATATATATGTGAGTATATACTAAGTGTTGTTGATTATGCAAATTTAAGACTTAACGAAAAGGATTATGTCATGGGAATTGATGTGATTTGAGTTAGATCCTGAAAAAGATCGTGTGTCACGTTAAGGATGACTAGGAGTAGAACTATAGGTCGGGCATGCAACCTGTAGGTTTGTCGGAAGGAAACCGTATTGATGTTTCCCTACCTAGGTGGTACACGGTTGCCCTGTTATGATAAGTGCGCACGAAATGAATGTTTTGCAATGCGTGGTACCGGGAGCCAATATCGTCGGGTTGAACGACGAAAGATGTAGTCGTGCCATGTGGAGGCACGGGTGGTTCAATAGCGGCTGGGTCACGATAACATGTATTTAACGCCGCTAGGTTATATGATTAAATGTTAGCCTGAGGTTTTAAGCAATCGAGTCCTCGAGGACGGTGTGCTCATTTATTTTTCCAGGCTGAGGGTTGAGACCCTGTTTAATAAAAGAAAAGGAAATTGTCAGTGTAGTATTGGAGGATTGGTTGAGGCGACGTGCGGCGGTATAAGCTTAACAAGATCAACACAATCTCCAATCCCAAAGTGTCCACAGCTTCGGAGTCCAAGAATGGTGGGGTTCCCCTGGACTAATCCCTGATGTGGAATAGAAAGGAATAGGACTTAAATTAATAAAAAGGAATGAAATTTTTGTGATATCGAGTTTTGAAAAATTACACAATTTGTTTGCTTTTCTCTTCTTCGTTACTTAGCATTCGCTAATTTTTATCATATGATTTATGAAAAAACCAACAGGTATCGGTGAGCCATCGCAAGGACTTTAAAAATTCATCCCTCTTACATACTAGACATTCTACCAGCCACAGTAGCTTTACTCTTTAATGTAGTTAGTAATATTTTGTATATTTTCCTTTCAAGCTGATGTACATGTAAATGGTTATAGTGGGACATTGTATCATCTGAACTTTATTTTGTGAATGGAAAAGTGTTGAAATACTTTTTTTGAGTATTTTTATTTGTAGTCTATTTGTGAATGTTAGTTGTGATTGATGAATAAATTATTGTTGAGTAACCAGATCCGGATATGGGAGGATCTGACAGCCCAAAAAATGGGGTCGTGACAGATTGATATCAGAGCCTGGTTACTCCATTAATTTATTTAGTAATTAATAACTATGAGCGGTATTCAGAAACTAAGGTTCTATTAAGATCCTTTGATCTTAATAAATGTCTGCAGTACCATTCACAAGTCATTGTCCCTTATGTACATCATGCTAAGACATATAGGATCTGACCTTTGACCTTGACTCATCTGAGGACCATGGCAGACCAAGACATGTCTAGACAATTAGTGGCTATGATGGCAATGCTCCAAGACATGGGGAAAAGGCAACAAGCACTGGAGGAGAGGCTCAATGCACAGGCTGAGAGACCCGAGGCATCTAAGCCTACGGATGCTAGGATTGAAGGTTTTGTCCATCTTTCTGAGGAAGAATCTAGTTACCATCATTCAACTGAGTCTGCTCCTACCCCGGTTGAAGGAGCAATGGAGAAGGCCCTTCTTAGACACCAAACATTACTAGATAATTACCGAAAGGGAAAAATTCCTCGATATAAAGGTGTAGAGACACCTGCCGAGGCTGAGTTATGGCTCGATGACGTTACTAGGATGTTGAGGATAATCCGTGCACCAGTTGACACCTGGGTGCACTTTGCTGATTACTCCCTAACAGATTATGCACGACGATGGTGGAGAGCAATCTCCAAGAAGTTAGCAGATCCTGTTCTATGGGATATCTTTGAAGTGAGGTTCCGAGCTCACTTCTGTCCCTCTCATTGGGAAGAATTAAAGAGGAGAGAGTTGGCTTCTCTGAATCAGGGTTCTAAGACCGTACGAGATTATCATATCCACTTTATTGAGCTACTACGGTACTCACCAGCTCCAGCTCGAGAGTGTCTTACCAAATTTGTTAGCGGTCTTTAGGGAGATCTACGAGAAAAGCTTGCTGGTTTTAGAGCCACAACCGTAGATGAAGTAATGTACATCGCCTCTCGTATTGAGATGGAGAGGGATGAAAACCGCCAAAGAAGAAGTTTCCACTTTAATGGTGGACCATCCAAAAGCAAGGCACATTATAATCGTGGAGATCGTCGCTATCATCCAGCCGGTTCCAATATAAGCTCACCACAGACCTTGGGTCAGGAATTATCAGAAAGAAGGGGTTTCTTTATACCTCCACTATATCCTCGCGACATAGCAGCAGGAGCTGGCACCTCTGTGGTTGGATATTCAGCTCAAACAGAAGCACGTGTGTGTTTTTACTGTCATCATGAAGGCCAAATCAAGAAAGATTGTCCGAAGTTGAGAGGTTCAGGATTTAAATCAACCCCAATTAACAGTATAACATCCACCTCGAGCAATGGAGCAACACACGGAGGAAGACATGGTAGAGGTCGGGGCTCACAAGGAGCATCTCCTACACAACAACCACTACAAAGTGTTGCGGGTTCTAGCTTGCCTATTCCTAATGGCCATCTAAATGCAATTTCTGAGGAACAAGCCTACCACTCAGGCACAGTCGTACGAGGTACCGTTACTATTCATGGCTTTTCTGTACATGCCTTATTTGATTCTGGTGCGTCGCATTCATTTATTGCTCGACGGTTTGTACCTGCTTTGGGTAAGATACCAGTAGAAGTACAACAGTCCTATATGATCAAGGGACCAGGAGGACAAGTATTTATAATCCGAGAAATCCTGGATAATTGTATAATACTGATAGAGGGACATCAGTTACCTATTTCACTACTACTAATCAAAATGGAGGACTTTGATCTTATACTAGGAATGGATTGGTTAGAAAGGTATCATGCATGTCTTGACTATTTCCAGAAGATAGTAACGTTTCACCTTCCTAACTCGATAGAATTCCAGTTCATTGGAAAGAGATCCAATGATATTATCGAATATATCTCTACATTGAAGGCACACAGTTGTTAGAGCAAGGGTGCCAAGGTTATTTAGCTTATGTAACCACTACATCAGGGTCAGAAAGATTGATGGAAGATATACCTATAGTGCGCGAGTTTCCTGATGTATTTCCAGAGGAACTACCTGGACTACCACCTGAGCAAGAGATTGAATTTGAAATCTCTCTCATACCTGATACTCACCCTATCTCTATCCCTCCGTATAGGATGGCACCAGCTGAGTTACGAGAGTTAAAGGTACAGTTGCAAGAACTGTTAGATAAATGATTCATTCGTCCTAGTACTTCACCATGGGGTGCACCTGTCTTATTTGTCAGGAAAAAGGATGGGTCGATACGATTGTGCATTGACTATAGACAACTAAACAAGAGGACAATAAAGAACAAGTATCCTCTACCAAGAATAGATGATCTCTTTGATCAGTTACATGGTTCAACTGTGTATTCCAAGATTGATTTAAGATCTGGATACCATCAGTTGAAAATTAAAGATACAAATATTCCCAAGACAGCTTTTCGAACTAGATACGAGCATTATGAATTCTTAGTTATGCCTTTTGGACTAACAAATGCCCCAGCAGCCTTCGTGGATCTCATGAATAGAGTATTCAAGGAGTTCTTAGATCACTTTGTAGTAGTCTTTATTGATGATGTGCTTATTACTCCAAGGATAAGTATCTGCATGAACATTATCTCAGGATGGTACTTGAAACTCTAAGGAAGAACAAACTGTATGCTAAATATAGAAAATGTGACTTCTGGCTATCTGAAGTATCTTTCTTAGGCCATGTTATTTCTGGGGAAGGTATATCAGTTGATCCTACAAAGGTTAGTGCAGTGATGAGTTGGGAACGCCTGAAGACTGTCACAGAAATACGATCTTTTCTGGGATTAGCTGGATATTATAGAAGATTTGTGAAGGACTTTTCACGAATAGCATTGCCAATGACTAGGTTGACCCAGAAGGAAGTTTCATTCATATGGTCAGATGCATGCGAAATAAGTTTTCAAACACTGAAAGAATGCCTAACATATGCACCCATCCTTACTCTACCCTTCGGGAGTGAAGGGTTTACAGTGTACACTGACGCATCTAAAGAAGGACTTGGGGCGATTCTTATGCAACATGGTAAGTTAGTTGCATATGCATCACGACAGCTCAGGACACATGAGAAGAACTACCCAACACATGACCTTGAATTAGCTACCGTAGTTTTCATTTTAAAGATATGGAGATACTACCTGTATGGTATTACTTTTGAAATCTTCACCGATCATAAAAGCTTGAAATATCTGTTTGATCAAAAGGAGCTCAATATGAGACAGAGACGGTGGCTAGAGTTGTTGAAAGATTATGATTGCACTATCTCCTACCACCCTGGTAAGGGGAACGTCGTAGCAGATGCACTTAGCAGAAGAACTTATTCACCTGGGTTAGTGAGTGCTATCCACTTCTGGGGTTTACTATCAACGTTAAGTGAATGGAAACCATTTGATAATAGTGCTGATACTATAACTATTCCTCATCGATACAAGCCAGAGATCTGTGATAAAATAAAGAAAGGATAGGAGGATGATCCAGTCCTTAAAGACTTGAAACAACTTGAGAAGTATGAGATAGAGGGATTCCAGATACAAGATGGGTTACTATATAACCATCATAGAGCTTGTGTACCAAACATACCTGAACTGAGGAAAGACATTTTATGTGAAGCTCATTGTTCTAGACTATCTATTCATCCAGGAATTACGAAGATGTATAAGGATCTTCATTCATACTTTTGGTGGCCGGGAATGAAGAAAAATGTTGCTGAGTTTGTGAATTCATGTTTCATTTGCCAGCAGGTAAAGGCTTCACACCAATAGCCACCAAGATTATTGCAACCCCTCCCTATACCTGAATGGAAATGGGAAAGCATTTCCAGGGATTTTGTTACTGGCTTACCTCAGACGACTGGTAGTAAAGATAGTATCTGGGTTATAATAGATCGTCCGACAAAGGTAGCACACTTCATTCTGATAAGTTTATCTTTCACTCCAGACCAGCTTGTTGAGTTATATATTACACATGTGATTCGCCTACTTGGTATCCCAAAGGAAGTAGTTTTTGATTGAGATTCACGATTCACCTCACACTATTGGGAGAACTTCATGAAAGCCTTAGGTACACAACTATGCTTGAGTACAGCATATCATCCACAAACAGATGGTCAGTCAGAACGTACGATTCAGACACTAGAGGATATGCTACGAGCATGTGCCTTAGAATGGAAGGGATCGTGGATTAAAAATTTACCTCTTGCAGAATTCACCTACAATAATAGTTACCATACAAGTATTGGCATGGCACCATTTGAAGCACAATATGGACGAAGGTGTACTACTCATTTGTGTTGGGAAGAGGTCGAAATAAAGAACCTTTATGATTCAGATAGACTTCAAGAGACACGGAAAACTGTAGAACTTGCAAGAAAAAGACTTTTAACTGCCCAGAGTCGCCAGAAAAGTTATAGTGATACTAGGCGAAGAGACATTGAATTTGAGGTAGGTGACTTTGTATTTCTCAAAGTATCACCTATGAAGGGTGTCCAGAGATTTGGCTTGCGTGGGAAGTTAGCACCCAAGTTCGTGGGTCCCTTTGAAATTATTCAGCGCATTGGAAAAGTGGCATATAGACTTGCACTTCCTCCACATCTTTCGGCAATACATGATGTATTTCATGTATCAAATCTGAGAAAGTAAATTAGGGATCCGGAGCATAAGATAAGTTATGATGATTTACATGTTGAGCCAGACTTGACATAACAAGAGATACATGTGCAAATACTTGAAAGGGATATCAAGAAGTTGAGAAACAAAGAGGTGCCTCTATTTAAAGTACTGTGGCAGAACCAAAGAGTTTGAAGAAGCCACATGGGAACCTGAGGCAGAAATGAGAGAGAAATATCCATACTTGTTTGAATGATAACACTATGTATAATGTATATGTTCATTACAAATGAAAATACGTTTATTCTCTTTAAGGTTGTTATGGTCTCAATCCCCTTTAAGGTTATGCCTGCATTTCTAGTCTCGAGGACAAGACTTTCTTTAAGGTTGTTATAATTGTAAAGCCTTAAACTTGGCATATCTCAGATCCTATATAATAAGATCCGGCTCGTCAAGAGAAAACCAACGAAATTTGTTTCGGGTGAATCAGACTTCGTTTCGAATTGTTATGATTTTCGGAAGAAAGAGAAGTAAGGAAGGCTAAGATGTCATTAACCTATAATGACTGTCATTAAGACTAATTAAACATGATTAAAGAAACTATTGACGGATTGAAAACCGCTAATGATCATTAGTAAATACTAATCAATAGTTAGCAAAAGATAAGCATAGGCCGCGAAAGTTAAATCGTGATTAGTGAAAGTTAATCACGATTAGTGTTAATTAAGCATCATTAGTAAATCTAGAATCCTCTAGAATGTTCTAACTTAAGGCCCAAGTTTGGGATAAGTTTTGGCTAAAACCATGGGTCAAAACCATGGGCCTCTAAACCATGGTTAAGGTCTAAACCATGGTTTTCTAACCATGGCTAGTGGTTTTCAAGAGCCTATAAATAGACCCCCCTACCCATTCATTCTCTACGATTTCCACTACCACCACCGCCCCAAGGGCTAGGGTCGAGAGGTCAGGAGGAGGAGTGGGAGGCGAGGGAGGAGCGCTAGCGAAGCGCTGTCGGGAGAACGAGGAGGAGAAAGGTGATCCTCTCTTAGTTTGCTACGTAAGCTAGGCTTTCAATTCATACTCTTGTTCTTCCAAGTTTTGTTCTTGATTCATCTTTCTTTTCAATTCGTTTTCCTGTTGTGTTTCGAGGAGAAATCTGTGTAACACCCTACTTAGGTGCGGGTGGCTATGCACGTCAATGACCATGTGATTCGTCACACATTCACTCATTTAAGATGCGTGGTATCTTCCGATTCTCCATCGTTTATGTTTCTATTCTTTCTATTATACTTTTATAGTTATTTTGATGAATAAATCTGTGTAGTACCCTACTTAGGTGCGGGCGGCTATACACGTCAGTGACCCTGTGATTCGTAACACGTTCACTCACCTAAGATGCGTGGTGTCTACCGATTCTTCATTACTTGTTGTTTGAAATATATTCTTTGAGTTTCGTTGTTATTTTCCTCACGATTGATTTTATATAGGAAACTCTTTTCGTTTTTATTTTGAAATATGTCCCGATCTAAGAGGAAACTCTGCCGAAATTTTCTGAGAAATATGTCCCGATATAAGGGGAAACTCTGCTGAATTTTTCCGAGAAATATGTCCTGATATAAGGAGAAACTCTGCCGAATTTTTCCGAGAAATATGTCCCGATATAAGGGAAACTCTGCTGAAATTTTAAGAGAAAATATGTTCTTGGCGTTCTTCGTGTTCTTCGCGTTCTTCGCATTCTTCGTTCGTTCTTCGCGTTCTTGAGACGTTCTTAGCGTTTTTGATACGAAAGTGAAATTCGATCTTTTCAGGAGCCTTAAAATAGCTTTTCTAAAAATGAAACACGATAAAGCCTTGCATACACGACAGAGAACTCGATTAGGTAACGAAATCCTTCCTTTTGCTGTTGGGTTTTCATACGAAGTTATTGAAATTCTTGATTTTGTGTTCTTTGCTACGAAGAACCCTAATTTTGGTTATTTTTGAAAAAGTCTGAAGAATTTCTTTGTGACTCCCACTAAAATAAGGTTTACGCATCAAATTGATGCGTTTACTCTGAAAGTTAGGGTTTGGGAGTTAAAATAGGCATAAATTCGAGTATATATATGGTTATGAATAATATATATGTGAGTATATACTAAGTATTGTTGATTATGCAAATTGAAGACTTAACGAAAAGGATTACATCATGGGAACTGATGTGGTTTGAGTTAGATCCTGAAAGGGATCGTGTGTCACGTTAAGGATAACTAGGAGTAGAACTATAGGTCGGGCATGCAACCTGTAGGTTTGTCGGAAGGAACCCGTATTGGCGTTTCCCTACCTAGGTAGTACATGGTTGCCCTGTTATGATAAGTGCGCACGAAATGAATGTTTTGCAATGCATGGTACCGGGAGCCAATATCATCGGGTTGAATGACGTAAGATGTGGTCGTGCCATGTGGAGGCACGGGTGGTTCAATAGTGGTTGAGTCACGATAACATGTATTTAAAGCCGCTAGGTTATATGATTAAATGTTAGCGTGATGTTTTAAGCAACTGAGTCCTCGAGAACGGTATGCTCATTTGTTTTTCCAAGCTGAGGGTTGAGATCTTGTTTAATAAAAGAAAAGGAAATTGTCAGGGTAGTATTGGAGGATTGGTTGAGGCGACGTGCGGCGGCATAAGCTTAACAAGATCAACAAATCTCCAATCCCGAAGTGTCCACAGCTTCGAAGTTCAAGAATGATGGGGTTCCCCTGAACTAATCTCTGATGTGGAATAGAAAGGAATAGGACTTAAATTAATAAAAAGGAATGAAATTTTTATGATATCGAGTTTTGAAAAATTACACAATTTATTTATTTTTCTCTTCTTCGTTACTTAGCATTCGCTAATTTTTATCCTATGATTTATGGAAAATCCAACAGGTATCGGTGAGCCATCGCAAGGACTTTAAAAATTCATCCCTCTTACATACTAGACATCCAGTCAGCCACAGTAGCTTTACTCTTTAAGGTAGTTAGTAATATTTTGTATATTTTCCTTTCAAGCTGATGTACATGTAAATGTTTATAGTGGGACGGTGTATCATCTGAACTTTATTTTGTGAATGGAAAAGTGTTGAAATACTTTCTTCTGAGTATTTTTATTTGTAGTCTAATTCTGAATGTTAGTTGTGATTGCTGAATAAATTATTGTTGAGTAACCAGATCCGGATATGGGAGGATCCGACGGCCCAGGAAATGAGGTCGTGACAATATGCGGTTTTAAGCGGTTTTCTAATTTTTAATTTAAAAATAAAAAATATCTATGAATAACATTACCAATGAAGTTATGTATCTAAGTGGAGTTAAAGAAGATCTAAGAAAAACTGTTCATGTTAGATGGGTGTGCATATATACTTTTAATTGCCTCATATTTAATCACAAAAAAACATTTACCATAAAAACTTTACATTATATGATTCGTAATAACAAAACTTCAATACACATATATGCACTACATAAGCAAAACCTCAATCGGCATATATAAAAAATATTCGACGATACATTACATATACTCGTGGAAATAATACATGAGAAAAACATACAACATTGTTTATACATAATGGTATAATGCATTGTAATTATATAGAAATGTATGTCATATTCTAACAATTGAATGAAGAGGCAGAGTTACAGAATTAAGGACCTGAATGAGAAGACTGAAAAGTTGGAGCTGCTGGAGCAGTATGCGGGACATATGGGGGATATGCGGGGCATATGCGGGTCGTATATGCAGGGAGGGCGCATAATGCACTGATTCAAGTAATCGGTGCGGTCTGCATGCCGCATGGCCATATGCGGTCGCATATGCGGCCCGTGCGGCCGATTTAGTGAACACCGGTTCCATTATTTCAGCCCATTTCTATTCTTCGTATATGTCTGTTGTTTGCTCAAGTAATGGACCTTAGGCCCATTTTTTATTTTCATTTTCTGGCCATTGGCTATTACTGTAATACTTTAAAAAAAGAACGAAAGAAAAAAGAGATATCTACATCCATAACCCTGAGTAGGTTCATAATTACTCTAGAAACCCTCGATAATCATGAATTACACTCAGACCCTTGAATAAATACTCCGTTTTACACTTGTAACCTTCTGTTAATTTAGTTCACTAACTCAACCATATAAGTGAGTTAATCTAACCAATGCACAATCTAACGGTTAGAATTAATCAAAAATAAAAAGAGGCAAGAAAAAAGAAAAAGGATTTTGTTCCTGGCGAAAATGATTTGCAGCAGCCGCGCTAGATTGGTACAGCAGTCATGCCAGAGTGGGGGAGGTTTCGAAAGGGGCTTGAAGGCGAGGCACGGGCAGAGGCCTTGCAGGGCAGGGGTGGCACCGAGGGGAGGCATCAACTCCTGTCAGAATAGGTAGGGGGCTCTTGGCGGGGTTCGGAAGAGGCAGGGGGCTCTTGCGGGCAGGGGGGGTATTGACTTTTGTTGGAGGAGGCTGGGGGCTCTTGGCGGGGCCCGGGGGGTAATCGAAGGAGGCAGGGGTCTTGGCAGGGTTCGGAGGAGGGGGGGGATTGACTCCTGTCGGTGGAGGCAGGGGTGGGATTTGCAGGACGAGGCGGCAGGAACCTTGCAGGCAGGGGGCATCGAAGAGGCAGGGGGCTCTTGGCGGGGCCCGGGGGAGGGGGGAGGAATCGACTCCTATCGATGGAGGCAGGGGAGGGATTTGCAGGCGAGGCGACAGGAACCTTGCAGGGGGGGTCATCAACGAGGCAAGGGGCTCTTGGCGGGGGGGGTTCACCTGTAGAGATCGTTGGGAGGGGGGCTTCAGGAGGGATTTGCAGGGGGACTTCGATTGCTGTCGGAGGAAGGGGCCTCTCGCGTGCACTGAGGGGGGGGAGGGTATGTTCGAGAGGGACATGTAGGCGGGGGGGAAGGGAAGTCCGCCTGTAGAGCTCATTGGTGTTGACTCCATCACCCTCGGTAATGTTGAAGTAGCAGTGGGAGGAGAAGTAGTGGAAGAAGAGCTGGAGGAGCTTGATGAGGGAGAAGCGGAGGTCGGGGTGGGGAGGCTAGAGCTCACATGCAGGGGGCGGAGGCACGGGGAGGGATGAAGCTCGCATGCAGGGGAGGGGGGCGGAGGCGCGGGGACGAGGGAGGGCTGTTATAAATATGATGTGTTTGGAAGGATAAAATGGTCAATACACGACCTTTTCCATTAAAGTTAACGAAGAATTAAGACGGAACTTGACATTATGTCATGTAAAGGTTAAGCATTATTTGATATTCTGGATGTAATTCGTGATTATCGAGGGTTCCTGGGGTAATTACGAAACTACTCAGGGTTATGGATGTAAATATCCCAAGAAAAAAGAGGGGAGGTCCATGGGGGCTATTATGCCAACAAAAGGAGGAGGGTTGACAACCAACCCAAAAATGTAAGGGGAGGGGGGATGAATCATTGTAAAAAAGGTGAAAGGAGAACCGTAAAAAAATGAATTGAATGGCCTGAAAATTTTGACGAAAAGAGGAAGAGTATGTGTTGCTCACGTTTGGCCAAATTGAGATGTTATTGTTGTGTTATTTAAAATATAGAAGAGAAGGGGACCGTTGTTCTAGAACGGGAAAACATGGTTGAAAAAATGAATGAGTAAAAAAAAGAGGAATATTGGTTCAAACAAAAAGGAAGATAGATTGAAAAATTTGTAAAATAAAGAAAGAGGCAAAAGATGTGAAAAAAGGGACGAGATTGAAAAATAGAGAGAAAGTAATGTTTGCGAAAAAAGAAAGAATTTCTTTTTGTTGTCCACTATTCATTTGTTCTGACAACTTGATTTTCGACAAGTATTGGAGAAATGGGAAGTGTTGGATTGTGGTTTCAAGACCCTACCATTGTTTGAAGCACTCGAGTGACCTGGTGTTTCAGAGTTCTCCCAGAGGGAGACTCATTGTTTGCTCCATTCTTCATTTACCGTGAACTCCATTATTTGGATATTCCCATTGCATGTGACCGTGAACTCCCAATGTGTATGGATATTCCTATAGCATGTTCCATTGACTGTGAACTCCACTATGCATGGATATTCTCATAGCATTCTCATGACAAGTTTCAGTGATCGTAAACTCCACTATGCATGGATATTCACATGGCATTCATTAGTTATTCGACCCTTCAAAGAGATGGAGCAGTCTTCAGTGAAGAAGACATGTTGCAAGCCAGAGTTCTCCCATTGGGATACTCATTTCAGTTCAAGCCCGTTTATATTCCATCCTCCTATTCTTCATCACCACCATGGCATGAGAAGCAACATCCTCGATGACAATCGATAATGTTACGTTGAGTTGATATTGTTTGTAGTGTCGTGTAGTTTGTATGTGAGCGAGTTCAGTGAAGAAGACATGTTGCGAGCCAGAGTTCTCCCGTTGGGATACTCATTTCAGTTCAAGCCCGTTCATATTCCATCCTCCAATTCTTCATCACCACCATGGCATGAGAAGCAACATCCTCGATGACAATCGATAATGTTACGTTGAGTTGATATTGTTTGTAGTGTCGTGTAGTTTGTATGTGAGCGAGTGTTTTCCTTATGTATGTCCTAGCTGAGCATTGCATGCTCCAGCTTGAGGGGGAATGTTGAAGAATGTCTTTGTTGCCTCTCAAGTTTAGTCCCACATCGTGTGATGATGTGAGTTTGGTGTCTTGGTGGGCACCATCCACAAAAACTAAACAATGCAGTGTCCCTGATGATCAGGAACATGACTTGGACCCCACATATTTAGATGAAACAACTCAAAAAGACTTCGACTATTATGACCTTGATGATTTGGAAAGTCGGTTCGATGATGCTTTCCATGTTGACATGGTTCACATTGGAAATTAGAATTGGTGGAGATGCCAGGGATGAGGCGAAAAATCTTTTGCAGTGGAAGATGACTAAATATGAGATGCCATGTGTACGGAGAAATCGAATCAGCAGAAAGATACCATAAGGAGGCTGTGTCAACTTGTATAGCCCTCAATGCTCACAATCACATCGAATCACCCTATCCGTGAGTATATCCTCAAAAGCAAGGGAACTAGGGTCAACTATAGCATGACAACTTAAACCTTTTGTAATCAGACTCAGAGACAATAAATCCATTAAGAAGGTAGGGGCGTGAAGAACTTTTTGTATACACATGAAGGGAGTCAAATGAACCTCCTACTGTCCGGTAGTAGGGGGAATGTGTCCCATTAGTAATGACCACGGATCTACCTGGCTGTGTGGGACTATATGTACCAAACTATAAGCGATCTCTACATAGATGATGAGATGCTCTAGAGTCTGTTATCTATTCTTAAGGATCTGATTTAGAACGACCATTAAATGCATGAGTAATACCTGAAGTACTAGTGGAGGCAGAAGCAACAATATCAGGTGGACCAATATTAGAAGATCTGACGACTAGTGGCATGATCTCTGTTAGACGAGCAACGAAGTCATCATAACGATGATTGGTAGGGTCATGAGCAATCTAGACCTGCTCAATAGCACGTACGGATGGTGGGAAGTTGTGCTTGGAATAACACGTGTCCTCTGAATGATCTGATCAGTGATTGTATGAACACAGTGGATGCGAGTGTGTGCCTCCTCTTCTGCGTGCCCCTTCTTTTGAATTGAGGCGAGCCATCTCTACCTCGGGAAGCCACCATCGCCGATGACGTCTGAGAAGATGTAGGAGAGGAGATGCTCAGTCTGCTTAATCTGCGATACACCTTCTCCATAGGCGGATGTAGCATCTATGAGAAGTTAAGATCGAGCTGTGTCGTGTTCTGGGTTAAGGGTAGCCGGAAACACCTGGGTCATGACAGAATCTCTATAGGCCTTATGCTGATTTGGTGAACTGTCGCTAAAGGGCACCGTTGGGCGGTGCTGCTGGGCATTGCTGGGCAGCGACGATGCGCGACGGGCTAGGAGGTAGGGTTGTATCTAGTGTATAGACTGCGGTATAAGACCTCCGCTCTGATACCATATTGAGGAACATACTTCATTGTTTATTTATAGAGCCCAAAGATTCTTTTATATAGAAGAGATAAATCCTAATGGGTAAATTACATAATAACAAGTAGAAATAAACAAACTATAAAAGAGTAACATAACATAAAAGCTTTCAACAATATAAAAGTGTGGTGTACATATGTGCATCTTTTCCTGACAAGCCACTTTTTTGGATCGCTAGTAGTACAGAAATTAGTTTTCAATGAGACATACCCTTTATTTGTTGCTCCTCGTTTAGTAATTACATTCATTTTCGGATTCACCTATGTGGTGTTTTGCCATGCCTTTACCAAAGGGAAGTTCTTTCTGCCATCCTTTGTGTCCAACTTATCCACTGTTCAAGAAGGATTTTCTTAGAATCTTTCTAGGTGTTTGTGTTAGCCTTAAGTTTCTTGTTTTTCTCCTTGTCGTATTGTCTTTTGAGGTCATCACGTTACACTTGTCAAGAGTCGCTATAGTACACATGTTCACTTCTATTGCTCTTCTTCTCTGTCTTTCTGCAATAAAGTCATCTGGTGCAATCTTCCCTCTCATATGTTTAAGGGATCAAAATCTTTACAAGGTTTCACAAACGTCTCAACAATTAACATATGCTTAAATTTATCTGAATATTTTGTTCAGCATCAACAAACGTATGGAGCAACAAAAAGAGACTAATGTGCTTGTTCTAGAAGTAATTTGCTCTTCATTGCATGATTTAATTCTCTTATTTATTTTTGTGTGCTGGCTTTGTTTGACTGTGAGATTTATTGTTTCTTCAGATGTTTCTTTGCCATGTAGCAAGGTTGCAAAAATCGGTAGTCGGTACTCGCTCAGTTGGGTCACTGACTAAGGATTAATCGCTAGTCGGACGACTAATCGGATTTAGCAGGGCATTAATCGGCTTTGAAATTTCAAATTATTTTAAATATATAAATCATTTATGTATGTATATTCTTATATATTTACATAGATTTGTATGTTTTCTATATTATCATAATGAAAGAAAAAAGAAATTGATTTAAATAAAACATTAAGCATTTTAGAACAAGTTTGCTTTAAAAAATAAAAAATAATAGGGTATCTCCAAGCAAAAATTGATAGACTAATTGAACTTAGTCGGAGTTAGTCAGAACTCCGGCGGCCACCCTACCGACTAGACTAGTCGGACCTATTAGTCGGACCAGTCGGGGGATTTTTACAACAATGCCATGTAGATTTATGACGCTCTTATTATCTTGTTTAAATGGTGATAGATCTCTGATATACTGCCTTTTTCTTGCATATACTTTATTGTACGTGTTGTTTTATTTTAATACAACTAGAACTTCCAGATTCTATTGTAGTTGAATATATTTATTATATCTAGCTCACTTTTTATGACATTCACAATTTCACTCTCTTATTGCCTTTTCAGGGTTCGGTGAACATGTCAAGATCCCGGGTGACTTCTTTAATGGAAGGTTCTCTTTCTTTTCTTTTTTCACTTTATGTGACTAATTATTTGTTGTAGTTTAAATAATAAATCTGTAATCAACTAGCGACTTGTTGACTACATGAATGCAACTATATATATATATCTTGTACTTAATATGCATTAATATGTATTTAGAGGATGAGTAAAGCAAGTTCTCCGGATTTTTTGAAGGGCCATGAAGTTCTCCAGCTTTCCTATTTGGAGAGTCATGAAAGTTGTCACAGTTTAGTGTCGGGTACTATAATGCCTTTGTTTGATTAAGATGTCTAGAATCGTTGCTTTAAACCATGAGGTTCAAACACTTATTCTACATGTCAGTGTTCAGGCTGCCGCTAAAGGTTGATAATAGCAAATCGGCGGGATCCATAGGATATCTATAAAATAGGATGGAGGAAAAAGGACGAGCCACTTGTCTGGTCCAATGGGAGGAGTTGTGCACACCTAAGATGGAGGGATGATTGAATGTTATGAGCTTGAGGCGATTTAATGAGGCATTGTTGTGGTAGGTATTTTGGAGGGTTTGTTATGGCTCGTGGCTTCAGTTGGAGGAGAGAGTGTTGGAGTATTTAGTTGTATGTCTCTTATGTTGTAGGTGAGTAAATGGATACCTCCAAGATCCATTACCCCATCCAGTTGTTTAGTTCCACATCTACCGGTTTGGAGATGTGGAGATTCAGTGGGGGCTATATATAGACCCCCACACCCATTGTACCTATTGAGAAAAAGCAACGAAGTATATGACCCTTTAAGGCCTTCTCCTGTGGTTTAATCCCGCTCCTTGAGGAGGTTCCACGTAAAAATCTCTGAGTTCATGTTTATTTTTCTGTTCTTATGCTCTATTTATCATTCTGCTTTCGTATTCCTATATTCTAACATGATATCAGAGCTATGTTATTTTCTAATATGACATCAAAGCAGAAGTGCCCCATCAGGGGGTGGCGAATCCCACAACAGAAGTGCCCCATCAGAAGGCCGCAACTTCGCCCAATCGCCTCAAAGGGCCATGTGAAGACCCCCATCTGGGGCGGCTTGGTTTTTTTGAAGGAAAAGGGTTCCCGTGATGACCCTAAAAGGGGTGTCCAATGTTTATAAAAAGGGAGGAGCTTTGTTTTGAACCCAAAAGATGGGTCGTAGAAAAAAAAAGAGGGAGCTGCTAGGCCCTGTTTGGGCTATGTACTCCAAAAAAAATCGAATGACTTAAAAAAAGAGAGAAGAGTCGTTTAAAAAATGGGAAGAAAAAGGCGCGTACAATAGAAAAGTCATACGCAATTTGCATAAAAAATGTGTTTGGACGGTTTAAAAAAATTAAATAATAACTGTAAGAAATTTTTGAGAATGTTCATGTTTTCCCCCATTTTATTGTCTTCTTCCAACTTGGTCAATAACATTGTTTTTCAACAAGTATGAGAGAAAGGGGGAGTATATGTAGAGTTCTACATGCCAGATTCACCAGATTCAGATTCTCATATTCAGATCATCAGATTCTTCAGTCTCGATGGCCAAACAAAATTTTCAGACTCTACAGTTCTTCAGTTGTTCAGAGTCGACGTTCAAAGTCCAAGGCCTCAAATGTCGGATTTCAGTTTTGTTTCGGTAAGCCCGAAAAAAGAATTTTGGTGGAATTTCGGTGAAATGTCCGGAAATTGGTGAAATAATTTGAAAACTCTTTTTTTTCAAATTTAAGATTTATAATGTTGTTTAAACAATAATAGAGATAGAAATACAAGTTTTTTTACTTATGATAAGTGGATGGTTATATGAAGTTAGCAGTCAAATGGTAAAAATCATATTTGGCTCTCCAAGTTGGCTTAGAAAAAGATAACAAGATGGTTATATAAAGACTATAACTATGAAGATTCTAAAGTTAGCATTCAAAGATGAAAAAAATACATATTTGGCATCTCTAAGTATGTTAAAAAAGATGTGTTATGAAAAAATATGGTAAAATATTTTCCTTGCTTCGAACTGGGAAACTTGGCTCTCCAAGAGTTAAGTTGAGTTGTGAAATTGTGACTTGTGAAGTTGTGAGATAGAATGGGAACATATACACTATATTTATTGAGTTTAAAGAGGACCCTTAATGGCCTTATTTATTACAATGGTAGTCGGAATAATGGCCTATATTGCAATGGTGGTTGAAATAGTGACCTATAAATTTCATTTAGTGGCCAAATAGTGCCTATTAATATCAATAAGTGGCCTAGGCATGACATATGGTGACCTAGAACAATTTCAGTTGAAATGGACCGAAATGAATCGAAATTCCACCAAAATCTGAGAAATCTGTGAATAATCTCCACCGAAATGGACCGAAATGTATCGAAATGATCGAAATCCTGGAAACTGATACTATACGTGGTCTCGATATTGGTATCGCCACGAAACCGAATTTCGACTGAATTTCAGTGGAAATTCGTCGAAATTTAAGGCCATGTTCTCAGTTTCAGACACATACATGTATGCGATCTTTTCAGATGTACACATGTATGCCGTCATTTATTGTGGTCCCAACCATTCTTATTTTCGGCCAGAGTTTTCACGTGAGCCATAGGGATTCTAGAACAAGGATGACCATATCGATATCGGTACCATGTCGATACGTTATATCGTCGATATATCGTATCGATATATCGATGTCATATTGCCGATATCGAACCGATATTGTGCATAAAATAGCCTCGGAAGGCCAAATATCGACCATATCAGCTGTTGAGATACATTATATCTCTTTATATGTTACTCTACAATTTTCCTATTTATGTCAACTATCTATGTAATTTTCCCTAGAGCTTTTATCCTATATAAGAGAGCTCTAGGGCTACAATGAATAGTACGAATGTTCTCTCTACACTTCCACATGGTATCAGAGCGATGGTCCTAGATCGGAGCATGTGCCCTAATTCTTTGTCCCCACCTAAACCCTACGCGCCCACGTACCGCCGCCGCCATCGTACGTTCTGCTTCACACATGCAAGCACCTCGTGTGTTTGGCGGCCTTCCTCGCCCGAGCCAGCGCCTCCGCTCGCCTCTACATGCTTGCGCACCACGCACGCAAGTGCTTGTGTGCGCTCGCGCCTACGCCTATGTGCGCTCGCACCCTAGCGCTTGTGCACGCCCGCGCCTGTGCACGCTAAAGCTCATGTGCGGACGCCCCTCCATGGTTGTGTGCTGCACACACATAATCGTGGACCTGTGAAGACTCCTTCTCGAGCCCACTCCTTCAGAGCGGTTTTCAGAGCATGGAAGTGGTTGTGGTATGAGTCTACACCCACAACCATCTTCCTACATGTATGTGTAGACATTCTTTGTCCAAGTTTGCAACTCCGGTCATGAGGAATCATTGTCATCATGTCAGACAATAAAACAGATATTTCGTCCCTGGGTGCCTTCAAAGGTCCAGCACCCATTGTGAAGATGGATGGAACAAACTATTGTGGGCCACGCAGTTTATGAGTTTAATGCAATGTAATGGCAAGAAACATATCTTCACACAGGAGGAGCCTATCGAAAAGACTGGGGTTAACGCCTCATGGGAGGCATATGACGTGCATGTTGGACATGTGAGCCCACGGCGAGCCATTATGCAATAAATGTTATTGCGAATATCATTCCCTGATCTGAAATGAAGAATAAATAATTTGCATAATAGGTCCCTCTGTACAATTAGGGTTATGTACCATGGCTGTCTTAATGATCATACCGCTGTTGATTCAATGATTGAATCATAAAGGCTGGTGCTTGGATGAATATCTAAAGAGTTAGATTGAGGACTCATCAAGTACCGTCAAATGATTGTTAAGATGTGATCTCCAGCCTGAGTAGGAGATGGCAATCCTTTCTCACATAGGCTGATATCTGACCGACCTCTTGATGCAGGTCCTCTGCATAGGAATAGAGATTCGGAGGTGTCAGATTAGTTAGGTCAATGGGTTGACTTAACGAGATCGAGATAACCTAAGTCCTATGTTGAATGCTGTCACAGCATAGGCATGCATCCTCTGACCGGAGACAGATGTATTGCTATATGTCTGAGTATGTACATTTGACAGACCAATAGGTTGATGACCTAACCAAGGTCTATACACCGGCGCGTTGGTGTGCATATAAGGGCATATGAGTAATATGATCTCTCAAAGGGATCATACAGGTTCACTACTGAACCGGAAGACATGAGCTCACTCATGAGATATTGGGAAGAATCAAATTCCGTGCACGGTCGTCTCGCTTTGGAAGCTTGACTGAATTTGTAGGTTTGATATATACTTTTGGAAAGTATATGATCAAGACCTAGGTATGATATATGCTTTTGGAAAGTATATGATCGATACCAAATCCCAATGATCAAATGAGAAACTTATTGATAAAACCTTGAAGAAGACAGTATAAAATAGATCTTGATCTTCGGGTTGAGTCATGGGTCTTCCAGTATGCAGGATGTACAGGTATTGGGAATACATGAAGGGTGATGTGATCATAAACGATTGTATATCCATGACGCTTCCATTCCGAGGGAGTGATGAAACAGGTCTTGATTTTAGTGACTCCTTTCAGTAGAGAAGCAATCCGATCTTAGTCCAAGTGTTGGACATTGGTATGAATGGGATTCAGATTCAATGAGAAGATTGGATTTGCGGTCTTGATTTAATCAAGCATCTGTGGGAGGTTCGTAAGATATGGATTTGAGATAAGATCTCAATATCCAAGTCACTATACGTGGAATAATACAATCGCCCTGTCCTTATCTCCAAGTATCCGCGGAGAAAGCACATTATTCATGAAAGGGTTCAAGAATAATTCTTTTGATGAAATATCCAAGCAAGGACTTGATGATTAAATAAGATTTAATTATCAAGTTTGATATGAATATAATTCATATTGTGAAAACGATTATCTAAGATAATTAAATGGGATTTAATTATCAAGGATTAAGAGAATGTGGATAACACTATCCATGATATATGTGTGTTATAAATATGATTTATAATATACATATATAAGAGAGAGAATTTATGTAAATAGCATTTGTTAATTAATAATGTGGATTGGATTCACATTTATTAATTAATTGGAAATGCAATTTACTAATTAGTTTGGGTTGTGAATATGATTCACATAATATTCAATGGCATGATTGAAATATTCACAAATTAATTGGGAATTAATTTGGTGAATATTTTTGTGAATACAAAATTAATTAAGGAATAATAAGATAAATAAAAAGGAGCCAAAATTGACCACCCTCCATAGGTGGCGTCACCCATGAATTGTTCATGGGTGACGCCCCCCAATTTTAGGGAGGTTGGTTGACTCCATTTTCATTTATCACATTATCTCTTAATTAGTTAATGTTAAATTAAGTTATGTTGATAATATTGCAATATTTTTTAATTTAAATTAATGTTGTTGGTTTTAACCAACAACAATCATAGCCATTGATTTAGCATGGACCAAGCATAGCCTTTGGATCCATGTGTCCCATGGATTGAGATCCATTGGATCCTAAACTAATATAAATAGAGGGCTAGGGTAGCCTTCCATGGTACATCATTAAGAGTTGTACAAGGTGACAACTCTCTCTCTCTCTTTCTCATTCTCGCCCTCTCTCTCTCTTTCTCTTCTCCATTAAGTGGTCGTCCACTTTGTGTTGAGAAAGGAGAGACTCTCGGCTTCTTCTTCGACGACTCGTGGATCTCCATCTTCTTTGGAGTTTCTTACTCTAAAGGAAGATGACGGATTTTGTTTGACGAAATCGGGGGAGCCATCGCTTGGATCTTCATCGAGGATTGCGGGAAGGAACGTGACTCGTCATCGCGCCCGCAAGTGCGTTCTTCGTGGATCAGACTTAAGATAGGAGGATCTCTACTTTGGGATCTCGCGATCACAACCACGCTTCAAGAGGTATTTCTTGTACTTTTTGGTTTGATGAAACGATCCGAGAAGTGTTCTCGTGATCATGTGGTTTCATCTTTAAAGTTAAAAAATTTTAATTTCCGCTGCATCTAGCATCTAGTACGACTAGTTGCTCCGATTGCATACGATGCGATCGACACGCTTCCGTGATGCGTGTGAGGATACTCAATATCCTTCAAGTGGTATCAGAGCCATAGGTCGAATAAGGTTTTGGATATGATCCATACACCTTAGACGATTTGGTTCTTGAAAGGGTTGCGAAATTTTTACTGCATTTCAATTTTCGCACCTCTGTCTAATTGATATTTCCGGCTCTGTTTAAAATGTTTAAAGACGAAATTTTCAATTGGATTTTGTTCCTCATTAAACAAGGAAACCATAGGACTTGAGTTTACTAAATTTGGACTTCATTTGCTCAAGATATGGCTTTTTGAATATGACTATATTCACTGTTGCGGGAACTGCGGATTTGAACGTGATTAATGAGATAATTACGGTTTTAATCCGCCTTGAAATGCGTGAACTATCACTTGTGTTCTTTAATAAATCAAATAGGCAATCTTTGGAAACTGAGTTTGCATTTTTTTGGATTTAAATTGATCAAGATAAGTTAATTTTAGTGATTGGGGGTCACTGCTGGAAATAAATAATTTCTTGATCTTGAACCTTGTGATATGTCATTCAATTATCATGAAGAAAATTAATTGTTAATTTTCTGGAATAATTAGTGATGAATATTTGTGAAATATTTAAAGAAATAATTATTTCATTGAATGACACTTGCCTAAACCACAATGATGAGATATTAGATCTTGATCATTGGTTCATCAACAAACATTGCTTTCATGAAAACCATAGTTTATCCTACAATTGTTGTAGGACAACTTTTACATGAAAACCCTTTTGCTTGAATAGGATTGGGGATTTGTCTACCAAATCTCCTTATAATCAAAATGTTTTGATTTATATTATATGGTATAATTTCGGTTGAAAAACCGATGAACATCTCAAAGTACATGATGGTCTATCTGGTATTATCCTTTCCCGAGGCGGATGTGGTGCCTAGTCGGAGAGCATTGGGGTCGCGGGTTGCAATGTATGTGGTCCGTCCCACTCTCGTCGGTACTGGCCATGACAGCGGGTAGGGACTGTATAATACCGGAGACAGACAATGTGTATTTTTCTAATTATTAAAATTTGAATAATACGTACTTTGAGTATATACCTACTATTCAAGTAAAAGACATGTTTGTTGATTGATGATTGGATTAATGATTAATTTAATATGATTAAATTAATTATATCCAATAAACACTCTATCATGAATAGATGTGTATTTCCCTTGGAAGAATTAATTATGTGAATATGATTCACGATAATTAATTACAATTTGAATATGAGGTGGAGGATCACATAAGTGACATCCATGGTCTCCCGTCAAGGCAAAGGATTTCGTCGCCAGTTGTTGTGTATAGGAGACGCCTGTCCGAAGTGACAGATCCTGTACATGACTTAATTGGATCGGGTTCTTTGCTTCTCGAAAGAGTAAGGCCGTATACGTAGTGACCCCAATATCGGGTCCTCATATTATTGGGGCGATATTGGATTGCGTGTAGCGAGTATTAAGCTTGTTGACGGTTGGTTCAATTAATGACGGGTCAACATTGCCTTAGGGGTGGTGGGCCCGGGTGTTAAAGACCGAATTGGGAAATGCAAGTTGGACTTGCAAGGCGGAATGTGTTCCCGCTTCTTTTTATCCGAGTTGTAGGTTCTCATATTATTAGGATGCAACAAAGATAGGAAAGGAGATCCCAGATCTTGCTAGAGATATAATGGTAAGAATATCTCTTACATTGAAAGTGATTAAGGGAATGAACTTTCAATGTTGACAAGGCAAGACAACTTTGACATAAAAATTCCTAAATCAAAGTAAAACATGTATATATAATATACATACACTTATGCAAATTTCTTATTTCAGATAATCCTTCATTAAACCCACTCAATGTTATACTCAATAATAACCAGTAAAATATCTTGGATTGGACTCATGATCCAGATATTGTACTTGCAATTGGACACATAATGTATGTGGTTGCAATGTGCAAGTTTCCTCAACATAATGAGGAATGACAATTAAATAAGACAATAAGACATCACCTTAGGGTTTGTATGTCTCTATGTTCTTGATCTTCCATCGAATGTACTTTAGAAGTGACATGTCGATGGTGATCGTAATTGTCGAATAATCCTTATAAAATAAAAGAAGATATTTTGGCATGCATATGTGCTCGAGATATTTAATCTTGAATGACATGGTTCTCTGCATTATGTAGAATGGTAGCTCGAAAGAGATGATGTATTCAAAATGTTTGAATACCTACCTGAACCTAAGTCTCCAAGAGTTAAGATGTATGTAGATATGATGAGTGTCATCATTCTACTGTCTATACTGTAGTCATTCATGAAGCTTCATAATAATCATTTTGAATGAATTTAATGAAGCATGTATAAATGTTGAAATGCTCTTATGTTGAATTCAAAGGAATTCAATATAAGAGATTCTTTGTCTTGAACAATGATTGTTTTTAGATGAAGAGAGCGCAGTGGAAGCATGGGTTAGACCCGAGTAAGAAGGAAAGTCAAACAGTTGACCTACTTCTGTGACTTCCATATGACATCCAAAGAGTTGGATGAATACCAATACTGCAATAAGTTGATGTGTTGATAGTATGACTATCAAGTCTATCTAAATTCCTTAGTGAAGGACTCAGATAGAGCATCAGAATAATCTACATAAATCATTGACTCTGACTTTCTTATTTCATAAGATAAAGTCTGACAATTGTATCCCAATCTTCTAATGACAATTGCAATTGGTTGCATATACATATTAGAAGATTAGAAATTTGATCTTAAGGTTTAGTAGTCATCTACATGGATATTACTGTAATTGTTGCAGCAATCTCTATTGGATAGATTGACTTCATATTCTCAGTGGGAGAGCCCTTAGTCTTAGAGAATGTCTCTATGACCTAGATATTAGAATACCCTCATTGTTTGTTTCTAAATGTTGGAAATAAACATGAATTCTGAGATAGAACTATCATAAAGAGTTATGATGGAAATATTTCAGATAGTAATCTAGCATCTAGTGGACTCCACAAAATTAGAAAATTAATAAATGGTTCATTAAGATTTCTAATACTGAAAATCAAACCTTATTAGATCAATAGGAGGATGAAGATCATTTGACAATGATCTAGCATCAAGACTTGGACATTTGCCTGTTGATTTGATCAATAGACTAGTAAGATATGAAACTTTAGAATGTCTAAAATTTCAAATCTTACATACTTGTGAATATTGTATTCAAAGTAAAATGTCCAATACACCCTTCTTTGGGAATGGTGTTAGATGTCGAGGTATTCAAGATCTCATACATATTGATGTATGTAGATCATCTATATCATAGTAAACATTATGGATATGTAATATCTATTGATGATTACGTATGATATGAGATTTCTTCTCTTCACCTGAGTAACCTTTGAAATGTTCAATGATTTCACAATTTTGGTTTAGAACCAAAGTTTGAAGAAAGATGAAATGAATTTGATCTAACCTAGGTAGCTTGTACCTATTAGATAAAATTCAAAGAATACCTTATGGAAATATGAATATCATTTCTATCTCACTCCTCCTGATAAACCTGAACTCAATAGAGTTATAGGGAGATACAATTGGATCATGTGTGACATGATTTGATCAATGATGAATTTTTAGCATAATTATCCTCTTAGTTTCCCGGTATATATGTGTAGTAGAGACTACAATATATATCCTTAATAAGGTTCCATGGATGTAAGCTGGAATCTAGCACTTGAGAGTGCTACTTCATTAGGAAAATAAAGTATGGTATTGAATACCTACTTTATGACCTTGAGATTCTTAAAAGATCTCATCTCTGAGAATGTGATTCTTGGAGGATTGAGACTCTTGAGAATCAAGATGAAAATGAAGTAAAGGAACTCATTTAATCTTGAGAAGATAATGAGACTCCTGAAATCGGAAACTAAAAGGACAATTAAAGATGAAACATTAATACCTCTTCAAATGAGTTTGAGGATGTATTCCATGTGTCAGCCAAGTCTGACAATGATCGGACTTCATGTGATGAAGCTCCTAAGGATCATGACATGGAATGATGGATATTAGCAATAAAGTCTAAAGTAGACTTCATATACAAGTGTTGTATATGGACCCTCGAGGATCCACCTATATGGGTAAGACCCATAAAGGTGTAAATGGATCTTCAAGAAAAGAGGAACCTGATGAGAAGGTAGAGACCTTCAAAGCTCGGTTCGTAGCCATGAGCTGCACACCGTAAGAGAAGACATTGCTTGCAATGAGACTTGCTCTTTGGAAACCATGCTTGAAATCATCAGAATATTGCTAATCCTAGCTGCACAACTTGACTGTTGCATCTTCAAAGATGTAAGTCAAGATTGCATTCCTCTAAGAATACCTCTCTGAGGATATTCACATGAAGTAGCCCCAGGGCTTCATGTTTGGGGAAAGTAAGGTGTGAAAGCTAAAGAAATTCATCTGTGGACTCAAATAAGCTTCTTGTAGTTGGAACATAAGATTTGATGAAATTATAAATGTTATGATTTCAAATAGAATCTTGATGTACCATGTGAAGCTTAGTGGGAGTGACATTGTGTTCATCGTGCTAAATGTAGATAATATCCTAATCATTTGGAATGATATAAGGATGATAATAAGTGTTTTATAGACTGGCTATTCCATACCTTAAGATATGATCTCAAGGATACCTCTTAGATCTTAGTTCTGAAGTTGTTCAGAAGCAAAGAAAAGAAGGTATTAGGATTGTCACATTAGTAGTACACCTTGGATATGTTCCATTTTTTTTGGAAATTCCAAGAAAGGCTTCCTTACATTAAGATTAGGTACTGACCTATCTAAAGGGACAGCACCTCAAAGAGTTGAGGAAGTGAATGCTAGAACTGCTTGCACCTGTGCATCAGTTAGGAGAAGCTAAGTGTATGCTAGATGTGTACAAAAGCCGGATATCTGCCATGCAGTGGGAGTAGTAAACTGTTACTAATCCTATTATGGAGAAAGAACACTTGATTGCAGTAACAACGATATATTCAAAGATGACAAGGCTTTAGAGATAGTGATCTCTAAGTCTAATCTTCAAGAAATTAAGACTTTTAGATAGAGATCTAAAAGGTCTTAACTGTGGATACCTTAAGAGATAGTGATCTCCCGGAATAAGGGTATTCTGATAAGGATTATGGAAATACTGGTTATAATAATTATTGAGCAATAGTGTCAAGGACACTATAATTGCTTTGTCAAGATTGAGTATAGGTTGCATTAGATGCAACATTCGCATTGGATGCGAGCACTGTTACCTAGGGATATGCAAGTGCCGTAAAAGGACTTGGCATAGTCTTTTGGGAACAGAGTGACTGATCAGCTTACCTAGCTATTTTTCTAAATAGCATATGATTGTCACATGAGTGTGGATTAAATGATTAGCCCGTTAATGGCTCTTTGGGCTAGTGGGAGATTGTTGGACATGTGAGCCCACGGCGAGCCATTATGCAATAAATGTTATTGCGAATATCATTCCCTGATCTGAAATGAAGAATAAATAATTTGCATAATAGGTCCCTCTGTACAATTAGGGTTATGTACCATGGCTGTCTTAATGATCATACCGCTGTTGATTCAATGATTGAATCATAAATGCTGGTGCTTGGATGAATATCTAAAGAGTTAGATTGAGGACTCATCAAGCACCGTCAAATGATTGTTAAGATGTGATCTCCAGCCTGAGTAGGAGATGGCAATCCTTTCTCACATAGGCTGATATCTGACCGACCTCTTGATGCAGGTCCTCTGCATAGGAATAGAGATTCGGAGGTGTCAGATTAGTTAGGTCAATGGGTTGACTTAACGAGATCGAGATAACCTAAGTCCTATGTTGAATGCTGTCACAGCATAGGCATGCATCCTCTGACCGGAGACAGATGTATTGCTATATGTCTGAGTATGTACATTTGACAGACCAATAGGTTGATGACCTAACCAAGGTCTATACACCGGCGCGTTGGTGTGCATATAAGGGCATATGAGTAATATGATCTCTCAAAGGGATCATACAGGTTCACTACTGAACCGGAAGACATGAGCTCACTCATGAGATATTGGGAAGAATCAAATTCCGTGCACGGTCGTCTCGCTTTGGAAGCTTGACTGAATTTGTAGGTTTGATATATACTTTTGGAAAGTATATGATCAAGACCTAGGTATGATATATGCTTTTGGAAAGTATATGATCGATACCAAATCCCAATGATCAAATGAGAAACTTATTGATAAAACCTTGAAGAAGACAGTATAAAATAGATCTTGATCTTCGGGTTGAGTCATGGGTCTTCCAGTATGCAGGATGTACAGGTATTGGGAATACCTGAAGGGTGATGTGATCATAAACGATTGTATATCCATGATGCTTCCATTCCGAGGGAGTGATGAAACAGGTCTGGATTTTAGTGACTCCTTTCAGTAGAGAAGCAATCCGATCTTAGTCCAAGTGTTGGACATTGGTCTGAATGGGATTCAGATTCAATGAGAAGATTGGATTTGCGGTCTTGATTTAATCAAGCATCTGTGGGAGGTTCGTAAGATATGGATTTGAGATAAGATCTCAATATCCAAGTCACTATACGTGGAATAATACAATCGCCCTGTCCTTATCTCCAAGTATCCGTGGAGAAAGCACATTATTCATGAAAGGGTTCAAGAATAATTCTTTTGATGAAATATCCAAGCAAGGACTTGATGATTAAATAAGATTTAATTATCAAGTTTGATATGAATATAATTCATATTGTGAAAATGATTATCTAAGATAATTAAATGGGATTTAATTATCAAGGATTAAGAGAATGTGGATAACACTATCCATGATATATGTGTGTTATAAATATGATTTATAATATACATATATAAGAGAGAGAATTTATGTAAATAGCATTTGTTAATTAATAATGTGGATTGGATTCACATTTATTAATTAATTGGAAATGCAATTTACTAATTAGTTTGGGTTGTGAATATGATTCACATAATATTCAATGGCATGATTGAAATATTCACAAATTAATTGGGAATTAATTTGGTGAATATTTTTGTGAATACAAAATTAATTAAGGAATAATAAGATAAATAAAAAGGAGCCAAAATTGACCACCCTCCATAGGTGGCGTCACCCATGAATTGTTCATGGGTGACGCCCCCCAATTTTAGGGAGGTTGGTTGACTCCATTTTTATTTATCACATTATCTCTTAATTAGTTAATGTTAAATTAAATTATGTTGATAATGTTGCAACATTTTTTAATTTAAATTAATGTTGTTGGTTTTAACCAACAACAATCATAGCCATTGATTTAGCATGGACCAAGCATAGCCTTTGGATCCATGTGTCCCATGGATTGAGATCCATTGGATCCTAAACTAATATAAATAGAGGGCTAGGGTAGCCTTCCATGGTACATCATTAAGAGTTGTACAAGGTGACAACTCTCTCTCTCTCTTTCTCATTCTCGCCCTCTCTCTCTCTTTCTCTTCTCCATTAAGTGGTCGTCCACTTTGTGTTGAGAAAGGAGAGACTCTCGGCTTCTTCTTCGACGACTCGTGGATCTCCATCTTCTTTGGAGTTTCTTACTCTAAAGGAAGACGACGGATTTTGTTTGACGAAATCGGGGGATCCATCGCTTGGATCTTCATCGAGGATTGTGGGAAGGAACGTGACTCATCATCGCGCCCGCAAGTGCGTTCTTCGTGGATCGGACTTAAGATAGGAGGATCTCTACTTTGGGATCTCGCGATCACAACCACGCTTCAAGAGGTATTTCTTGTACTTTGTGGTTTGATGAAACGATCCGAGAAGTGTTCTCGTGATCATGTGGTTTCATCGTTAAAGTTAAAAAATTTTAATTTCCGCTGCATCTAGCATCTAGTACGACTAGTTGCTCCGATTGCATACGATGCGATCGACACGCTTCCGTGATGCGCGTGAGGATACTCAATATCCTTCAGTGCATGCACGAGTATGGCTCTCTGGAACAGTGTCCATGGAGATAGCAAATGACATCTTGAGTCAGCCCACTGCAAAGGCTATATGGGATATTCTCACCGCTACATATTCCCCGACGAAGAACGAGTAAAAAATTCTGCAACTTCAACATGACATCTTCACTTCGAAGCAGAATGATCGTCCTCTCCGTACCCTGTACACTTCTTTGAGGGGTATGTTTGAGAAATTATATGGGTACATTCCCGTGACTCGAGCTCACTCCTTCAAAGTGATTTTCAGAGCATGGAAGTGGTTGTGGTATGAGTTTACATCCACAACCATCTTCCTACATGTCTATGTAGACTTTCTTTGTCCAAGTTTGCAACTCCAGATGGAGGAATCGTTGTCATCATGTTAGACAATAAAACAGATATTTCATCCCTGGGTGCCTTCAAATGTCCAGCACCCATTGTGAAGATGGATGGAACAAACTATGAATTGTGGGCCACGCAATTCGTGAGTTTAATGCAATGTAATGGCAAGAAACATATCCCCACACAGGAGGAGCCTATTGACAAGATCGGGGTTAGCGCTTCATGGGAGGCAAATGACGCGTATGCGCGAGTATGGCTCTCTGGAACAATGTCCATGGAGATAGCAAATGACATCTTGAGTCAGCCCACTGCAAAGGCTATATGGGATATTCTTACCGCTACATATTCCCCGACGAAGAATGAGTCGAAAATTCTGCAACTTCAACATGACATCTTCACTTCGAAGCAGAATGGTCGTCCTCTCCATACCCTGTACACTTCTCTGAGGGGTATGTTTGAGAAATTATATGGGTACATTCTCGTGAATTCTATACCAGAGCAACTCAAGGCATACAGAGACTCTGTGATGACATGAGTCTTTCTAGCAGCACTGGATCCTGAGTATGATGCAGCCAGGGCACAGATCCTTACCGATGCCTCTATACCTCTAATGGAGGAGGCATATCCCAGACTAAGCCGACTCTCCATATCTTCGGGTGGCCCTTTAGTGTCTCAGACTTCTTCAGCCATGGCAACATCTCATGGTAGGGAGAGCAATATGCAGTTATGTGGCCGTGGAGGCCATGGAAGAGGAGGGAGTGGTAGACCTCCTCGTCAGCTATGCAGTTACTGTCACAGGCCAGGTCACTTAGAGGAAACATGCTATTCTAAGCACGGATTTCCTGCCTCGGCTTGTGTGGCATGACAGATCCAACAGGGCAGCAATCCCTCTGCCTCATCTGACCAGAGATTTGATGAGCTAGTTGCTCGGCTTAGGGAGATTATGCCATCTCCCGGGTCGACTAGCACATAGTCAGGATCTTCAAAGGTAGCAGCTTCAACCACTACATCGACATCATGTACAACATATGCTTTTACTGGCTGTTACATGACAGGCTTGTCAGAGTGGATCATGGATTTAGGAGCATCACATCACCTATGTGGTGGTAAAAGGAAATTTAGTACCTATAGCCTGACTCAGTCAGGCAGATCTGTGGTGATAGCTGATGGGACACACTCTCCCATTACTGATCAGGGGGAGGTGCAGTTAACCCCTGAAATGCGGCTTCAGAATGTTCTTTACACTCCTTAATTCCTTATGAATTTATTATCTTAGTCAAATCACCAGGGAATTGCATTGTCGTGCCATATTTGACTCCTCTGCTCTTATGTTTCAGGACATGTTGACGGGCAGGGTGATTGAAACTGACTGTGAGCAATGAGGCCTATACAGACTGGTGCAATCCCCATATGTTGTTGTCTCCTCTCTTCGCACTGGTCCTATTTCTCAGTATATGTGGTACCTCCACTTTTGTCATCTTCCTCTACAAAAGTTGCATCATGTACTTCCTCAGATTTCTCCTTGCTCTACTTTCCAGTGTGAGGCCTGCCAGCTTCGGAAGCATCATAGGTCCACTTTATAGAGTCATCAGGGTCAAAGTAGTCATGGTCTTTTCAAGTTGATTTATTTGTATATTTGAAGTCCTAGTCGTGTTCCTAATCTTCAAGGATATCGTTTTATCTTGTTGGTGTTGATGAATTTTCTAGATTATCATAGGTCTTTCTGCTTAAGAACAAGTCTGATGCTAGTCCTATTATTCAGTCTTTTATTAATGAAATAAGAAATGTCTTTTTTGCAAATGTCAAGTATATTTATTCTGATAATGCACTTGAATTCTGTAGTACACAACTCTCTCAAGTTCTTAGATCTCATGGTATTGTGCATCAGGCGTCATGTGTTTATGTGTCCCAACAGAATGGAGTGGCTGAGAGGAAACATTACCATCTCTTGGATAACACTAGGACTCTTCTAATTCAAAGTTGTGCTCCTCATTCGTACTGGGGAGACGTTGTTCATACTACATGTTATTTGGTGAATCGTATGTCGTCATCGATTCTGGGAAAGAAGATTCTATTCTCGACTGCGTTTCCCGAGAAGGATCTTTTCTCTCTCACACCTCGTATTTTTGGATGTATTGCTTTTGTCATTCAGATGTCTCCAAATTTTGACAAGCTCTCTCCTAGGACAGTCAAGTGTTTTTCCAAGACCCAAAAGGGGTATCGTTGTTCTGATCCTGCTCGACGAAGGAACTATGTTAGTGCAGATGTCACGTTTTTTGAATCTATCATGTGATAGGCTCACTTCGTTAGAATGTGGGAAAGGGGTTTATATGTCACTACCTCTTGTCTTTCCTTCTCCACCACCGCCAATGATACCACCACCACCAGCACCTCCACCACCACCACCTCCATCACCTCCACTGTCTCCACCTCCTGCCACATCTAATTTCTTTCCACAGGTTTACCAGCGCTGGCATCATGCTCATGTGCGTCCTCCATCATCCAACCCGACTAAGGTATGTCCTGAGCATTTGAGTTCTTCTGATGGCATTGGTGATTTGAGCGTGCAGGATGTTGTTGATGATACTCCTTCTGAGGATACAGAGAACCTAGACATACCTATTGCTTTATCATAGAAGAGACGTGCATGTACGATGCATCCTCTATCTTCTCATGTCTCTTTGGCACGGCTATCTGACGACTTTCAGAGGTTTGTTATTGCCTTATCAGCGATTTAGGTTCCAAGAACCTATCAGGAGGCATTACAGAGTGCTCCTTGGCGTCTTGCTATGGAAGAGATGGCTGCCTTACAGTCTCGAGGCACATGGAGTGTCGTTTCTGCTCCCCCAGGTGCTTCGGTTGTTGGCAACAAATGGGTATTTACTATTAAACACCGTGCAGACGGTTAGGTGGACAGATACAAAGCTCGTTTGATTGCATGTGGGTTTACCCAAACTTATGGGGTGGACTATCAAGATAATTTTTCTCTTGGCATGCGCCATTCTACACTTCGTATCCTTATTGTTGTTGTTGTGGTGAAGTATTGGCCTCTTTTCCAACTAGATGTCAAGAATGCCTTTTTGTATGGCGATCTGCACGAAGAAGTTTACATGCAACAACCACCAGGATTTACTGCTGAGGGGGAGTCTAGTATGTTGTGTAAACTTCATAA
Organism: Ottelia alismoides; assembly: GCA_037367405.1. Taxonomy (NCBI): domain Eukaryota; kingdom Viridiplantae; phylum Streptophyta; class Magnoliopsida; order Alismatales; family Hydrocharitaceae; genus Ottelia; species Ottelia alismoides. The sequence goes on along the minus strand of JAZKJV010003969.1, from coordinate 142,631 downwards.
GGCTATATATGGCCTTAAGAAGAGTCCAAGGGCGTGGTTTCAGAAGCTCTCAGAGTTGATTGAACTACAGGGCTTTGCCATATCTACTGCAGACCATTCTCTTTTTGTTAAGAGAACTCAGAGAGGTAGTGTTATTATTTTGGTTTATGTAGATGATATTGTTGTCACAGGCAGTGATAGCGAAGGAATTCAGGTTGCCAAAGATTTTCTTGGACAACAGTTTGTGACCAAGGATCTTGGTAAGCTGAGGTACTTTCTTGGACTAGAATTTGCAAGAAACCAACAGGGAATGGTAATGATGTAAAGAAAGTGCATCATTGACCCCCTATCGGAGATGGGTATGACATGATATAGACATGCTACCACTCCAATGGATCCCACTGCTCGACTATATGATGATGACTCTGCAAAGGTGGATAAGAGACAATACAAAGAGCTGGTAGGGAAGCTATTGTATGTCACCATTACCAGGCATGATATATCGTTTGTAGTCAGCAGAGTTAGCCAATTTATCGAGCAACCTAGGTAGTCCCATATGGATGCAATCACATGATCTTGAGGTATCTCAAGTCTTCTCCAGGTGCATGACTTCTATTCAGGAGAGGCACAACCCTGACAGTGTTAGAAAGTGCGGATGCAGACTATGCTAGGTGCCCCAAGGATAGGAAGTCAACTTCAGGTTTCACTGTGTTCATAGGCATCTCGTTGGTCTAATGGAAGAGCAAGAAACAAACAGTTGTAGCCAGGTTCTGTGCAGAATCAGAGTATAGGGCATTGGCCCAAGGGAGCACAGAAATGATGTGGATCAAGTCCGTCCTGACTGACCTAACAATGGAGGTGCCTTTTCCTATGCATCTACAATGTGATAATCAAGCTGCATTATTTGTAGCAAATAACCCCACCTTTCATGAAAGAATAAAGTATATTGAGGTTGAATGCCACTACATCCGTGATTTGATTCAAAAGGAGTTTATACTCACTTCTCATGTTGCTTTAGGCGATTAGATTGTTGAGTGACATGTTCACCAAAGCACTTGCTAAGGATCGTTTCATCGTTATTATTCCAAGCTGAGCATGATAGATATTTAATCTCCAGCTTGAGGGGGAGTGTTGAGATACATTATATCTCTTTATATGTTACTACGTAATTTCCCTATGGATGTTGACTATCTATGTAATTTTCCCTAGAGCTTTTCTCCTATATAAGAGATAGGTCTACAATGAATAGGATCAATGCTTTCTCTACACTTACACATCAGCGATATATCGGTCACCCATCGATACCGATATATCGCCGATATATCGCGATACGACCTTCCATGTTCCAGAGTAGAGGATCATTCCCTATGCCATGTGGGAAAGGTTTTCATATGGTTTCATAGGGACTCCAGAGTTGAGTACTGCTAGAAAATACGAACGCAGAAGCATATCAGAGAAATAAAAATATAGAACATGAAGAACAAGGGATTTAACGTGGAATCCTATTCTCTAAGGAGCGAGATGAAACCACGGGAGAACGCCTCAGAGGGCTGATAGTCTATTGCTTTTCTCATTTGAATACAATAGGTGTGGGGGTCTATATATAGCCCCTACTGAGTCTCCACATCTCCCAACTGTTAGATGCGGGACTAAACTCATGGATGTGGTAATACACATCTCCCCACAAAAGTGACACATATAAACAACTACTCCAACACTCCCCCTCAAGATGGAGCATGCAGTGCTCAACTTGGACAAACATGAAGAAAACTCAGCTCATGCTACAAGACACTACATATAATATCAACTCAACGTGCACAACTGTTGGTTGTTATCGAGGATGTTGCTTCTCATGCCGTGCAGATGAGGTGGACATACGAGCTGGAGTGTGAGTCAAGCCGAATCTCCTCGTCGGAGAGCATGTGCTCTATACCGCGCCTGTGAGAGTCATTGCAACTGAAAATGAGTCTCCTCATGGAGAACTCTGGCCCACCACAACATGTGGACAATTGCTCCATCTCTAAAAGGGTCGAACTAAAAAGAGTCGTGGAGAGCAATCCTAGTCGGAGTCCACGATCACTGGAGAATGGAGTCTGAAAGGCTTCTCGTCGGAGAATTGGGTCTCTCCCATTTGTCTCAGAGAATGGTACTCTACTTTGGAGTCCTAATGAAACCACATGAAACCCTAGTCTTCATGGCATAGGGAATGAAACTCTACTATGGAGTCCCTACGGCTCACATGAAAACTCAAGCCGAAACATAAAAGATGAGGACCTCACAAAAGATGGCAAACATGTGCTCATCTGAAAGAAGATTGCATACATGTACGAGCCTGAAACTGAAGACTCAGAACCTAATCGTCGAGTTTGGAATTGTGCTGTAGAGTCTGGAAATCTGGCTAGTATGGAATCTGACATCTGAATCTGGAATAGATCAGTGACTCTACACAATCGTCCCCCTTTCTCCCAGACTGATCGGAAAACAATGACGTCAACTATGTTGGGAGAAGACAAGATAACGAGGAAAACATGAATAACATATGCCGATTCTCATTTCATCATCATTTTTTTCGGCTTCTTAAATCATCATTTTTTGAAACAATTTTTTAAGCCGTTTAATTTCTAGGGCTTTTCCTTTTTTGCAATTTTTATAAAATTTCATACGACTTTTCTTTGTACGCGTCTTTTCTCAAAATTTTCTCTTTTTTTAACCACCTACACCTTTTAAAAAAACACACAACCCAAATAGGTCCAAAACAAAATAGTCTTCCCTCTTTTTTTGCAAAACATGCCATCATTCTTCCTCTCTTTTTCGGATGGTCTTTCTCCCATTCTTTTTTAAAGCCAACTGCCCACTTGGGCCTTTCTTTTTATGTTGCAACCCACCAGCTCCCTTCTTTCAAATTTTTTTAAAAATACACGTAACCAAGGGTTCCTAATTGGGAATCCTCTCGCAAAAACACAACAATCCTGATGGGGAGGCCCTGTTCGCCAAGGGTTTAAATATCGATTTCGGATATCGTATCGATACCCTCTCGATACGATATTTCGTCGAAATTTCGACGACATTTCTCCCATATCAACCACCATTTAAGAAATTATCGAAAACTGCCCTCATATCGCCATTTCGCTCGAGATTTCGGTTCCTTGTCGAACTGAAATTTCGCCGAAATTTCGCAAAATATGAAACCATGTTGTTCGTGCACCGCCTTGGAATCAGGTCGGGAAGGGAGGCGTCGCTGCCTGCCTGGAGGCGCTCGAGTCTCGCACGAGGTTTGGGCTTGGGTCTTGCACCATCGCCCGGTGTCTTCACATGCTACCGCATGTACATCAGAGCCCAAGCTCCGCCTGAAGATTTCGAAGGAGAGAGGTGCCGAGGGTGCCACCTGATGTTGCTTCACGTGCAAGATCGAGGAGGGTTGCGCGAGTATGGGAGACGTATTGTGTTTCTGCATGCGGAGTCTCCTGTGAGACTCGACCTGGGGTGCCCGTGGCCTGGGCGCTTGGCCGTTGTCGCCTGCAGTTAGATAAGGGCTCATGATGGAGCCTGGACAAGGGGTTTGGCATCGTCGAAGCACGAAGTGGATTGGGTTGCTTCGCGCCACCTGAAGGAACGATCTGTAGGGGGAGGTACACGCTCTATAGAAGGAGATGCTCCGCCTGAGCATCTCGCCTGATGTTGTTGTTGGACTTTGCTTGGAGTATCGAAAGAGATGAGAGAATCATCGATGATGAGAACCCTGCACGCCGCTAGAAGCAGGATTTAGGGTTCCAGAGATGGAACCCTAATTTTTCTGGAATCGATGATGATGCTTGTTGGTGGACAGAAATTAGGGTTTTAATAGAAACCTTGGAAATTGAGCAGAACTTGAACAATTCCAAATATAATCATATTCACCAAATCTTCAAGAATATGAACTCGAAAATAGAATCTCAAACAGAAATAAGAACATGAAAACCTCGAGAATCGAACCAGCTTTTCTACCTTGTTAGAAAATAGGAATGCGGAAGCGTATCAGAGAAATAAAAGAATAGAACATGAAGAACACGGATTTAACAAGAAACCCTATTCCCTAAGTAGCGGGATGAAACCACAGGAGAACACCTCAGAGGGCTGATAGTCTATTGCTTTTCTCATATGAATACAATGGGTGTGGGGGTCTATATATAGCCCCCATTGAGTCTCCACATCTCCCGAGTGGTAGATGTGGGACTACACTCATGGATGTGGAACTACACTCATGGAAGGATCCATTTACCCATCTCCCCACATAAGTGATGCATATAAAAACTGCTCCAACAAGTACCATTCTCTGTGCTAGATCGAAGAAACCCAGTATTCCAGCGAGGAGACTTCTTTAAACTCCATTCTTCAGCGATTGTGGACTCCGACGAGGATTGCACTCCATGGCTTTTCAGTTTAACCCTTTCAGAGATATAGCAATTGTCCACATGTTGTGGCAGGCTAGAGTTCTCCAGGTGGAGACTCATTTTCAGTTGCAGTGACTCTGACAGGCGCAGTACAGAGCACATGCTCTCTAATGAGGAGATTCAGTTCACTTACACTCCATCCCGTTCTTCCTCCTCACCTGCACGACACGAGAAGCAGTGTCCTCGATAACAACCAACAGTTATGTGCATTGAGTTGATATTGTATGTAGTGTCATGTACTGTGAGTTATGTTTCTTTTTGTTTATCCAAGCTGAGCATTGCATGCTCCAGCTTGAGGGAGAGTGTTGGAGTATTTGGTTGTGCACCTCTTATGTTGTAGATGGGTAAATGGATACCTCTACAATCCATTTACCCCATCTTGTTGTCTAGTTCTACATCTACCGGTTTGGAGATGTGGAGACGTAGTGGGGGCTATATATAAACCCCCACACCCATTTTATCCAATGAGAAAAAGCAATGATGCATATGACCCTTTGAAGCCTTCTCTCGTGGTTTCATCCCGCTTCTTAGGGAGTAGGGCTCCACGTGAAAATCGTTGAGTTCATGTTTATTTTTCTGTTCTTATGCTCTGTTTATCATTTTGCTTATGCATTCCTATTTTTTAATATGGTATAAGAGCTATGTTATTTTCTAACAGAGAGCTTGACTATCAGGGAGATTTTTGGTGTCTTGGAGAGGGTTGATGCACCTACTTAGTATAATGGTATTGTTCTTGGAAAGAAGGCTAGGGAGTGACAAGGATTTCAGATTCTGGTTGGATGACTAGTTAGGGAGGCATGTGCCAGCATATATGTTTCCTATGTTGTTTGCGATTGTGAGGGACAAACAGGTGGCATTGACCATGTGAGAAGACTTGGATTTGACTGTATAGGTTTGTGGCACTATTCCGATGAGAGTATCACTAATTTGTGTTGTCGGCATGGTATAAAAAAACACCTCGACGCACTTGAGATGTTTGCTTTGAGGCGAAGCAATCCCATTTAGACTCAAGACGTGCACCTCAATCCAATTCTATGAGGTGTACGCCTCAGATGGTTGCCTTAATGCGAGACATGCTATCTATTGAGGTATTTTAGCTTTTTTTGGAGCATTTAACAATTGCTCACTTTGTAAATTGAGAAACTTATGCTTGTTAAGGATACATTTATACTAGATGAATGCCTAGATTTGATATTTTCGTGTCCATAACTCCATATTTACCATTGTTGCAACTTGAGTAGTAGAAGCAAATACCTAAATCAAATTTCATTTTGAGACATGAGCGATGCCCTCGCAGCTCGAGGGTGGAGGGGAAAGCATGCTCCCCTAACCCTGCAGTGAGACCCCCTTGTTGGTATGGTATAGTATGGTGGTGGGCCTCGCCCGGCCTTCTTGTGCAGAGCAACGGTTCTTCAACATTATTTTAGTGATAAAATATTGAATAAAGTATTGATTAATTCTTTCTTAACATCTTTAGGAAATGAATCCATCTTTGATCTGGATGTAAAAAGAGATATGGAGTTGTTATATCTTCTCTTTTAGTATTTGTAATTCTATTATTTTATCATATATTATAGTGTTATGTATTATATGTTGGTCACGAGACATAATTATATCGACATAGATATTTATAGTTTATGCATATTTTTCTCTAGAAATTGAAGCTTATGTCACAACCTCGAGGTTACAGCTTTCCTTAAGTTCAAGGAAATTGTCTCACCTTTCATTTTTTTCAAACCATGTTCATTAGTCTTGTTGCTTGATGGAGTCATGGGGGGCATTAATAAGGCTCATAGGAGTGGTACATGGAGAACATCTTTTCCGCGTGTGAGGTTTCTGATGCGACCATCAAATTTGATCTAGGATGCTTGATCAGTGAGACAATGGAGGTTGTTAATATCACATGACTTAAAAGTAAATGGGGGTAGGCTCCATCTGTAGGCGCCCCATGTATGGTATCGAGGAGGAATATGTGGAGCACAAATTCTTATCGTGCTTGTAGAAGTAACAGTGGTTTTAGGAGAGTTGGGAATCACATGGATTTATCTAAGGGGAGCTGACACCTTTTAGGGAGCTTATTGATTAATATAGAGCGAGGTGAGAAATGTATACATGAAGCTTCATGATGGAGTTGTCCAGTTGTGGTCCATTGGTTATTTGGAATATTTTTGTATTTAATTTTTAGTATTAAAGCATTCATCTGCCGTTCAAATATTTTGTAATATTTATAGTCAAACCCCCGCACTTTCCATTATTGCACTTAAATCCTATCCACGTCACCTCACGTGCCTGTGCGTGTAAGGGGGCTGGGGATTTTGCACAGGACCCACTGTGGGTTTGGTTATATTCGTTTCAGTCCAGGAATTTTGATATCAAGTGTAAAGCTTTTGGATATTTGAATGTGAGTCCCTGGGATTTTTGGAAATTACACTTAGGTCCCGCCCAGGCGCGTGTCTAACACGTGCAGGGACGGGTATTTTGCAGGTGTGCCCTTGCGGCTTTGAATATTTGTATTCGGTCCTCGAAAGTCATTTATTAGTTATATAATTTGTGTGAAAATTGCACTTTGGCCCCTGGATGTTTGCTTATTTGAACTTATCCCTTGCTAGTAGTGTAGTTTCTTGATGTTGTATCTATTTATTTCATGCATCTGTAAAACCCAAAAATTCCACAAAAATTAGTTTAAGCTCCTGTTTGCATGCTCATTCACGCCATATTTTTATATTGCATTTTTATTGCATTTTCATAATTATTAAAAATCAAAACATGCATTTTCATCATTGTTTAAATTACATAATCCATAAAAATTATAAAACATTTTAAAAAAATCCAAAAAAAAATATATTTTTCTTATTTTATCATCTTTTAGTGCCAATCCAAAAACCACTAAAAAATTCAAAACAAAACCTTAAAAATTAGAAAACTCCTAAAAATTTCATAAAAATCTAAAAAATTCTTTAAAAATTCTAAAAATACAAACTCAGTTTCTGTAGTTTCCTTATTTTATTGCATTTATTTTAAAATTAATTTGAGGAATTTTAGATACTGTTTGATAATTTTTTATCCCTCATTTTAATTTCGGCCAGTAGGGTAGTTCACTGTTTTCTTGTATTTTCACTTTTATAAATACCAAAAACATTTATAAAAATCTCCAAAAAATCACAAAAACATCATAAAATTATAAAAAGACCAAAAACATTTGATTTCCTGATTTTTGAGCATTTTTCCTATTTTTATTATTACTCTATCCCTCTCTTCCTTATATTGTGTATATATTCTATTATTGAAAAAGAAAATATAAAAAATATAAAATATAAAAAGAAAATATAAAAATTAGAAAATTAAAAACCAAAATACAAAATTAAAAATTAAAAATTATATATATAATTAAAAACCCACAAAAAAATTGCATATTTGTAGACACTCAATCAGATCACATTTTTAGCATCTTGCTTGTTCTATCCATGTTTGCTCCCTGAGTTTGACACTCTACATACTTGCACTATACACATTTCTTGTAGAGTTAAAATAAATTTGACTCCACATTTGTTTCTCATTGTTAGATATATATTGTGGGTTCATTGTTGACTTTGATCGGGATTCATTGAGGGTCGCCGCAACGACACTGTTGTCTCCGCCTTATGTGAGACATTTAGACCTCGTGAATCTCGGTCAAATCAAATGGCGTCGTTGCCAGGGAGCAAGAATGTTTAGATCTTTGTCTGATTGTGATTGTGATTGTGATTATTTTCTTACATTATTGCTCATTTTATCTCTCCATTTTTATTATACATTGTTGAACTATCTGACCACCTTTCTTTCTTGTCTTCTTGCGGGGACCGCATGATCAAGGAGGATCGCCTAGGGGATTCGGTGCATCCTTGGGAGGCGGAGTCGGCTATTCTAGCCTAGCCAGTAGGAGAGAGGAGGAGGATTTGAGAGAGAGAGAGAGGCTAGATAGTGATTTATTTTTTGCAAGAGGAGAGACCATTATTAATTTGTAATAATACAAGTACTTGAACACTTCGCACACTCAAGCCTATTTCCAAGTGATTGTTCACTTGGGGGCTCACCGCGGTTTTCATCACGTTTTCACCGTTGTCATTTTCCGGTTTTGTTTTATTTTTCCTATCTTTTGTGGAATGAGCCCTTAGCTTTTAGGCTTGCTTGATCGAGTAAATTAGGTCCAAACACCCTAATAACACCCTAATAACCATTGCATGTACCTATAGTGTGTTTTGGACTTAGTTTAAATTAAACAGTCGCCTCATCATCTTCAAGCCTACGTGCCGCGAGCCCACCCTGTCAAGCGATGCTCCTGAACTCGATGTTTCGAGAAGAGGAGGGGTGAGCCTAGACCGGACTCCTGGATTGAAGATCGGTAACCGACTTGTGGTGCTTCACGCTAGCAATTGCCTGCTTAGGATGATTTCCGTGTGCATATCGGCATATAGTATAGGTTTAAAAATTCCTGTTTTGCATCTCGCATGGAGAGAGCTGGGAGTCACTGTAAGTCTTATATCTTAGCATCCATCATTTAGGCACTAAGGTGAGATTTCCATCTTAGTGCCAACTTGCATTGGCTTTTCCGACTTTTCTCCCTCTGTTTTTGGATCAAATAGGAATCAAAGAAAAATACAAAAATGTTAGGCGTTTGTATTGAATTGACTCAAAAAAAGTGATAACACCAAAAAAATTAAAAAAGGACTGCTAAAGAAAACTTGACCTAAATAAAATTGGTTAATTGGATTCATTGCTTGGGGTGAGTAATACCCTCACTTGTATTCAGGTTGCATGGGAAGGTCTCCTTTCAAGTTAGAGAGCAGCTTCGTAAGGATTAGAGCCCAAAACCCAGTCTGTGGCTGCCTTGTGTATCGCTTGGATTTCCCGAAGTATTGGCGCTTCTATCATACGTGGACGAGTAGGGATGGGTCACCATTAATGACTCTCTATTGTGTATAGCATCGACCTTGTCCGAAGTATCGAGCCTAGGCCACGCCTTCACGGGGATGTCCGTCTCATCGTCTTGCGTCCGAGTAGGTTCTTGCACGCTCACGGGTGATTCCGTTGCGAGCGAGTTCCGAAGTATTGGTTTCGCCTATTGGCTTCCTTTATCTATTTCTTTGGTTGAGTAGGGATCCAGAAAGGGTTAAAAGGACTTCAAAAAGTGCAGACTACAGGTTACACAGGAGGAGGACAAGTAGTGATACTCTTCCGGCAGTACTCTCTCTCCTATAGGCGTAGCGCTCTAAGGACTCGTTCAAAGATAAATGCCTGAATTCATCTAAAAACTACAAAGATAAAAGCCGAACCTTCACGGCTTCATGTGTTGAGTTGGTGAACCCCTTGCAATTATGTTTGATTGATTAGCTGGATCTAGGTCAAGATCAAAAACATTGCACAATTGTGCACAATTTTGCCCCCCCCCCTCTTCTTCATTTCTCAAACTTCACTATTCTCAATAATCACGGATGATGAGAAGGAGATCTCTTAGGCCGTCTCTGTCAGCATCACTATCCAGCACTCCTCCCTATTCATTTAGGACAGTTTCGGGGAGTCTAGACCCACTCTCCGAACCTGAGTTCACTTCCACCATGTTCCCCCTCGACCACCCTTCTTCCTCCATCAGTCCAGCAGTTTCAGAATTCAGTGCAACACAGAGCTCAGATCATTTGACGGCACCTGAGATGGGTTCTTTTTCCTTTTCAGAAAACCCAGCCATGGCAGATAGAGGAGAACACCCAAATGAGCAGGAGCACCCTCCTTTCCTATATGACCAAGCTGCCATCAACAATTCACTTCTAGCCTCCCTAGAGACAATGCAGAGACAGATCAGAGACCAGGGAGCCTTCATGGGTGACGTCATACGAGAGCTGATGCAGATGCGAGCTGATAGAGAAAACAGAGCTGCAGGTGGTGGAGGAGACATACCGGATGCAGAAGGAGGAGATCCTAACGCTGAGAAACCACCACAGACAATCATGAGGGAATTGCACAATCCTGCAACATCCCTCACTCATCGATGGATCCGACTTCTTCCCGTTCATGGAGATTTCGAGCTTCGACCCCACACTATTCAGCTACTGCCTAAATTCCATGGGCTGGCAACCGAAGAGCCCACACCTCCATCTGCAGGAATTTGAGATGATCTGCAGCACAATCCATGACAGGCTGGTGACTGAGGATACCATCAAGATGATAGCTTTCCCGTTCTCTTTGGTTGATAGAGCCGCATACTGGCTGAAACATTTGGGAAAGTTCGTCGACACTTGGGCACAACTCCGGACCGCATACCTGAACAAGTATTATCCTCTCGGCCGGACCAACGCAGCACGAGCCATGATTAGCAATTTCATAATGATCCCTAATGAACAATTCCATGAAGCTTGGGATCGATTTAGAGAGTTCATTGACCGGTGTCCACACCATTATATATCCAATCCCAATCCGGTTCAGAGTTTCTTCTGTGGGCTGACACCGGAACTGCAGGGGGCTGTAAATGCCTCTTGTGGTGGGTCATATTTTTCCAAGGAGACGGCATCTGGGCCATCTATGAAGGAATAGCAGAGAACTCAACAGTTATGGCCCAAGCCCGAGTCCTACACGCAACAGAAGCCACCCCAAGGAGCAGGAACATTTTAGAGCATCGCCCGCATTGACACTGGTCCCCACACTCCATCGGCAGTCGCAGCCTAAGCCGAATCCGCAGTAGCCGACATGGGCATTATTAGCGAAAAGTTGGACCGCCTCGAGATCCTCGAAAAGAAGCAGAGCCAGAGTCTTGCCCAGATGGAGCTGATTACAAAGAACATGATTGACCTGAAGACGCAGATTCTCTACATTCAGGAGGCACAAACGTATACTCAGCAGCCTCCCAGGTCACGGGCTGATCCCAGCAGTAGCAGCTCAACCCAACCTTTTGCCCCTACCACCAGGTCAACCACATCCAGACAGAGCCGGTCCCGCAGCTATAGTATCACCCGTCGCACTCAACATCTCACTCAAATGGTGGTCTATCAGCCAGATCAGCCACTGGCAGTTCTTCCTCCACCATCTTTCGAGCAGGAGCCATTGATGGACGTCAATGGGATATTGTACGACCGGTACCCACAGCCAGTCGGAATTGTCGTGATCATCCCGGATTCTGTTGGACCACTGGTAGCACCTCCTCCCAGCAGCAGCCTCCCGCTCCAGGATAGCAGAACAGCCAACAGCAGCAGCAACCCCAGTATGCCCAACAGCAATACCAGCATGGTCCTCGTCCTGCCTATCAGGGACAGCAGTAGTGGCAGCTCAGCAGCCCCACCGGTCATACCCCCAGTCTCGTGAGCACTTCTCCTCCCAGCAACAATCTCATTTCTAGCAAGGGAATACTTTCGATTCTCAGGCACCTGCATTCAAGAACCCTAGATGACCTCTCCCGATTGCTCTCTGAACATCAAGCATCCATCCGGCAGGAAATGGATGAGTTCCGACAGGAAATGAGAGATATCGTTAAAGGCAAAGCCACCATACCTGCACAGATCGAACCTAATCCGAACAGTCTAAAGAGAAAATCTGAGCAGGTATAGTTTACAGAGGATACTTCTCCTAGTGATTATTTGAGTGACATGTCTTCTTTTTATGATGTTGATTTTGTGACTACTAGGAGCGGTAGGATACCCGCCGGCGACACCTCATCTGAGCGACAACAATACGAAGAATCCGATGCGCCAGATGAGCAGAGTAGCGGTGCTGATGCCGCTGATGATGTTGATGACGGTGGTGCTGATGCCACCAAGGATAGAGATCCCGACGACGGTGCTGAGGCCGTCATGAGACCAGATGTAGACGGTGGTGCTGATACCACCATTTTTGATGATGTGATAGAGTGCGGTGTTGATGCCGCGAAGTCAGATGCCATTGGTGGTACTGAGGCCACCACTTCTACTTTTGTTGAGCCCCCCATGTTGTGCTGCCACCTTTTGTATCTAAGGACTGTGGCAATAAAAAGAACAAAAAAAATGAATAAAGGAAAAGTTTATATATCTACTTCGGATCCATATGTGTTGAATGATGATCAGTGTATGGATTCCATTCCTTCACAGGCACAGGAACCTATTCCTAGTCCTCCATATGCGAAGGCCCCTACCATCCCCTTCCCCGAAGCACTCCGCTTGGCGAAGGGGAATAAAAAGAAAATCCAAAAAGACACAACAGGTAGAGTTCAGCAACCAAATGATTGATAGTTTCCAGATTCAGCTGACTCTACAAGAGGCATTTGAGCACATTCCCTTCTTCCAAAAGAACTTGAAAGAAAAGACTACAGTCCGCAGGAGGAGGAGGAACAACCATGATCAAATCCATGTGCTCACCCATTACACTTGTTGCACCATTCAGAACCGAATGTCAGCCAAGAAACCTAATGCAGGAGCTCCTTATGTCAGATGCAAGATTCAGGAGCAGCGGTTCGATCGTACTCTATTAGACAGTGGATCTTCGATCAACCTCCTTCCGGCAGCCTTACTCGACCAATTCGAGTTTGGTCCTCTTCTTCGGAGTAGGACGGTCCTTCAGTTTTCTGATGGGTCGATTAAGAGGCGAAGGGGTTGTTGAGAGACGTGGTCGTTACCATTCAGGGCTTGAAATTCCCCGTGGACTTTGTTGTACTGGACATGGAGATCCCTGAGTCGGTAACAGATTCCCCTATCATACTTGGACGCCCATTCTTGGTCACAGCCAAGGCGATGACCGATCATGATAATGGGATGGTGTGCTTTCGCGTAGAGGGCGAGAGCATACAAATAGAGACAATTGACGAGACCAGAGCAAGAGAATTAGTATGCTCAGAGCAGTCCAGTGATACTGAGCAGATGACATAGGACGAGCTAGACATCCACCAGGAGTGTGATTTTGTGATGACAGATGATGAATCCATTTGGACAGATCCCGTAGCACAGACCCTCGCCTTGCCTGCAGATTCACCTTATTTACAGTTGATGGCAGTTGAGAGCCTGGAGAGCACGCCCCTGGACGAGGATACCTTTGAGGCTGACAGTTCTGTGACGAGTGGTACAATTAAATTTCATTCATGTTCTTCTAGTTCTGATCCCTCGGATTCAGACATCGATTGGGATGATTTTGATGACTATTTGTCGTGTCTGATTCCTTCTGAGCCGACAGCCATGACAGAGTGCGAGCCAGTACAGTTTATTGATGATTCAGGCAGGGTTCCCTTCGTCAGATTCTCATGCGCAGCGAGAGTTCTCTCATGCAGACCTGGTAGCCTTTACACATACATATCAGAAGCCAGATCTGCCACCTCCCAGCTGTCTAGAGCTGAAACCCTTGCCGCAGTCGTTGAAGTATAGATTCCTTACGGGTGAGCCAGATATGCACCCAGTCATTATCTCAGCAGGTTTGACTGGAGAACAAGAATCTCGTCTGATGGAGGTTCTTGAAAGAAACCGCAAGGCGATAGAATGGAGTATAGCTGATCTCCAGGGGATTAGTCTGGCTCTGTTGCTCTCACCCACATCTATCTTGAGGAGGACGCTAGGCCTTCGCATGAGATCCAGCGACGGTTGAACCCGAATCTTCGATATGTGGTCATGAAAGAAATATCAAGGTGGTGGAGCGCCGATTTTATCCACCCCATCTCCGACTCCAAGTGGGTTAGTCCATTACATGTGGTGCCCAAGAAGATGGGCATCACTACAGTTGTGAATGAGTCTGGAGAGGAGATAGCTACGCGGGTACCAACTTCTTGGAGGGTCTGTGTGGACTACATACGATTGGATCAGCCACCAAGAAGGATCATTTCCCACTGCCATTCATTGATCAGATTATCAAGAGGTTAGCTGGGAAGAGTCATTACTGCTTTCTTGACTGGTACTCCGGGTACAATCAAGTGGCTATTGCACCCGAAGACCAGGAGAAAATGACATTCACCTGAACGTTTGGGACTTATGCTTTCAGACGGATGCCCTTTGGTCTATGTAACGCCCTCGCGACATTCCAAAGGTGCATGTTGTCCATCTTCTCAGACATGGTGGGTGATTGCTTAGAGGTCTTCATGGATGACATCTCGATCTATGGCGATGAGTTTGATGCTTGTCTTGACTGCCTAGACCGTGTGCTTCAGCGCTGCATAGAGGTCAATCTTGTCTTGTCTTGGGAGAAGAGTCACTTCATGGTGACTCAAGGGACGGTCCTTGGTCATATCATCTCCGATAGGGGCATGGAGGTTGATCCGGCCAAGGTAGAGATCGTTACAAAACTCAATCCGCCGCCCAATTTGCGTCAATTGCGGTCTTTTCTGGGGCATGTCGGTTTCTACCGACGGTTTATTCATGACTTCAGTCGAATTGCCCGACCGCTTACTGATTTGTTGACAAAAGACACCGAGTTCATTGTAGATGATAAGTGTCTTGCGTCTTTTGAGACTCTCAAGAGTATGGTTGTCACGGCTCCGGTGCTTCAGCCACCTGATTGGTCTCTCCCATTCGAGATCATGACGGACGCTTCTGATTTTGCCGTTGGGGCTGTGCTTGGACAGAGGAGGGATGGTTTGTCGTATGCCATTCACTACGCCAGCCGGACTTTGGATGCCGCTCTACGGAATTACATTGTGACTGAGAAAGAGATGCTGGCCGTAGTCTTTGCTTTGGATAAGTATCGATCGTATATTCTCGAATCTAGAGTGACTATTTTTACCGATCACGCTGCCATCCGGTACCTAATGGCCAAGAAGGATGCCAAAGCTCACCTTACCTGATGGATTCTTCTGCTCCAGGAGTTTGATATTGAGATTTTGATAAGCCTGGAGTTAAGAATGTGGTGGCGGATCATCTCTCCCGCTTAGAGAACCTTGAGGAATCTGAGCCAAGCACACCTATCACAGAGACATTTCCAAACGAGGCGATCGTGGCGATCTCCTCGCTCCCATGGTATGCCGACTTTGTAAACTATCTTGTTGCCAAGACGGTTCCCCAGGGTTGGCGCAGGCAGAAACTTGAGACCTTCCTAGCTAAGGCCAAGTTTTACCATTAGGAGGATCCTGTCCTTTATCATGAAGGAGGGGATAGCATCTGGAGAAGGTGCATTCCTCAAGAAGAGCAGCATAGCGTCCTCACCTACTGCCACAAGCTTGAGGCAGGAGGACATCATTCTAGGAGAAAGACAGCACAGAAGGTGCTCCAATCCGGCCTTCGGTGGCCTAATCTCTTCAAGGATTCAGATGAGTTTGTTAAGAGGTGTACTGACTGTCAAAAGATGGGTACTTGCGGACAGAGAGACATGATGCCCATGCATCCCATTCACTTTTGTGAGGTTTTTGATGCATGGGGCATTGATTTCATGGGCCCATTTCATAAGAGTCAGGGGTTTGAACACATTTTGCTTGCTGTGGATTATGTTAGCCATTGGGTTGAGGCCATCTCTGCCCGAGCTGTAGATGCTAAAACGGTGTGTTGCTTTTTGAGGAAAAATATCATTTCACGGTTCGAGGTACCTAGAGTTCTGATTTCAAATGGGGGGTCTCATCTCATTAATGATAAAGTCAGGTCCCTTACAGACGAGTTCGGCATTGACCATCGTGTTGCCACGCCATATCACCCTCAGACTAATGGTCTTGCCGAAGTATCGAATAGGGAGATCAAGACTACCTTACAGAAGGTTGTCCGCCCAGACCGAAAGGATTGGTCTTAGCTTTTGGACTCGGTCTTGTGGGCCTATCGGACCTCCTTCAAAAATCCATTAGGGACATCCCCCTTTCGTCTCGTCTATGGTAAGCAGTGCCATCTGCCAGTGGAAATCAAGCATAAGTCACTATGGGCAGTTACTGAGTTACTGTTAGATCCCGAGAGTATAGGAGAACAGAGGAGAGCAGAGTTGGCAGCCCTGGAGGAGTTGAGAGATACAACCTTTTCTAGCAGCCTACAGTATAAGGAAAAAGTGAAGACATGGCATGATTCTCATATCATCCATAAACAATTTGAGCTTGATCAGCGTATATGGTTGTTTGATCCCAGGATGAAGTTATTTCTAGGGAAATTACAGAGTAAGTGGAAAGTTCCATATGTGGTCAGGAAGGTACATGACAATGGTAGCATTGATATATCCGAGCCGTTATCTTCCTCTACCTTTCGTGTTAACGGTCAGCGCCTGAAGCTATATCTAGACCATGATCCGTCGGCCGTTGACGTTTCCCCCATCCTTCTGGTATGTTCTTCGACTCGGATCATTTGCATCTCGTACATGGTTATCACTTCCATCTTCCGCTGTATATATCCATCTGTTGATATCTTTTCTTCTTTTCTTCTTTTCTTCTTTATCTATAGAAAAGGTGTCACCCCTTTTTGTTAGTCTTCTATACTTAGGACGTACCTTGTCCTAAGTATAGGGGGGTGTGCACCCCGAGTGTTCTATTCTTTGATCCTCTCCATTGCCTCCTCTTCTTGTCTATACTTAGGGATATATTATCCTAAGTATAGGGGGAGACAGTCTGAGTACGATCTGTTTATTCCCACCCTTGACCCTCCCTGCTTTGTGTACCGTCTGCTATACTTAGGATTATTTGATCCTAAGTATAGGGGGACGGTCGACTTCTCATTTGTTTGTTCATTCATCTCTTATTCATTTATTCTTTAGACTTACCTATACTTAGTACGAGTTATGTCTTCTCTTTTCTCTCCGATCTATGAGGACATAGCTCAAGCTAAGTATAGGGGGTCGTATATACTACGTATATACTTTAGCCATAACTCGTACTTTCGTATTTTCCTAATAAGTTTGGCTAATAATTCTTTAAAATTCATTAACAACCCTAATAAAAAGATGTTATCACTCCTCAAATTCTTTGTGTACTTACTGATTAATAAATCAGGTGAAAATGTTTTTTGCAAAATGTTTGAAAAATAGTTTGAAAATCTTTGTGAAAAATCTCTTGAAAACTATTTTGAAAACGTTCTGTTACATGTTTTCAACCTTTGTAAAAATATTTTGATTGTAAATTTATTTTCTTTATGTGTTTGAAAAATGATTTGCAAATGGTTTGAAAAATGGTTGCAAAAATATGTGAAAAATCTATATATACTATTTCGAAAACCTTTGCAAAATGATTTTCAAATGTGTGTACATGTTTGTAAAAACTGTTTGTGAAAATTATTTTTGGACTATAATTTTCAAAATGGTTTGAAAAACCTTTGTCAAGTAAGTTTGAGGGATACATACATCTCACCTAAAACTCTCTCTCTCTCTATATATATATATATAATTGACCACTTACCCTTGTAAATTCTTAAAATCTACCTCTTGTAAATATAAGAATCACTCCCGTGTAAATATTTGTACCTAGTTTTTATCCAAAAACTTTTTGTTTTCAAAAATCCCTAAACCATTTGCAAAATTAAAATACAAAAAACATTTGAAAAACTTTTTCAAAAATCTAAAAATGCATATGCATCATCTTTCCAGAAACCCATAAAACGTTCAAAATCTTTGAAAATTGCATCACAAAAATATTTTCTACATAGCATTTGCATGGCATTCGCATTTTTCGGATTGAGTTTGATAGTTGAACAAGTCTGAATAAAATCCGGAGATTGGAGCTTGATGGGACCTTAAAGTCTACGTAATTAACAGGAACCTTATAGGAACTGGGATTGAGGTACTTCAGGTCTAATTGACTTAATTCTTTGAGGATCACGAGACTTGGTTCAATGGATTCTTGACTGCCTAAGTAGAGTATTTCGGAGCACACGCACGACTGTTGTTGATAATGACCTAACATGGACACCTGCACTTTCACTTGGCTCTGAAGGATATTGAGTATCCTTAAGCGCATCACGGAAGCGTGTTGATTGCATCGTATGCAATCGGAGCAACTAGTCGCTGGATGCGGCGGAAACTAAATTTTTTAAAACTAAAGATGAAACCACATGATCACGAGAACACTTCTCGGATCGTTTCATATCACCACAAAGTATAAGGAATACCTCTTGAAGCGTGGTTGTGATCGCAAGATCCCAAACGAGAGATCCTCCTGTCTCAAGTCCGACCCACGAAGAACGCACTTGCGGGCACGATGATGAGTCGCGTCCTTCCCGCAATCTTTGACGAAAAAACAAGCGTCGAGCGAAGGCAAGATGCTCTCCTTCTCAATATGCAAAGTGGACGGCCACTTGAGATTGAGAGAGAGCCTAGTCGAGAATGAGAGAGAGAGTAGTAGTCTTCTACAACTCTAGATGATGTACCTTGGAAGGCTACCCTAGCCCTCTTTTTATATTAGTTTAGGATCCAATGGATCTCAGTCCATGGGACACATGGATCCAACGGCCAGGCTTGGTCCATGTAAAATCAATGGCTATAATTATTGTTGGTTAAAACCAACAACATTTATTTATGATTAAATTAAATATATGTTACAACATTATCAACACTTTTTTAATTTAACATAAATAAGTTAGTTGAGAGATTAATCATCATAATAAAATGGAGATAATATTGCCTCCTAAAAACAAGGGGCATCATCCATGACTTTTCATGGGTGATGCCACCTCATAAATGGTGGCTTTATTTCTCCTTTTTATTATATTACATTATATCTCAATTGTCACAAAAATATCCACCAAATTAATTCCAAATTAATTTGTGAATATTTCAATCATGACATTGAAAATTATATGAATCATATTCACATCCCAAACTAATTTGTAAATCACATTTCCAGTTAATTAATAAATGTGAATCCAATCCACATTTAATAATTAACAAATGTTATTTACATAAATTCTCTCTCTTTAATATATGTATATTATAAATCATATTTACAATACACAAATATTATGGATAATAATATCCACATTCTCTAATCCTTGATAATTAAATCCCATTTAATTATCTTAGATAATAATTCTCACAATATGAATCATATTCATATTATGCTTGATCATTAAATCTTATTTAATCATCAAGTCCTTCTTGCTTGGATATGCATTTCATCAAATGAATTATTCTTGAACCCTTTCAAGAATAATGTGCTTTCTCCGCAGATACTTGGAGATAAGGACATGGCGATTGTATTGTTCCATGTATAGTGACTTGGATATTGAGATCTTATCTCAAATCCAAATCTTACGAACCTCCCAAAGATACTTGATTAAATCAAGACAGCAAGTCCAATCTTCTCATTGAATCTGAATCTCATTCAGACCAATGTCCAACACTTGGACTAAGATCGGATTGCTTCTCTACTGAAAGGAGTCACTCAAATTCAGACCTGTTACATCACTCCCTCG
This sequence comes from Ottelia alismoides, assembly GCA_037367405.1. Lineage (NCBI taxonomy): Eukaryota > Viridiplantae > Streptophyta > Magnoliopsida > Alismatales > Hydrocharitaceae > Ottelia > Ottelia alismoides. The sequence goes on along the minus strand of JAZKJV010003969.1, from coordinate 122,944 downwards.
GAATAGAAGCGGCATGGATATACAATCGTTTATGATCACATCACCCTCAGGTATTCCCAATACCTGTACATCTTGCATACTGGAAGACCCATGGTCAACCCGAAGATCAAGATCAATTTTACACTGTCTTCTTCAGGGTTTGATCACTAAGTTTCTCATTTGATCATTAGGATTTGGTATCGATCATATACTTTCCAAAAGCATATATCATACCTATGTCTTGATCATATAATTTCCAAAAGTATATATCAAACCTACAAATTTAGTCAAGCTTCCAAAGCGAGATGACCGTGCACGGAATTTGATTCTTCCCAATATCTCATGAGTGAGCTCATGTCTTCCGGTTCAGTAATGAACCTGTATGATCCCTTTGAGAGATCGTATTACTCATATGTCCTTATATGCACACCAGCGTGCCGGTGTATAGACCTTGGTTAGGTCATCAACCTATTGGTCTGCCAAATGTACATACTCAGACATATAGCAATACATTAGTCTCCGGTCAGAGGATGCGTGCCTATGCTGTGATAGCATTCAACATAGGACTTAGGTTATCTCGATCTCGTTAAGTCAACTCTTTGACCTAACTAATCTGACACCTCCGAATCTCTGTTCCTATGCAGAGGACCTGCATCAAGAGGTCGGCCAGATATCAGCCTATGTGAGAAAGGATTGACATCTCCTACTCAGGCTGGAGATCACATCTTAACAATCATTTGACGGTGCTTGAGGAGTCCTCAATCTAACTCTTTAGATATTCATCCAAGCACCAGCCTTTATGATTCAATAATTGAATCAACAGTTGTATGATCATTAAGACAGCCATGGTACATAACCCTAATTGTACAGAGGGACCTATTATGCAAATTATTTATTCTTCATTTCAGATCAGGGAATGATATTTGCAATAACATTTATTGCATAATGGCTCGTCGTGGGCTCACAAGTCCAACAATCTCCCACTAGCCCAAAGAGCCATTAATGGGCTAATCATTTAAACCCACACTCATGTGACAATCATAGGCTATTTAAAAATAGCTAGGTAAGCTGATCAGTCACTTTGTTCTCAAAAGACTATGCCAAGTCCTTTTACGGCACTTGCATATCCCTAGGTAACAGTGCTCGCATCCAATGCGAATGTCGCATCTTATGCAACTAATACTCAATCTAGTCAAAGCAGTTATAGTGTCCTTGACACTATTGCTCAATAACTATTATAACCAGTATTTTCATAATCCTTATCAGAATACCCTTTTGGAGATCACTATCTCTTAAGGTATCCACAGTTAAGACCTTTTTTTAGATCTCTATCTAAAAGTCTTAATTTCTTGAAGATAAGACTTAGAGATCACTATCTCTAAAGCCTTGTCATCTTTGAAGATATTGTTATTACTGCAATCAAGTGTTTTCTCTCCATAGTAGGATTAGTAACAGTTTACTACTCCCACTGCATGGCGGATATCTGGCTTTTATACACATTTAGCATACACTTAGCTTCTCGTAACTGATGCACAAGTGCAAGCAGTTCTAGCATTCACTTCCTCAACTCTTTGAGGTGCTATCCCTTTAGATAGGTCAGTACCAAATCTTAAGGGAAGGAAGCCTTTCTTGGAATTTCCCAAAAAAATGGAACATGTCCAAGGTGTACTACAAATGTGACAGTCCCAATACCCTCTTTTCTTTGCTTCTGAACAACTTCAGAACTAAGATCTAAGAGGTATTCTTGAGATCATATCTCAAGGTATGGAATATCCAGAATATAAAACACTTATTATTATCCTTATATCATTCCAAATGATTAGGATATTATCTACATTTAGCATGATGAATACAATGGCACTCCCACTAAGCTTCATATGGTTCATCAAGATTCTATTTGAAATCACAACATTTATAATTTCATCAAATCTTATGTTCCAACTTCAAGAAGCTTATTTAAGTCCATAGATGGAATTTCTTTAGCTTTCACACCTTACTTTCCCCAAACATGAAGCCCTGGGGCTACTTCATGTGAATATCCTCAGAGAGGTATTCTTAGAGGAATGCAATCTTGACTTACATCTTGAAGATGCAATAGTCAAGTTGTGTATCTAAGGTTAGCAATATTCTGATGATTTCAAGCATGGTTTTCAAAGAGCAAGTCTCATTGCAAGCGATGTCTTCTCTTACGGTGTGTAGCTCATGGCTACGAACCGAGCTTTGAAGGTCTCCACCTTCACATCAGGTTCCCTTTTCTTGAAGATTCATTTACGCCTTAATGGGTCTAACCCATATAGGTGGATCCTCTAGGATCCATATACAACACTTGTATATGAAGTCTACTTTAGACTTTATTGTTGATATCCGTCTTTCCATGTCATGATCCTCAGGAGCTTCATCACATGAAGTCTGATCATTCTCTGACTTAATTGACACATGGAATACATCCTCAAACTCATTTGAAGAGGTATTAGTGCTTCATCTCTAATTGTCCTTTTAGTTTCCATTTTCAAGAGCCTCATTATCATCTCAAGATTAAATGAGTTCCTACACTTCATTTTCATCTTGATTCTCAAGAGAAACATCCTCTAAGAATCACATTCTCAGTGATGAGATCTTTTAAGAATCTCAAGGTCATAAAGTAGGTATCCAATACCATCCTTTTTTTCCCTAATGAAGTAGCACTCTCAAGTGCTAGATTCCAGCTTATATGCATGGAACCTTATTAAGGATATATATTGTAGTCTCTACTACACATATACACCTGGAAACTAAGGGATAATTATGCTAAAAATCATCATTGATCAAATCATGTCACACATGATCCAATTGTATCTCCCTACAACTCCATTGAGTTCAGGTTCATCAGGAGGAGTGAGATAGAAATGATATTCATATCTCCATAAGGTATTCTTTGAATTTTATCTAACAGGTACAAGCTACGTAGGTTAGATCAAATTCATTTCATCTTTCTTCAAACTTTGGTTCTAAACCAAAATTGTGAAATCTTTGAACATTTCAAAGGTTTCTCGGGTGAAGAGAAGAAATCTCATATCATACATAATCATCAATAGATATCACATATCCATAATGTTTACTATGATATAGATGATCTACATACATCAATATGTATGAGATCTTGACTAACTTGACATCTTGCACCATTCTCTGAGAAGGGTGTATTGGACATTTTACTTTGAATACAATATTCACAAGTATGTAAGATTTGAAATTTTAGACACTCTAAAGTTTTATATCTTACTAGTCTATTGATCAAATCAACAGATAATTGTCCAAGGCTTGATGCCAGATCATGGTCAAATAATCTCCATCCTCTTATTGATCTTATAAGGTTTGAATTTCAGTATTAGAAATCTTAATGAACCATTCATTAATTTTCTAATTTTGTGGAGTCCACTAGATGTTAGATTACTATCTGAAATATTTCCATCATAACTCTTTATGATAGTTCTATCTCAGAATTCATGCTTATTTCCAACATTTAGAAACAAACAATGAGGGTATTCTAATATCTAGGTCATAGAGACATTCTCTAAGACTAAGGGCTCTCCCACTGAAAATATGAAGTCCATCTATCCAACAGAGATTGCTACAACACTTACATCAATATCCATGTAGATGACTATTAAACCTTAAGATCAAATTTCTAATCTTCTAATATATATATATATATATATATATATATATGCAACCAATTGCAAATGCTATTAGAAGATTGGGATACAATTATCAGACTTTATCTTATGAAATAAGTAAGTCAAAGTTAATGATTATATGTAGATTATTCTGATGCTCTATCTGAGTCCTTCACTAAGGATTTTAGATAGACTTGATAGTCATACTATTAACACATCAACTTATTGCAGTATTGGCATTCATCCAACTCTTTGGATGTCATATGGAAGTTACAGAAGTAGGTCAACTCTTTGACTTTCCTTCTTACTCGGGTCTGACCCATGCTTCCACTATGCTCTCTTAATCTATAAACAACCATTGCTTAAGACTAAGGATCTCTTATGTTAAATTCAAAAGAATTCAATGTAAGAGCATTTCAACATTTATACATGCTTCATTAAATTCATACAATATGAATATTATGAAGCTTCATGAATGACTTGAGTATAGATAGTAGAATGATGACACTCATCATATCTACATTCATCTTAACTCTTGGAGACTTAGGTTCAGGTAGGTATTCAAACATTTTAAATACATCATCTCTTTCGAGCCACCATTCTGCATAATGTAGAGAACCATGTCAATCATGATTAAATGTCTAGAGCACATATGTATGCCATAAAATCTTCTTAGATTTTATAAGGATTATTTGACAATTACGATCATCATCGACATGTCACTTCCAAAGTACACTCGATGAAAGATCAAGACTATAGAGACATACAAACCCTAAGGTGATGTCTTATTGTCTTATTTAATTGTCCTTCCTCATTATGTTGAGGGGACTTGCACACTGCAACCACATACATTATGTGTCCAACTGCAAGTACAATATCTGGATCATGAGTCCAATCCATGATATTTTACTGGTTATTATTGAGTATAACAATGAGTGGGTTTAATGAAGGATAATCTGAAATAAAAAATTTGCATAAGGGTATATATATAATATATACATGTTTTACTTTGATTTAGGAATTTTTATTTCAAAGTTGTATTGCCTTGTCAACACTGAAAGTTCATTCCCTTAATCACTTTCAATGTAAGAGATGTTCTTACCATTATATCTGTAGCAAGATCTGGGATCTCCTTCCTTATCTTTGTTGCATCCCAATAATATGAGAACCTACAACTCGGATAAAAAGAAGCGGGAACACATTCCGCCTTGCAAGTCCAACTTGCATCTCCCAATTCGGTCTTTAACACCCGGGCCCACCACCCCTAAGATGATGTTGACCCGTCATTAATTGAACCAACCGTCAACAGGCTTAATACTCGCTATACGCAATCCAATATCGCCCCAATAATATGAGGACCCGATATTGGGGTCACTACGTATACGGCCTTACTCTTTCGAGAAGCAAAGAACCCGATCCAATTAAATCATATATAGGATCTGTCACTTCGGACAGGCGTCTCCTATATACAACAACTGGCGACGGAATTCTTTGCCTTGATGGGAGACCATGGATGTCACTTATGTGATCGTCCACCTCATATTCAAATTGTATAATTAATTATCGTGAATCATATTCACATAATTAATTCTTCCAAGGGAAATACACATCTATTCATAATAGAGTGTTTATTAGATATAATTAATTTAATCACATTAAATTAGTCATTAATCCAAGCATCAATCAACAAACATGTCTTTTACTTGAATAGTAGGTATATTATAAAAGTACGTATTATTCGAATTTTAATAATTAGAAAAATACACATTGACTTTCTCCGGCATTATACAGTCCCTACCCGCTGTCAAGGCCAGTACCGACGAGAGTGGGACGAACCACATACGTTGCAACCCACGACCCCAATGCTCTCCGACTAGGCACCACATCCGCCTCGGGAAAGGATAATACCAGATAGATCATCATGTACTTTGAGGTGCTTATCGATTTTTCAACCAAAATTATACCATATAATATACATCAAAACAATTTTTGATTATATTATAAGGAGATTTGCTAAACAAATCCCCAATCCTATTCAAGCAAGAGTGTTTTTCATGTAAATGTTGTCCTACAACTATTGTAGGATAAACTATGGTTTTCATGAAATCAATGTTTGTTGATGAACCAATGATCAAGATCAATTATCTTATCATTGTTGTTTAGGAAAATGTCATTCAATGAAATAATTATCTCTTTAAAAATTTCACAAATATTTATCACTAATTATTCCATAAAATTAACAATTAATTTTCATCATGATAATTAAATGACTTATCACAAGCTTCATTATCAAAAAATATTAATTTCCAGCAGTGACCCCCAATCACTAAAATTAACTTATCTTGATCAATTTAAATCCAAAAAATGCAAACTCAGTTTCTAAAGATTTCCTATTTGATTTATTAAAGAACTCAAGTGATAATTCACGCATTTCGAAGCGGATTAAAACCGTAAATATCTCTTTAATCACGTTTAAATCTGCAGTTCCCGCAACAGTAGATATAGGCATATTCAAAAATCCATATCTTGAGAAAATGAAGTCCAAATTTCAAAAACTCAAATACTATGATTTCCTTAATTAATGGGGAACAAAATCCAATTGAAAATTTCGTGTTTAAACATTTTAAAAAGTACTGATAAATTCAATTATACAGTGGTGCGAAAATTGAAATGCAGTAAAAATTTCGCAACCCTTTCAAGAACCAAATCGTCTAAGGTCTATGGATCATATCCAAAACCTTATTCGACCTATGGCTCTGATATCACTTGAAGGATATTGAGTATCCTTAAGCGCATCACGGAAGCGTGTTGATTGCATCGTATGCAATCGGAGCAACTAGTCGCTGGATGCGGTGGAAATTAAAAATTTTAAAACTAAAGATGAAACCACATGATCACGAGAACACTTCTCGGATCGTTTCATCTAACCACAAAGTATAAGGAATACCTCTTGAAGCGTGGTTGTGATCGCGAGATCCCAAACGAGAGATCCTCCTGTCTCAAGTCCGACCCACGAAGAACGCACTTGCGGGCACGATGATGAGTCGCGTCCTTCCCGCAATCTTTGACGAAAAAACAAGCGTCGAGCGAAGGCAAGATGCTCTCCTTCTCAATATGCAAAGTGGACGGCCACTTGAGATTGAGAGAGAGCCTAGTCGAGAGTGAGAGAGAGAGAGAGTAGTAGTCTTCTACAACTCTAGATGATGTACCTTGGAAGGCTACCCTAGCCCTCCTTTTATATTAGTTTAGGATCCAATGGATCTCAATCCATGGGACATATGGATCCAACGGCCAAGCTTGATCCATGTAAAATCAATGTCTATAATTATTATTGGTTAAAACCAACAACATTTATTTTATGATTAAATTAAATATATGTTGCAACATTATCAACACTTTTTTTAATTTAACATAAATAAGTTAGTTGAGAGATTAATCATCATAATAAAATGGAGATAATATTGCCTCCTAAAAACAAGGGGCATCACCCATGACTTTTTCATGGGTGATGCCACCTCATAAATGGTGGCTTTATTTCTCCTTTTTATTATATTACATTATCTCTCAATTATCACAAAAATATCCACCAAATAAATTCCAAATTAATTTGTGAATATTTCAATCATGCCATTGAAAATTATGTGAATCATATTCACTAATTTGTAAATCACATTTTCAATTAATTAATAAATGTGAATCCAATCCACATTTAATAATTAACAAATGTTATTTACATAAATTCTCTCTCTTTAATATATGTATATTATAAATCATATTTACAATACACAAATATTATGGATAATAATATCCACATTCTCTAATCCTTGGTAATTAAATCCCATTTAATTATCTTAGATAATAATTCTCACAATATGAATCATATTCATATTATGCTTGATCATTAATCTTATTTAATCATCAAGTCCTTTTTGCTTGGATATGCATTTCATCAAATGAATTATTCTTGAACCCTTTCAAGAATAATGTGCTTTCTCCATAGATACTTGGAGATAAGGACATGGCGATTGTATTGTTCCATGTATAGTGACTTGGATATTGAGATCTTATCTCAAATCCATATCTTACGAACCTCCCAAAGATGCTTGATTAAATCAAGACCGCAAATCCAATCTTCTCATTGAATCTGAATCTCATTCAGACCAATGTCCAACACTTGGACTAAGATCGGATTGCTTCTCTACTGAAAGGAGTCACTCAAATCCAGATCTGTTTCATCACTCCCTCGGAATGGAAGCGTCATGGATATACAATCGTTTATGATCACATCACCCTCAGGTATTCCCAATACCTGTACATCCTGCATACTGGAAGACCCATGGTCAACCCGAAGATCAAGATCAATTTTACACTGTCTTCTTCAAGGTTTGATCACTTAGTTTCCCATTTGATCATTGGGATTTGGTATCGATCATATACTTTCCAAAAGCATATATCATACCTAGGTCTTGATCATATACTTTCCAAAAGTATATATCAAACCTACAAATTCAGTCAAGCTTCCAAGACGAGACGACCGTGCACGGAATTTGATTATTCCCAATATCTCATGAGTGAGCTCATGTCTTCCGGTTCAGTAATGAACCTGTATGATCCCTTTGAGAGATCGTACTCATATGTCCTTATATGCACACCAGCACGTCGGTGTATAGACCTTGGTTAGGTCATCAACCTATTGGTCTACCAAATGTACATGCTCAGACATATAGCAACACATTTGTCTCCGGTCAGAGGATGCGTGCCTATGCTATGACAGCATTTAACATAGGACTTAGGTTATCTCGATCTCGTTAAGTCAACTCTTTGACCTAACTAATCTGACACCTCCGAATCTCTATTCCTATGCAGAGGACCTGCATCAAGAGGTCGGCCAGATATCAGCCTATGTGAGAATGGATTGCCATCTCCTACTCAGGCTGGAGATCACATCTTAACAATCATTTGACGGTTCTTGATAAGTCCTCAATCTAACTCTTTAGATATTCATCCAAGCACCAGCCTCTATGATTCAATAATTGAATCAACAGCTGTATGATCATTAAGACAGCCATGGTACATAACCCTAATTGTACAGAGGGACCTATTATGCTAATTATTTATTCTTCATTTCAGATCAGGGAATGATATTTGCAATAACATTTATTGCATAATGGCTCGTCGTGGGCTCACATGTCCAACAGGCTCAACTCAGTTGGAGTGGTGAGGAGGTTGGATTTGCCGGTATGAGACGCACACTGGAGGAAACACTTGTCCTCCTCTTGGGAGGGAAGTGCATCCCAATCCGTCCAGTGATGATGAGTTTCGAGGATAGGAAAACGCGGGTTGTGATAAAGCTTCAAAAGAGGGATAGTCTACTGGCTCAAGCGGAAAAACTCCCTATGTAAATGTTGTTGTATATAGTATTCAAAAAATGCAAAAAGCAAAAACTCCAAAAAAGTGAACAGGCTTGTACAAAAATAAAAATGCATGCCGGAGTGTACATATGTGTAAAGTCAAATAAGCAAGCTTGTGCTTCAAAGTCAAAACATGTGAGCTTGCAGCTGGATGACTTGACTACACTGGTCTTGCATCCTAGGATTGGTAGCTACACTGGCTACCATCCATTCTTCTCTTCACCCCCCTCCTCTTGAGCTGGTTGCCACTTGAACTTAGAAGGGAATACCCTGCTCCTTGAGGAATGAGTTGTTGGATTGGGGAATCATTAGGTTGTCGTATTGAAGAAGTCAGTCTCTTTGTCATTCCAGTTGGGCAGAGCCACCATCACTTACACTGTACGAGTCAGATTCATAGTCGTAAGGATTTGCGTATGAGTTGAAGTATTTCTGACCTGGCTATTGAGGAGACTTGAACAGAGTATTGGGATTCTCAAGAACTGTTGGATTTCAAATCCGGCTCTCACTAAGGTTCCGCCTGCACTAAAATTCCAAAGGTTCGACTTAAACTCCAAACTTTGATTTTATGAAGACAAGTTTGATAATCAAATTTAATCCAACTTCTTCTTTTTAATTTCTTTCTTTTTCTTTCTGCACTTATTGCATAAGTGTTTGCTAGGGACTAGCAAAGGTAAAGTATAGGGGGATGATGAAGCCACATTTCATCATCTTCATTCTATCATTTTGGCATCAAAAACCCTGACAAATGCGTGTAAATACCCTTAATTCCCGTATCTTAGTATTCATGCATGTGTATGTAAATAGTGTATAAAGTACTGTATTTAAAGCCAGAATTATCGAATAAATAAAAGAAAAGAAAAATAATAAAATATTGTAAATATTTTATGACCCGAAACCCCAAGACCTAGGCATCCCGATGACTAGGTCGACAAGGAATAAAGTAGGGGGAGATAAGGGCCAAAATACCATAAAAATGCCTTTTATTTTTATTCATTCTTTATTCATTTTGGGACCTATTTTTGGTTCCACTTTTTATACTTCATATAAATAAACTTTGAACATAAAAGTTGTAGATAATTAAATAAAGAAAAATACAAAATTGATTTCACTTGAAAATAATGTAAAGATAAAACGATATGATCTGAATAAGATTCCAGAATCCCAACTTCCCATACCTGTATCTTGCAAATAAAAACTTGAAATGTACCAAACTCACTTTTATTGTATATAATTTTTCATAAGCTATTTAATGGAGGTGGTTTTGTATTTTTCGGAGTTATGGTTTGAAAGTTGAGTTTTGGACCCCTATTGTATACTTGTACAGATTAAAATATTCAATTTATTTATTATTCATTATTTTTATAATTTTATATTTTTATAATTTTATAAATATTATTTATAATATATTTGTACATTAAAATCAGAATAAAAACCTAAATAAAATACAAAATAAAATGCATGTATATACTACGCCTAGGTATAATACCTATATACATACCTATATAATTACTATTTCTATTTTACTAAGTATACAAAACACTTCAGAAAAATAAAATAAAAAAAATTTAAAGTGTATACAAATACTTTATAAATTTATAAAATAATAAACAAAAATAATAAAATTAAATACATAAAATAAAAATAAATTAATAAAATACATAGATATATACATATAAGCCTATAAAAGGTAACTCTTATTTTTACACCTCATAAAAATAATTAAAAATCAGATTAAAATACCTTAGAAAATAACAAATATTTTTCATTTTATAACCTAAAAATAATAAAATCATTTTATATTTTTAAATGATTTTATAAATCTTTTTCCAGGGATTTTTCCTGATTGGTCCATGCCCTAGTTGACCCCGGTCAACTGGTCGTCTCTCCCCATGTGCGTCGTGTCAGACCTCGTTCTTGATCCCATTTCTCGATTTTTTCGAGGTCAAGTCTTTCACCCATTCGTGATGCTTCCTTCTGCTAACTTGTTCCTCGACCATCTCTCATTCGCGCTCAGCGATTGCCTCGAGGATTGGATCACTGTGGTGAACCTGCCTCGCCGTTCTTAGAGCCTCTTCACCATCGGGTCAAACCCCATAAAATGCACCCCCCGACTTCAATTCCAATTTTGAACCCCTCATTCCATAGGTTAGCTCTCGTTCTTGCGCCCAACCGCTCGAGGAAGGTGACAACTTCCTCTCGAGCATGTCAGGCTGGTCGAGCAACACCTGAGGCGGCTCCGCCACCTCCGCCTTTCGCCGGCGTCGAGGTACACTTCCCTTTGGTGTTCAACCGTCGAGGAAGTCTTCTTTATCCCTTTATTTCTTTTGCATTTTCTTCCCCTTAGTCTTAGGATCAAATCCCCCCACAAATCTTCCATTTTCATCCGTCGAATCACGCTCCACATATACCTCGCCGGAGTGCACCTCCGGCCGACCACCGTACACCGCCGTCCACGCACCATCTCCACCTCCGCAGGGTCTAGACAATTTGCCCTGGACCCTCTCACCCTTTCTTGCAGGTCATCGAGTCGTAACGAGCGCCTGGGGGTCATTTTGACCCTCGCCGGAGACACACGAAGCCTCCCAGGTCCGCCGTCGTCTCCAGCGAGCCTCGGCCGTCGTCGAGGTGTTTTGGACCCCTCGGGAGATAGAGGAAGACCACAGGAGTCGCCCGGCCCATTTTGAGCCTTCCGGATCGCCGAAGCACGGAGATCGAGCTCGGGGCAGTTCACCTCGCCAGCGTTCTTCCACGTTCTTCCTCAGCGCCTCCCCACCGTCGGATCGGGTCGCACCTCCAGATTGAACAGCAGTCGTTGGATCATTCGCGTCCATTACAGTCCGATCTACCTGTGAAGATCTGATCGCAGCCGGTCATCGTCGAAGCGTCATCAGTCGTTCATCGTGCGCCACGTGACAAGTGGCATCTCCCCCGTCGTTGGATCGCTAGCTTTAGGTATTTTGCAGTCTCTACCCTGGGCATTTTTGTATATAATAGTTAGTATTAAAGCATTCATCTGCCGTTCAAATATTTTTGTAATATTTACAGTCAAACCCCCGCATTTTCCATTATTGCACTTAAGTCCTATCCACGTCACGTCACGTGTCTGTGCGCGTGAGGGGGCTGGGTATTTTGCACAGGACCCCCTACGGGTTTGGTTATTTCATTTCAGTCCAGCAATTTTGATATTAAGTGTAAAACTTTTGGATATTTTGCATGTGAGCCCCTGGAATTTTTGGAAATTACACTTAGGTCCCGCCCAGGCGCGTGTCTAACACGTGCAGGGTCAGGTATTTTGCAGGTGGCCCTTGGATGTTTGCTTATTTGCACTTATCCCTTACCAGTAGTCTAGTTTCTTGATGTTGTATATATTTATTTCATGCATCTGTAAAACCCCAAAAATTCAACAAAAATTAGTTTAAGCTCCTATTTGCATGCTCATGCACGCCATATTTTTGTATTGCATTTTTATTGCATTTTCATAATTATTAAAAATAAAAAACATGCATTTTCATCACTGTTTGTATTAGAAAATCAATAAAAATTATAAAAACGTTTTGAAAAATTCCAAACAAATTATATTTTGCTTATTTTATCATCTTTTAGTGCCAGTCCAAAACCACTAAAACAATTCAAAACAAAAACCTTAAAAATTAGAAAACTCTTAAAAACTTCATAAAAATCTAAAAAATTCTAGAAAAATCCTAAAAATTCAAACTCAGTTTATGTAGTTTCCTTATTATTGCCTTTATTTTAAAATTAATTTGAGGAATTTTGGATGTTTTTGATTATTTTTATCCCTCATTTTAATTTCAGCCAGTAGGGTAGTTCAATGTTTTCTTGTATTTTTACTTTTAAAAATACCAAAAACATTTAGAAAAATCTCCAAAAATCACAAAAACTTCATAAAATTATAAAAAGATAAAAAACATTTGATTTCCTGATTTTTGAGCATTTTTTTCCAATTTTTATAAATACTCTATCCCTCTCTTCCTTATATTGTGTATATATTCTATTGTTGAAAAAGAAATATAAAAAAATATAAAATATAAAAAGAAAATATAAAATCAGAAAATAAAAAACCAAAATACAAAATTAAAAATTAAAAATTAAAAATAATATATATATAATTAAAAAGACACAAAAAAATCGCATACTTGTAGACAATTAATCACATCACATTTTTAGCATCTTGCTTGTTCTATCATGTTTGCTCCATGAGTTCGACACTCTACATACTTGCACTATACACATTTCTTGTAGAGTTAAAATACATTTGACTCCACATTTGTTTCTCATTGTTTGATTTATATTGTGGGTTCATTGTTGACTTCGATCGGGATTCATTGAGGGTCGTCGCAGCGACACTGTTGTCTCCGCCTTGTGTGAGACATTTAGACCCCGTGAATCTTGGTCAAATCAGGGAGCTAACTTGGCTCCCCTGCCCCATTTCGCCTCGGTTTTTATTTTTATTTTTTTTTGAAATTTTCTTCTGTGGATTTTCATCAGTATATACCTATATTATGTCATTAAAATTTCGTGCGAAATAGAGATTCCTACGGCCTCCATCCAACGGGGTCATTTTTAGTAATTCTTTTACCTTAAAAATGATTGTCTGGATGGAGGCCATAGGGGCCTATATCGTACGAAATTTTAATGACATAATATAGGAATATAATGATGAAATTTCACGGAAGAAATTTTCATAAAAAATAAAAAAAATCGGAAGAAATAAGACGGGGGAGCCAAGTTATATATATATATATATATATATGGATCATATGTGGTTGCCCCCACCTTATTTGGACATTTTTTATTTTTTTGAAAAATATCACCATTTATATTCATCCCTATATCCCTCCTATATACCATTCGAATTTCGTCAGAAACAGAGACTCCTACGGCCTCCATCCAGACAATCATTTTTTAACGGTAACAGAATTTTTTAAATCGACACCATCTCGATGGAGGACGTAGAAGTCTTTGTTTCTAACGAAATTTGAATGACATATAGGAGGGATATAGGGATGAATCATGAAGATATTTTTCAAAAAAATAAAAAAAATCGTCGAAAAATGGGGCGGGGGTAGCCCAATTTTTTGCTCTCTCTCTCTCTCTCTCTCTCTCTCTCTCTATATATATATATATATATATATATGGGAAAAATGGGGCTGCCCCCAGGGAGTAGCCAACTTGGCTACTCCCACCCCTATTTTTCCCTCATTTTTTTATTTTTTTGAAAAATAAAATTTTGTATATTCATCATTATATCACTTCCACATTCTATTAAAATTTCGTCAGAAACAGAGACTCCTAAGCCCTCCATCCAGACGTCATTTTTTTAACAGTCGTAGGATTTTTTAAATCGACCATGTTTGGATGGAGGCCGTAGGAGTCTCTGTTTCTGATGAAATTTTAATAGAATGTGAGAGGGATATAATGATGAATATACAAATTTTTATTTTTCAAAAAAATAAAAATATGAGGGAAAAATAGGGGTGGGAGTAGCCAAGTTGGCTACTCCCTGGGGGCAGCCCCTTTACATACATACATACATACATACATACATACATACATACATACATACATACATACATACATATATATATATATATATATGTAGACACACACGCGCTCGCGCGCAGAGAGAGAGGGGGTAAAATGGGGATGCCCCCATGGGGGGAGCTAACTTGTCTCCCCCGCGTCATTTCACCCGGTTTTTTTTTATTTTTTTTGAAAATTTCTTCCGTTGTTTTTCATCAATATATGCCTATATATCATTAAAATTTCGCGCGAAACATAGACTCCTACGATCTCCATCCAGACGGGGTCGTTTTTAGCAATAATGTTACCGTTAAAAAATTATTGTCTGGATGGAGGTCGTACGAGTATCTCTTTTGCATGAAATTTTAATAACATGATATAGGGATATATTGATGAAAATCCACGGATGAAAATTTCAAAAAAAATAAAAATAAATCGGGCGAAATGGGGCGGGGGAGCCAAGTTAGCTCCCCCCATGGGGAAGCCTTATCACTCCCTTTTTTATTTTTTTTTCAAAATTTCTTCCGTTTATTTTCATCAATATATCTCAATATTTTATCATTTAAATTTCTCGTGAAATATAGACTCTTACTGCTTCCATCCAAATGGGGTCGTTTCTAGCAATTATGTTACCGTTAAAAAATGACTGTCTGGATGGAGGTCGTAGGAGCTTTTGTTTGACACGAAATTTTAATGAAACAATATAGGGATATATTGGTGAAATTTCACGGATATAATTTTCAAAAAAACTGGACGAAATAGGCCGGAGGGAGCTAAGTTAGCTCCCTCACATGGGGCAGTCCCATATATATATATATATATATATATATATATATATATATATATATATATATATATATATATATATATATATATATATATGAGGTAAATGGGGCTGCCCCCAGGGAGTAGCCAACTTGGCTACTCCCACCCCTATTTTTCCCTTATTTTTTTATTTTTTTGGAAAATAAAAATTTGTATATTGATCAATATATCCCTCTCACATTCTATTAAAATTTCGTCAGAAACAGAGACTCCTACGGCCTCCATCCAAACATGGTCGATTTAAAAAATCATGCGACCGTTAAAAAAATGACGTCTGGATGGAGGTCTTAGGAGTCTCTGTTTCTGACGAAATTTTAATAGAATGTGAGAGGGATATAATGATGAATATACAAATTTTTATTTTCCAAAAAAAATAAAAAAATGAGGGAAAATAGGGGTGGGAGTAGCCAAGTTGGCTACTCCCTGGGGGCAGCCCCATTTTACCCTATATATATATATAGAGAGAGAGAGAGAGAGAGAGAGGTAGGTTAATGGGGCTACCCCCAGGGAGTAGCCAACTTGGCTACTCCCACCCCATTTTCCCCCAAAAAATTTTATTTTTTTGAAAAATAAAAATTTGTATATTCATAACTATATCCCTCTAACATTCTATCAAAATTTCGTCAGAAACAATAACTCCTACGGCCTCCATCCAAACATGGTTGATTTATAAAATCCTACGACCGTTAAAAAAATGACGTCTGAATAGACGGCGTAGGAGTCTCTGTTTCTGACGAAATTTTAATAGAATGTTAGAGGGATATAGTGATGAATATACAAATTTTTATTTTCCAAAGAAATGAAAAAATGAGGGAAAAATAGGGGTGGGAGTAGCCAAGTTGGCTACTCCTTGGGGGCAGCTCCATTTTATCCATATATATATATGGGATAAATGGGGCTGCCCCCTAGGGGGAGCTAACTTGGCTCCCCCCGCCCCATTTTCACCAATTTTTTTATTTTTTTTTGAAAATTTCTTCCATGAATATTCATCACTATATCCCTATATTATGCTATTAAAATTTCATGCGAAACAGAGACTCCTACGGCCTCCATCCAGACAGTCATTTTTTAACGGTAACAGGATTTTTTAAATCGACCCCGTTTGGATGAAGGTCGTAGGAGTCTCTGTTTCGCACGAAATTTTAGTAGCATAATATAGGGATTTAATAATGAATTTACACGGTTTTAGATTTCAAAAAAAATAAAAAAATTATGTCAAAAGGGGGCGGGGGGAGCTAAGTTAGCTCCCCCTAGGGGGCATACACATTTTACCCTATATATATATAGGGTAAAATGTGTATGCCCCCTAGGGGGAGCTAACTTAGCTCCCCCCGCCTCTTTTTCACATATTTTTTTTATTTTTTTTGAAATCTAAAACCGTGTAAATTCATTATTAAATCCATATAATATGTCATTAAAATTTTTAATGCGAAACAGAGACTCCTACGACCTCCATCCAAACGGGGTCGATTTAAAAAATCCTGTTGCCGTTAAAAAAATAACTGTCTGGATGGAGGCCGTAGGAGTCTCTGTTTCCCACGAAATTTTTATGACATAATATAGGGATATAGTGATGAATATTCACGGAAAAAAATTTCAAAAAAAATAAAAAATTGAAGAAAATGGGGCGGGGGGAGCTAAGTTAGCTCCCCCTAGGGGGCAGCCCCATTTTCCTCATATATATATATATATATATATGACAAAAGGGATCCTACTCCATGGAGTAGGTAACTTACCTACTCCATTTTCTTCTTTTTCAAAATTTTTTTATTTTTTTGAAAAATGCTTCCATGAATTTTCATAACTATATCGCTCTAATATGTCATTCAAATTTCGTCAGAAACAGAGACTCCTACGGCCTCCATCCAGACAGTCATTTTTTAACGGTCTCAGATTTGCTGTATTTTTTACGTTCTAGATGGAGGTCGTAGGAGTCTCTGTTTCTGACGAAATTTGAATGACATATTACATGAATATAATTATGAAAATCCATGGAAGCATTTTTCAAAAAAAATAAAAAATTTTGAAAAAAAGAGAGTGGAGTAGGTAAGTTACCTACTCCATGGAGTAGGATCTCCTTCCTCTCTCTCTCTCTCTCTCTCTCTCTCTCTCTCTCTATATATATATATATATATATATATAGGAAATTTATCCAATGTGCACAGGGCCCATTTGAGTTTCGGTGCGCACCATTTGTTGGCCATACACGTGTATTACCAATTTAGTAGTTACCTATTTCGAAGGATGTTGTTTTTGGAAGGAGATTAATATGCAAAGCGATGTAACAATAAGTGATATTCTAATTATATCGCGTCCTAAAAAATAGGAAGATCGTTTTTGGAAAGAAAACATTCGAATCGATTATTTCTTGCTGAAAATCGAGATCCAAATGCTCATGTCAGTAATATATATATAATAATCAAGTAAATTGTTGTTGCGAGATCAGTAATATCCAAAACAATGGTTAGTAATATACATTCATTGTATTACATGGTGCAGAATTCGGTAATATATATACAATGGACAAGTAAGTGCTTGTTGTGATGTCAGTAAAACCATAACCAATGGTCAGTAATTTCTATATGTATTACTACTTTGAATAGAAGTCAGTAATTTCGACACAATACTCACATAAATGGTTGTTGTGAGATCAGTAATATCCAAACAACAGTCAGTAATTTACATAACCAATGGTCAGTAATAGCTACTATGAGATCAGTAATAACAAAGTTATGGTCAGTAAGTCATGGGCATTGCTCAAGTAAGTCATGGGCATATCCAATGGTCAGTAATAGCTACTATGAGCTCAGTAATAACAAAGTTATGGTCAGTAAGTCATGGGCATTGCTCAAGTAAGTGCTTGTTGTGATGTCAGTAAAACCATAACCAATTGTCAGTAATAGCTACTATGAGATCAGTAATATCAAAAAAATGATCAGTAATTTACATTTATTACTATCATAGTGTTTGGATCCTTAATCATCCGCGTGGAATCATTTATTTGAATTGTTTCTTTCCAAAACCGTCTTCCAATTTTTAAGGACGTTGTATAATAGGAAATATAGGATTTTTGTAAACTCGTCGTAGCCTATAATTAGAAATATAGTTATGGTTAATACACGTGTAAGGCCTAAAATGAGTGCTCATTGAAACGCTAATGAGCCCTGTGCGCAGTGGATAAGCCCTATATATATATATAGGAGTGATCATGTGAGAGCAAAAAATTGTGAGAGCATTAGAGGAATGATTCTGGACCACATGATTTTGTCTTCTCTCTCCTGGATGAATCATGTGGTCCAGAATCATATGTATATGTGTGTGTATGGGTAAAATGGGGCTGCCCTCATGTGGGGAGTTAACTTGGCTCCTCCGCTCTATTTCACCTACTTTTTTTATTTTTATTTGAAAATTTCTTCCGTGGATTTTCACCAATATATCCCTATATTATGTCATTAAAATTTCGTGCGAAAGAGAGACTTTTTATGGCCTCCATCCAGATGGGGTCGTTTTTAGCAATTTTGTTACCGTTAAAAAATGACTATCTGGATGGAGGCCATATATATGAATCTTTGTTTCGCACGAAATTTTAATGACATAATATAAGGATATAGTGATGAAATTTCACGGAAGAAATTTTCAAAAAAAAATAAAAAACCCGGGTGAAATGGGGCGGGGGAGCCAAGTTTGCTCACCCCAAGGGGCAGCCCCATTTAAGTGGGCTGCCCCCGGGGGAGCTAACTTGGCTCCCCCCGCTCTATTTCGCCCGGTTTTTTTTTTTTTTTTGGAAAATTCTTCCATGGAGTTTTATCACTATATCCCTATATTATGTTATTAAAATTTCGTACGAAACAGAGACTCTTATAGCCTCCATTCAGACAGTTATTTTTTAACGGTAACAGAATTATTAAAATCGACATGTCTATATGGACCCGTAAGAGTTTCTGTTTCGCACGAAATTTTAATGACATAATAGAGGGATATATTGATGAAAATCTACGAAAGTAATTATCAAAAAAATGAGATGAAATGACGCGGGGGGGAGCCAAGTTAGCTCCCATGGGGGCAGCTTTGTGTGTGTGGGGGGGGGGGGGGTAAAATGGGGGAGCTAACTTGGCTCCTCCCGTCCTATTTTGCCGGAGTTTTTTTTGGGAATTTTCTTCTGTAGATTTTCATCAATATATCCTTATATTATGTTATTAAAATTTCGTGCGAATCAAAGACTTCTACGGCCTCCATTCAGCGGGGTCGTTTTTAGTAATTCTGTTACCGTTAAAAAATGACTGTCTGGATGGAGGCCGTAGAGGTCTCTGTTTTGCACGAAATTTTAATGACATGATATAGGGATATAGTGATGAAATTTCATGAAAGAAATTTAAAAAAATAAAAAAAATCAGATGAAATGGCGCAGGGGAGCCAAGTTAGCTCCCCGGAGGGGTATGAGATTAATGGGGCTGCCCCCGTGCCATTTCAGTGCTTTTTTTTATTTTATTCGAAAAATATCGTCATGTATATTCATCCATATATCCCTCCTATATGTCATTCGAATTTCGTCAGAAACAGATACTCCTACGACCTTTATCCAGACAGTCATTTTTTAATGGTAACGGGATTTTTTAAATCGACACCATCTAGATGGAGACCGTAGGAATCTCTGTTTCTGACGAAATTCGAATGGCATATAGGAGGGATATAGTGATGAAACATGGTGATATTTTTCAAAAAAAACGCTGAAATGACGCGGATTTTTAAACCAACCCTGTCTGGATAAATATCGTAGGAGTCTCTATTTTTCAAATCGACCCTGTCTGGATAAAGGTCGTAGGAGTCTCCAGACATCATTTTTTTAACAGTTGCAGGATTTTTTAAATCAACCATGTCTGGATGGAGGCCGTAGTAGTGTCTGTTTCTGACGAAGTTCGAATGACATATAGAAGGGATAAAGGGATGAATATACATGACGATATTTTTCAAAAAAAATAAAAAATTTTGCGCAAAAATGGGGCAGGGCAGCCAACAGCCATGTTGTCGATCATACCCTATTTATATATTTCTTATTGTCTTCTCAAATGATCCTTGCAGAATTTTATATCATTCACGAATTTTATTAGTAACTTTTTTATGGTTTCCCTTAGTATATTTTCCTATTCAAATATGGTATAAAAATTAATCGAACATAGTTAATCTATTCTATCCCGATACATATGCGCCCCTTAATTATTTTTCCAATGTGATTTTATTTTTTTTCTAGATACTTATATAGATACAATACATAGATGAATATGATTTATATATTCTTTTCTGATAAATATAAATAAATATGATTATAATATTTTATCTAAAGTTTTATTAGATGATTTTATAATAATTAATAATTTGACAATTTTATATGTTACCGGTAGATCGGCTTTCTCCCTATCCAAATTCCCTAGTTCTATGTAAACGCCGACTTCCAAGTAAAATCTTCCCGTTCTGATTGCTTGCAAAAGTTGATATTAACATGAATTATGAGAATCGGGGGCAAGAATGCAATCTTTCCAATTGCTAAACGGTGCATTTCCCGCCCTCACTCTCTCACTTCCTCCCTCCCTCCGAAATCTTTTCTTTCTCGCGACTGCGCAAGAAGAGGATTGCCGGAGAGCTTTCTGTTCTTCTCCTTCCAATCGATTTGGCTTCTCCTGTGGTTTGCTCTAACCCTTTTGTTGCAGGGTTCTCTTCCGGGTGCTCGCCATCGTCATCTGGAAACAAGGTTTTTGTATCTTTTCTACTTTTTTCTTGTCTTTGTTGTTGACATGGGACCTGCAGGTGCCCTCTTTGTTGAGAATGGGCGATCGAGATCCAGATGGGCCATGCAGCCGTTCCTATCACGGAAGATCACAACCGGGAAACCAAAGGTAATCTTTTTATACCTTTCCTCGATTGTGTTTCGCAGCTTGCTTCTTTGAGTTTTTAGGGTTTTGGGTATCATCTCCGTCCGTTGGTGTTTCCCGCTAACTGTTCGTTGAAATGCATGTTTATGTCTTCTTAATTTCCTGTGTGTTTTCCTAACCTTTTGCATCTCATCATTCCGTTCATTCTTTTAGGGAGAACTCCACTCTGATTTCTCTGTTTTTTTCGCCCGTTCATAATTTTTACCATTCAATACGCCCGGTGTCGAATTGTTTCAACATCTGTTCGAGTAGCTTTTTAGGTGTCGCATTCTTTTTTGTTTTGAATGAATAGCTAAACCCCTCATTGTTATTTGAATTGCAGTACGACAGGTTCATCCCGAGTAGATCTTCCATGGATATGGAGCTGGCAAAATTCTTGCTGATGCAGACAGAGAAAGAGAATGAGCTGAATAAGGTCGAGCTTTCACCATCTAAAGAGGCTTATAGGAAGAGGCTTGTTGAGATCGTGCTGCAGAACCGCACGCGGATCCTTTCTTTCAACAGCAAGCCAGTCAACGATCACAATCTGCAACATTACGCAGCTGACCATGTCTCTTCCGATGAGTTGAGGTTTTTGAACCGACGTAGATGGATACCTAAGGTACTCATTACGCCACAAAAGTCCCTTCTCAATCGTTCGATCTTTCCCATTATATTTTCTCATTAGTTTTCCGTTGCATATAAAGTCTGCAGAAAGGATGTTAGACGCCCCAGATATTGTGGATGATCACTAGTTGAATCTACTCGATTGGGGAAGTGGCAACGTTTTAGCCATTGCTCTCGGAAACTCCGTATACTTGTGGGATGCTGCGGGTGGCTTGGCTTCTGAGATTATGAATGCGGATGAAGATCATGGTCCTGTTACGAGTGTGAGCTGGGCTCCTGATGGGCAGACAATTGCTATTGGGCTTAGCAACTCTGAGATTCACTTATGGGATTCAACCTCCGCTCGACGACTGAGAACTCTTAAAGGAATACACCAGTCGCGAGTTGGGGCTCTCTCTTGGAACAATCACATCCTGACAACCGGCGGAGCGGATTGTAAGATTACGAATAACAATGTCAGGATTAGATCCCATGTTGTTCAGACGTATGTGGGACATCGAAAGGAAGTTTGTGGACTGAAGTGGTCGGGATCCGGAAGGTCGTTGGCAAGTGGAGGTGATGACAACCTTCTTCACATTTGGGACGTCTCCATGGCATCTTCAACTGCCTCTCAACAAGAACAATGGCTTCACAGATTCGATCATCACAAGGCTGCCGTGAGGGCCCTTGCTTGGTGCCCCTTTCAGAGTAGCCTCCTTGCTTCTGGTGGAGGCGAGAATGATCGGTGCATAAAGTTTTGGAATACTAACACCGGGGATTGTTTGAATTCTGTGGATACCGAGTCCTCCGTGTGCGCGTTGCTGTGGAACAAGAATGAGAGAGAGTTGCTTAGTTCTCACGGTCTTACTCACAACCAGTTGACTCTATGGAGATACCCATCGATGGTTAAGATGGCAGAGCTTATGGGTCATACTTCACGCGTACTTTTCATGTCTCAAAGCCCAGATGGGTGTACGGTGGCATCTGCATCTGGGGACGAGAGACTGCAGCTATGGAATGTGTTTGGAACGCCTGGAAGTCAGAAGCCAACAACAAACACACGGAATGCGGGAAGTGTTTCTGGATTTGACCACATCCGTTGAGGAAGTCCTGATAATGCTGCTAACTTGGACATGATTCTTTTACAACTCTCGATGCTTGCCATTTTGCTATATGTACTTATAGTTTTATGGAATAAAAGAAGTGTTTCTTATCCTGCCACTCTGGTCTGTCTCAATTTCATAGAGTTTATTGTATTGCAGATAAAATACTAGTCATAGAGTCCAAATAGCTTTCTTACTGTATTTGCTTCTCATTGGAGTCCAATACTGGAAACTACTATTCTCTCCTCCAACAAAAATGTGTGATTCGTTTGAAGATGTGGAAATAGGAGAATAGAAAGGGTGTGAAATAAGCCTGCTTCAATTAATGGGTTCCTGTAATGTTTAGCTGCTCGCTACGCCATACGGAATCATTAGAATGTTTTAACTGCTCCCTTCTTCCTACGATGTTTAGCGCTTGGTCATACAGAATCGGTACAAAAGTTCCGCTTTAATTGTTTAACCGTCCGCTTCATCCTACAGGAATTCAGGCTACCATTTGCTCAAACAAAGAGCCTTAGTCCTCGGTGATGAGTTTAATTTCGCTATTCACTGATGAGATGACCCGTTTCTTTGACTGTCAATCTTTCCATTTCAATTCTACGGAATCTACAAATATACTGCATAAAGGCCAATCGTGGGATTTCTCTTGCGCCCGTACGAAGTTCATGTCCCGATGATTCAACTGTTATAAATCATGACTTGCTCATACTCTATGGAATTGGGTCCACGGGATCCCACATACTTTAAATATCTAGCAGAAGAGGAAGCTGAATCCGTTGGTCGAGCTCCTTCTTGGTGGGATTTCTTAGATGGAGAGCTCGGTGCTCTGCCGATGCTCTGTAGGTGCTGGGCTGATGTGCTTCGGAAGGTCGCCGTCCAATAGGTGTTACGCCAAGAACAAGAAAAGAAGGGGGGATGGAGGGGCTCCTGCGATGGTGGGGGATCGAAGCTAAGCTCCTGCCTGTGCGAGGTCGAAGTA
Source organism: Ottelia alismoides (assembly GCA_037367405.1). Taxonomy (NCBI): domain Eukaryota; kingdom Viridiplantae; phylum Streptophyta; class Magnoliopsida; order Alismatales; family Hydrocharitaceae; genus Ottelia; species Ottelia alismoides. The sequence continues at coordinate 98,938 of JAZKJV010003969.1, read as the reverse complement.
GGGAGACCTGATGAAAGAGGAGAAGTAGAGGGGGAGTTCTAATGAAGATGATCAATTGATTCGAACGGGATTTGGGATTTGCGGAGAGGAATCGAAGGGGATGAGGTGGTGATGATGCATAACAGAGAAACTAAAGAACCCAAAATGAATAAAAAATGGAAAGAAGAAGAAGAATGAGGATGATCACATGAAGTGTCACTGGTGTAGACAGAGGGAATAGGATTGTTTGATGGATGATGAGCAGCACAGTTCTATCTCCTGTCTTCGCACGTGAGATCCGGCGAGGAGAAGCTCGAGCTTTACACCGTACATTGAAGTTTCTGCAACAAGGAGCTGGGATCTCCTTGGATCACGCCAAACGGATCCTCGTCATTGCTCAACAGAGATCCTAAGAGCTGTCACCACCTTTGGACCTAGAGCTGGAGAGTTTAGGTAGGAAATGGAAAATACCTCTACACGACGCTAAGGATGGAACTTATATGAGGTGGAAGTAATGGTTGAGAGGGATGGTGAGGGATGGAGGCATTTGATTGGAGAAATGAAGATGGTTTGATGCGGAAGGAAGTTACATGCAAGGGCAATGAACAATGAAGATTTGATGGCAGGTGCATGTAACAGTCGGAGACGAAGGGCTTGACTCGCGGATAGGGTTTTGGTGGGGTTGACAATGATGGAGGGATGTTGGAAGATGATCGAAGAGGCGAGGGAATGTCAGATTAGAGCTGGAGGTGTGGCATGGTCGGGGAGAGACGGAGCTCTGATGGTGGCATGGAGGAAGAGGGTGAAGAGCATGTGCCATTGGATCGACGAGATCCAACAACTGGGAGAGTGCATGCCCGATGCACGTGATGGGGTGAGTGGAGTGGCGCATGAGGTGCACATGTTGGGGATGGAGTATATGGGTTGGATATTGACCGTTGGATCAAACTTGATCCAACGGTTTAGATGGAGGGCACTAAAAGACAGAGTGTGGACCATGGTATGGGGTGCATTGACCTGGGTGTGAGGTGGCCTAATCAAGGTGTGCTAAGTGGTATGAATTGTTGACCACTATGCTGACCTTAATGAGAAAATAAAGAAAATGAGAAATAGGTTTATAAATATAAAAGGTTTATAAATAGGTTTATAAATATGTTTAATGATATATAGGAAGTGAACTGTGCTCTGTCTCCACAAAGATGATGAGATGCATCAGAGTTCATAAAACCTCTTTGAAATGCATGCCCTATGACAACTACTAAGTGCATAAGTTATACATGAGGTATTGGCACGGTAGAGATAGCGATGTCAAAAGGGCCAGAAGGAGCACTAGTGGAGCCATCAACATGAGTCATAATTTACCTAAGATGGGAGATAAGGCAAGGCCTCAAATATCGATTTCGGTCATTGATGAATCAACAATTCATCATTATACTCCTTCATTTTGACTTAACACTAATTCTCATCCTTTAGCAATCTTACATTATATTTTAATATAGTACTATTACAAGGGAACTGGGAGCCTACACCCGACCTTTTTTTCATTATTTTTGGATTTTTAAGGAAATCTTAGGGGGTTTGCTTAATATATTTAGTTAAATATGTTTTCAAGTTTCATACAAAAACAAACATTCCTGATATGTTCATGTAGACGGGATCAATTTCAGCAACTCAAAGACCGTTAAAATTTGATAGTCTTGATGGAGATGATAGAAGTTCCGAATTAAGTTGAATTTGGAATGACACCATGGTAATATATGGTGATATAATTTCCCCAAGGTTTCATTTCATAAAATAAAAAAATAATGAAAAAAAGAGTATGGTGTATGTAGTTATCTAGACCCAGGACGCAATCTCCCTTTTTCCTTATTATAACTTATTTTAACCCAAAATTAATGAGTAACAAAAAAGAGAAAAAGAAAGAAAATATGGGTGTATATATGCAATAAATACAAGCTGATTTTGACCTCGAGAGCAGGTCAAGTATACCTAATCGGCATGGACTAGAACAGTGGGAGCTAAGGTTAATAACCTATAAAAAGATCAAAAATCCGAATTCATAATGTACATATTCACCATATTCATTATGTATATATCTTGTATTATTTTGTTTATCATTAAAACAAACTCAAATAAAAATGGTTTCTTCATGAAACTTGCACATAAAATGTGTTTTATTGCAAAAATAGATCATGTACAGAACTAAAAGGTACAATACTCAAAAAAGTTGTAAAACCAGAATTAAAAGTTTTATATCTACTCCATATGAACTCAAAATGAACCAAACTCACTTTCATTGTGTTTAAATTAAAATAATCTTTAAAATGAGAATGGATTCGTACAATTTGGAGATAAGATATGAAAGTCAGTTGTTTAGGGTGTTAATACACTTGTACAACTGTGTATTTCATGTATGTATTTAATTCTTGATATTTTGTATATATATTATATTTTTAATATTTTGTACAGATTTTATATTTTTTATATAAAATAAAATAAAAATAACAAAATTTAAAAATGATAAAAAATAAATAATCATATTTATTCTGTAGGTATAATATACTTATAGTGTGCATACTTGTATTTATTTATTTCATTAAATGGTTTCTTAAAAATCAAATATATTTAAACGCTTTAAATTATTATGTAAATAATTAGAATATTAGATAGCACGTATTTTTGTAAAAAATATAAAAAAATAAAAATAAGCATACTTAGGAAATTTGTATTTAATACTTGTAAATATAAGTGGCGAAGCCTTCTCCCACTATAAGTAGGGTCGGCTACATGTATTCTAGCTCAAAATCATGTTGAAAGATTCGACTATTTAAGTTATTATTAATTTAAGCTCATTTATTATTTATTCAAGGATAATGACCAAGCCTGACTGAGGGCTTGAGGACGGAGGCAGGCGAAGAAGTGAGGATATCCACTTTGCTTACTAAGCTTCGAGTGAGCGGACAGTTGCGAGGCAGCAGTGCGAAGTGGCAGCAGGTGTCTTTCTTGGCGGAAGTCAGAACCCCCAACTTCACTGTGCTACTAGGGTGCGGATAAAGTGATCATGGAAGCAACTATGAAGTGCAAAGCTGGAAACTTTTATAAGAAGCCGGTTGCGGGAAGTTCGAATATCTGAGACGGATTATTAGCCTCTTTCCCCTACTCGGAGGGCAGTCGTCGTGGGGCGCCTCTGCCCCCCGGTCCAATGCCTCCTTCCTTGCCGCCATTTTCTCCCTCACGGTCGACATCTCATTTTGCTTACTAAACGGAAGCCTCACATCTGCTTTAGGGAGAGAGTACCACACGATGTCAGACTTTTCCTAGCCTCTCTTCGACTCCAGGCTCCAACTTCCTATAATCGCGAGACTACCTGTCTATTCCCCTAGCGTGCCTGATCTGATCCTGGCCTTCGCCTTCTGGATCTGAACCAGCCCTTAGAAACTAGATATATATAAGGGCTAAGCCGGGTCGAAGTTCACCTGATTAGCATTTCTCAGATCCCCCTCAGGTCTCCGGTGCACAGATAGGCTCTTGCCAGTAGCTTTAGGGCAAAGAGAAAGTGATGGTGTGGGGTGGAGGTGCACACATCACTGATGAACCAGAAAGCAGAGCGGCTAAACGGACCCCTCTCTCTCGATTGGTTGTCAGTCTTTTTAATATTTATTTTGAGTTATTTAATTTTCCTAATTCGTTATTAGCCCAGGTCGGGTTTATTGACCCGACCCGGTCAACCCCCCCCCTCCACCTTCTCAAACCCGGTCCAACCATCCAACCTGCCTCAGTCTCCAAATTCTCCAGATTGATTCCTCGACCCATTTGACCCAATTTCCTGACACGAATAACTACCTCTAGTCAGGGTCCTTATCCATATATTTTTCGGATGATTAACCTCTGCTCATGTGCTCCATCTCCGTTCAAATTTCACCTCCCCGTCGCCTATAAATTGAGATCCCATGTCCCATTTTGGAGGTTGATCTTCTTTAATCCTATTCCCTGAACTGGAAGTAATCATGAAGAAGACTTGGTGACAGGAGCCTTCTTCGATTGAGCAGGAGTACGTGAGAGAATATCGAGGTGAGATTCGTCACTGGCAGAGCTCTACTTTGTCATGCTCAAGCTTCCAGTACATGTAGGTACCTTTCGAGGAACAAATCTCATTTCCTTTCATTGCAATTTTTCACTTAATTTCCAATTATTGTAGCCTTAATTCTCTTGTAATTTCATTTTAATTCATTTGATTTCAAATACATCAACAGTGTTTGTAGATCTGATCTCTGATCCTCGTGATCGTAGGACCTCTTCTATGTTGATGTTCGACCAGATTGATCCATCACTCCATAACATAACGATTGTCCACTTCTTCACTATTCCTCTCCCTTAATCGGTTCATCCTCATCTCATATCGCAAATGAGGAATCCAATCTCCAATTCCATCACACGCTAGAGATCACTCATCCAACCCACTTTTTTCATCTTGTATTAGCTTAATAATATCCAATCGAGGTCAGTGAACCCTCGAGCTCCTACAATAACTTGCATGCCTAAATCTGGAGTTAGATCTGGACTATCTAGAGCTCCATCACCACCTAGAGAAGAGTGGCATGATTAGGTCCATCTTAGTGAGAATTGGATATTGATTTGACCTCAGATCAACATGGATTTGGAGGAGGAATCGTTTGGACCTACTATATCTTTGTTCAGTTGCTTATAGCCTCAGATCTGTTAGATCAAAGTTCAAGGGAAGAGACCTTCATCTATGTTCTTCCAACAACCTTCAGAACCGTCCGATAAAAAACGAAGGCCTCTATATTGCATCAATGCAGTTCATTATCACCCAAATTTAGATTGCCCGATCAGATCTGCAAGGAGCAATCTCAATCATTCATCGCTCCAATGCCAACACGTACATCACATGCTTTCTTGGTGATTTTTCATTCTTCCTAATTGCAAGTGTCAATAATTGCAAACAAGTCATGTGCATGTATATAAGCTCTGAAATAATTGTTGAATCGCCCCTATTATTTGTTTTATTTTCATTTAAGTCCATTTTGCTTGAGTTCACGTGATATGTCACGTGTATTGCAACACAAATACATACTTTATCCTGAAAAACTATAGTTGTTAATAAATTTGTAAAAACTATTGAATAGTTGCATTTAAGTCATGTTGAATAGAACTCACATCCGTATACATGCTACTTTGTTCGATTATTTGTGAATTTGAACATGGAATTTATTATTGTTAATGATTGAATGCAAATTTTTAATTAATTTTATTTAAGTCTCAGTCAGTTCTGACCGTGTGTGCCTTTGGAATATTGGCATATTTTCACTGGAACTCGTTAATTTGTTAATAAATGCTTAATGGGTTTCTATTAACTGTGTTTAGATCCCTGTAAAGCAATCTATAATTTCATTGATTATTTTGTTTGGTGTAACTATCTCTTGTTATCAAAAAATCTACAAAAATTAGGATAATTACCTAAAAACCTCATCTAATTCCAGTAATTCTAGTTTGCAAAATTTCTTTGTTTTTTTTTAAAACAGGTCAATTTGCACTATTTGATATTTAAAAATATATAAAAATTAGAAAATTATTTAAAAAATTCCAAAAATGTTTCCATACCTTATTCCTATTTTATTTTATCATATGTACAAAAATCAAACAAAAATACAAACATAAAACTTTAAAAATTCAAATATTCTCAAAACCTTATAAAAATCATATAAAAATAAAAAAAATACATTACTGGACACGTTTTAAAGCTTAATAAAAAATACATCACTGGATAATTAATTTATTTTCTAATTTTTAATTTATTTCACCTATTTTAAAAATGCAAAAAATCTTTTATTTCATTTTTGTATATATCTTATTCATTAATTGATTTTAAAAATTAAAATACATAAATCCCTTTACAATCAGATAAGCCCAAAATCCAGAGATATACTCTTGGGAATCTGGCTTCTACAACTACGGATGCTCGAACCTAAATCAGGATAATGAGTGAGAACCCTCACAACTATTGGGACAATGGGGTGTGGTCAGAGCACAAGTGAGAGAGGGAGAAAACTGGCACCAACTGTAAGCACTCCATCACATCCACCGCTAAGAGGATTGATCAATATGAAACCTTGAGGTTGAATTCCTCGGTTTAGATTAAATATTAGGCCATTCACATATATTAAGGTCCTTTTGTATATCAGCTTGCAGTTAAATAACCGCTCAACAATATTATATTAAAATAAACTAAGTACACAGTATGTAACTGAGGATGATCAAAGGAAGAGACATGATTATGGCCAGTTTCGCAACAAGTACTCAATTAATGCATATATAACATATCAAAATCCACAAATATGGGGGGCATGGTCCCTTCAATTATCTACATGGTTCCGCCTCTGTCTCTACCAATGATTAATTCGTTCTGAACGAAAAATATCAATATATCATGTCCCGACCCTGAAAGAACGTATCATCCCATATCTTCGAATAAAAGATTTAAATGAATCAAATATGAGCAAACTCACATAGGTTTGGTTTGATAGATTTGGTAGATGCGAGTTCATTTAAATTCAATAGTACAAAGATTGTGTTCATGTTCAGTTTGGTTCGATAGATATTGAGTTAGGGGATAAAATTCTCAACAATGTTTATCAAATTTACTTAGACTCAAGTTCTTTGATGTATTTAAAATGTGACTAGGATATGTACGATCAATGAGCCCTAAGAAATGAACTTTCATAATTTCAATCCATCAATCGTACATGCATGCATATGTGCACACAAATCCATCTACAAATCTCCTTTTGTGAACTACCATGCAAATTGATAGATGTTAAAGCTATTAAGTGTTTTTCTAAAGAAGTCTTCGAAAGCATTACAAAGTGAAGATGCAATCTTTATTGTGTATACCTATACATAAAGATTTCAGTAATGCTTATATTATATTTATGAGTTTTTTAGGAATCTTTGGAAGACATATTAGAAAAGAGCAACGCGGTTAGATGATTATATTCAGTTCACGTTTAAGGTTAAGATAGCCTTACTTTATTTGTTATACTTTTTATTCATAATTACTTCCTTGAGATTGCTTGTATACCTAGGGATGTCAATGGATAGCGTTTTAGTATTTCCCAACCCCGTGATCATTTATAAAACTACTATACAAACTCATCCATTTTATTAAATAAGTAGTTCAAAATGGATCCCCATTTGTACTACGAGTTTCCATGTACCCAATGGATATCTATATATCTTATATATAATCAAATTCTAAACTAACTATCATACACTATATTCTCACAAAAAGCTGGTAAAACCAAATTATACATAAACTTCACACAAAACATCAAACATATAGTTAATATGAAATTAATCAAAGATATAACTTATTTCAAGACACTAGAGATGTATATTACAATAGATATTGAAGATACACTATGTGTTTGATACATAGTTTGTGAAAAGTACATAATACGTAAAGTCAATACTGGGACGTTATGTTTACGCCAAGATATGTGCATGGAATATTATATGTTTATATTAATTGTATTATTTGCCTTTGTTGGATTAATATGTATGTATGTATGTATGTATGTATGTCCGAGATATAGAGTTATAAAAAGATGGTCGAATCTTAATCAGTGAATGGATGAGACAAATAGAACGAGACCTTTGTGTGTTAGGTTTGACTGTTTTATGAATAAGGTGAAACACATAAACACACGTACACATGTGTACAAGAATACATGTGAGTGCGGGTTTCGGGCGAGTTCAAGTTCAGACACCCATAAGACAATCTCAAACATGAACCCACACTTACATGAGTAGTAAGTTTCAACCTCAAATTCACCACCAATTAAATGGACTGATTTTAGGTAGGGATGCAAATGGACGGATATAGGTGTGAATATAGGTGCTACCATATCTTTATGTGTTTGAAAATCCAGATATGGATATAGAAACATATACATTGTGGATCTAACAAATGCAAATTGTATCTTTAAATACAATATGGATATGGAAATAAATAATCACAATTCAGATACCAATATTTAATAAATGGAAACAAATTATCCCATAGACAATAAATACTTTCTTACGAATTCATTAAGTAGGATTGTTTTTGTAAAGTTGAAAGTACTAGCTAATTAAATCAAAATTATTAACAACAAAGACAAATAAATAAATAAAATAAAATAAGAAATAATAGTATACTAAATTAAATATCATGTATAATAAATGATTAAATAATATAAAGATCTATATTTTTCTTCCCAAATTTGAAGATGACGCGGGATGCAATATGTTGCAACTAATCCTATAACATATTCAGAGATATACACACAAGTTGATGTGTGTATATACAATATACACACATATTCAGAAATGTGGATATCCATATCCACATCTATCAAAAATATGTAACTATATTTGTATCCATATCCTTGAAAAACTGAAAACAATATCCATATCAATAAAAAAATAAAACTCGTTTTTTCATATTCTTATCAATATCCACTGAAATAAAAATTTCTCATCCACGCCTGCATAAAAATAGATACGACAATGGATCGATATAGATATAGGGTCGATGATGGATGCATAAAAATAAAATAAAATAATTGACAAAGATTATAGGTATAATGCCTATTCCTTAAGGGCCTGTTCGTTTGGAGAATAGGCCCTGGAATAAGGGGCCTATTCTCCATTCGACACGGTTTCCCGTGGTACGATTATTCATACTCATTCCATCTTATTTCAATCTTATTTCTATCTTTATTCCACCTTACCTACCTTCATTTAACCTTATTCTTCTTATTCCTATTCTCCAGCCGAACAAAGAATAGATCCTTGTTCTGACCCTAATGAAGAGTTTGACTCCTTATCCGAGCACCACCATGAAAGGGAATTTGTCAAACCTTTATTCCCGCATCCTCCTCCCGTCCTCCGCGTTTCCGTCATGGCCATGGAACTCCGCATCCTTTCCCACTCCCACTCCCACTCCCAAACCCTAATCCCCAAATCCCACCCACCCCATTCCCGTCAGCGCCTCGATCTCTCCCTCTCCATCGCCCTGTGCGATCGGATCGGCAAGATGGTGTCCGCTTTCGACACCTCGACCCCTCTTGCCAGAGCGGAGACCAGGCCGAGCTCGTCGTACACCGACCCGGCAATGCTGGAGCCGAAGTACGATCGCGTGCTTTACTGCAGGTAGCTCATCTCAGGTATGCATGTTGCAGCTCAAAAGGCGCAATCTTTTCGTTATTTTTTGATGTGATCGAGAAAAGAATTGGTTTTCATGCATATGGGCTAATTTTAGCCATTTTGTACCTTTGTGATTGTTTTGTTTAGATGGGATCAAATGGGGGCATTGGGAGATGTCGAGTAAGATATGACTATGGTTGAGTAGATGCGATAGTCTTTTTGAAGTACATGCAGGTTAGATCGCGTTTGTCGAGTTCATGTTGCAGTCGGTGTTGCGTAAAGATTAGATCGTTCTTGTGCTTCTTGGGTAACGCCCGCTAATCTGTAATTTTATGATTGTTGTATTCAGGGGCGGACCTATGCTTTGTGCAGGTGGGGCAGGTGCCCCCCTAAGTTTTTGCAGCCCTTCTAACTTCCATCTTTTGTGTCCCAATAAAACCGATTTAATTTACATTTGTGCCCCTTTCTATTGAAGTCTTTAAGGTTGAAGCCACAGTGTCACTTCGTTCTTGTACTTCTTCCGTCGTCACTCCATCCCGCCCCCCTCATTGTGCATCGGTTGTTGTCGTCCGATTGCCTTACGAACCTGCACCTCCGCCTTCAGCACCGCTATACCATCCCCTTCTCGAAGATAATGTGCCCGGCTCTCTTGTTAATCCATTGTACCCTCCTCCCTCTCGAGCGCACCGTGCTCCTAACTCCCTTGCATACCTGCTACGGTTACACCCCCACCTCTGTCGCAGCTCAGGAACCAATTTTCATCTTGCTCGCATGAATGGCTCCCCAGTCCCCACCGTTGCAAGTTTTTGTATTGTGCTCAAGTATAGGTAACCATATCAAGTTGCTTCGATGTATATAGTTGAAATAAAGGAAATTCTGTGTCAGTTTTTATACCATATCAAGTTGCATCAACGCATATATTCGTAAGTTTTTTGTCTGATCAGAATTGCATTTTGTCTGATGGGAACTGCATGCACCATTATACATCCCTCAAATGATACTGTAGGCACAAATTTAGAGCAGCAATCTCTTGTCATCAACATGGCAGCTCTACCCCCCATGCGCGACTCTTGTCATCGATCTGCTAATCTATCTCAAGATCCAAGGGTATTATTTATAACCTGACACTTCTACACAGTCACATCCTTCTTTGCCTCCATTATCACTTCTTGACATTTATCACTGGGATAACCATCTCGTCGGCCACTCTCATTTCTCAATGTTTGCATCTCTTCGCCTTTGTAACCAGGGCTTTCAAGCATTTGGTATGAGTACCTTAACTTTTCCACTTTATCTGCCATATTTTCAATACCAATATTGTTTGCTTCCAGCTAAAATCCACATCCATTTTGAGCGCATTTGGTATAATGTTATGAAGCTATCCCCTTTATTTACTCGGTTGACAATACTAATATAGTCCGCCTCCAGATGAAATCCACATATAAGTTGAACCTTAAAACATATAATGACAAGGGATATTTTTCTTCATTCACAAATAAATTTATTTATTGAGAAATTTGTTTCTTGATATACCACAATACATGAATATTTACTTTGTTTTATGAAATGTGAAATGGAGGTAGAATACGACATATAGATGCAGTGAATACAATTCAAAAGAACTCTAATCATATCTTGAAGAGCATGTGATCAAAAGAAAAACTACCATCTTATATCCCACGATTAAATGATGATGGTAACACTACAAGGAAAACACGTTGTGGTTACATATCTATGCCCACGGATGTGGGGTTTGTGACAACGGAATTGGGCTTTGGCCACAACACCTCGTGGCTAGTAGCCGTAGCTACAAGTCTCGTCGCGAGAGTTTTCTAACCATGAATATGTCGTGGCCACTACAAGTGACCACAAAACTTGTCGTGGCCACAACTCTTGTATGAAGACTTTGGCCATGAAATTATCGTGGTCACAAGTTTCCATAGCCACATTCGGTGGCCACAACTCATTTTTCTTGTAGTGTAAGGGAAAAAATATCCATAAATATTTTTAGATGGATTTTGTCACATTGGAGTCTCCTGGTGATATTTGGGGGAGGGGCATAGAGAATATTATGTAGTAAATGTATATTTTTCTCTATTTTAATTTTTTTTATTTTCATGATAACCTCTTATGTAATTTACCCATGGGCCTTCTCTATATAAGAGAGCCTAGGGTTCTATGGAATAGACCATGTAAGGAAATATCACGATATATCGCCGATATATCGATATCGACAATTCGACATGGGACCGATATGGGCACCGATATGACGATATATACCGATTTACAGGCATTTTCTTCATAAAAGCTCGTCGATATGAGCAATATTTCAACGATATATCGTTGAAATATCGTATCGATACGACCTTCCATGGAATAGACGGATTACTCATTTCCACCAACATGGTATCAGAGTCAAAACCCTAACCTTAACCCTAAAGCCCTAACACCGCCGCCCCCGATCTCTCCATCTCTCGGCGCCGTCGTCGCTCCTCACCATAGGGAGCAGCTGCCTCCTCCCTCCATACCGGCCCCCTCCTCGCCGCCGGTACCCCACCCCCGTCGCCTCCTCCTTCGCTGCCGACCACCTCCTCGTCATCTCTCCGCCGATCCCCTCTTCAACGTAGGGGACCTCCACAGTCGGGTCCCCTTCCCTTCGACGCCGATGCTCTGTCTTCTGTCGACTTCTCTCTCCATGGATTTGAGTGCGTAAAGTCTACATATGCACTCAAATCCTATCAAGTTTATGTAGACACTTATTTCTTGTCTACAATCCCTAGTTCTTCGTCTCCGGTGACATGTCAGAAAACAAAGTCGATATACTCTTCGTAGGCGCATTCAAAAGCCCAACGCCAATAGTCAAGATGGATAGGACGAACTATGAGTTCTGGGCGATGCAATTCATGAGTCTCATGAAGTCGAACGGTAAGAAGCATATTCTTACCGAGGAAGAGCCGACAGAGAAGATTGGGATCTATAACTCTTGGGAGGTTGATGATTTGTATACCAAGGTTTGGCTATCAGGCACGTTGTCGATGGAGATTTCCAATGACGTCCTCCATTAGCCCACTGCTAAGGCGATGTGGGATATCCTGGCTGCCACATATTCACAGGTGCGGAACGAGATCAAGATGTTATAGCTCCAACATGACATTTTCACGATGAAGCAGAATGCGCGACCACTTCATTCTTTGTATACATCCTTACGGGGGATGTTTGAGAAACTATATAGCACTATACCCCTCACGGCTAGCCTTGAGAAACAGAAGACCATCAGGAATACTACCATGGTGGGGGTACTACTAGCAGCACTTGATCCTGTGTATGAGGCAACCAGATCTCAGATACTTGCCGATGCTACCATCCCTCCTATGGAGGAAGTTTACCGAAGGCTTAGCCGCGTCTCTGCTTCTTCCAGCACTTCTACTCCACCACCTTCGGTGATGGCTGTGTCGCAAGGGAGAGGTGGTCAATCTTCCTTTCATGGACATGGACCTCATGGCCGAGGAGGTCGTTTTCGCCAACCATGCACTTTCTGCCATCGCACGGGTCACTCTGAGGATACATGCTATTCTAAGCATGGGTTTCCAGCATCGGCGCATGTAGCTGAGCATGTTACATCTCGTTGGCATCCACTTCAAATCATCGGTTTGAGGAGCTTTTGGCGTGATTGCGTGATATTATGCCTCAACCATCTATAGATTCTCCAAGAGGATCTTCAGATATTACTGCTTCAGCATCTGCCAGTACTTCTGCCGCTGCCAGTACCTCAGGTAGTGCTTCTGCTTTTACATCATGTCATGATCTCTCATATTGGATTAAGGACTCCGACACAACCCATCATTTCTGCCGTGATAGAGATAGACTTGAGTCATACAGAGACATTCACCGGGATGCTCAGTGCTCATAGCTGATGGGACTCATCCTCCATCGTTGGACTGGGGGAGATCACCTTGTCATCGTCCATGCATTTACAGAATGTTCTACATGCTCCTGAGTTTTCCATGAATCTACTGTCTACTAGTCAGATTACGAAGGATTTGTACTGTCCCACTATATTTGACCCATCTTTTATTTTTCAGGACATACTAACGGGCAGGGTGATTGGATGTGGCTCTGAGTAGAGTGGTCTCTATCGTCTGGTTCGGAATTCGTTTGGTGGTGTCTCTTCCTACTCAGCCAGAGCAGTCACTCTGTACACCTGACATCTACGCTTTGGTCACCTCCCGCTTCAAAAGATGCGTCATCTCTTGCCTCAGATCTCTCCAAGTTCATCATTTTGATGTGAAGCCTGACAATTGGGAAAGCATCATCGTGCTAGCTTCCCTAGTCATCAGTGTCGGAGCAGTACCTCCCCTTTCGAATTATTTCATGTTAATATTTGGGGTCCGAGTCGTATCATCAGGGACACATGTTCTATCTTGTAGTAGTTGATGACTTCTCTCGTGTATCGTGGATATTTCTTTTAAAGAATAAATATTAAGCAGGGGATGTTATTAGAAATCTTATCATTGACTGCAGAATGTATTTTCCTCTTCTGTCAAATATTTTTGTATGGATAATACGTTGGAATTCTGCACTCGCTCTCTCTCTCTCTCTCATTTCTTTTCGTCCAAAGGTATTATTTATCAAACCATTTGTGCTTACACATCAACAAAACAGAGTGGCAGAGCGAAAACATCGTCATCTCCTTGATATCACTCAAATCCTCCTTATCCAGAGTTGTGCGCCTATCACTTTTTGGGGGGATATTGTCCTTACGACATGCTACCTTGTCATTCGTATGCTGTCCTCTGTACTCGGTGAGAAAATTCTTCTTTTTGTTATTTTTTCAGAGAAGGAATTGTTTTCTCTTACCCCTCATGTCTTTGATGCTGTTGCTTTTGTTCACCACTTATATCCTGGACTTGACAAACTCTCATCTAGAGCTGTCAAGTGTGCCTTTGTGGGTTACTCTCGAACTCAAAAGGGTTACCATTGTTATGACCCTATCAACAGGAAATATTTTGTCAGTACTTATGTTACATTTTTTGAGTCCGTTATGTACTTCTCCCCTGCAGGTGACAGGTTGGCTCCTTCCACATCTAATGATGACGTCTATGTTCCTCCTCCTAGCATGAGTCCACCTTTGTCCATTCTTGTCCCGGTTGTCACGCCACCTTCATCTCCATCACCACTACCACCACCACCACCACGACCACCTATCCTGCCATTACCTAAATTCTATACACGTCGGTCAGGTCCTACTCAGGTGCCACGTCAATCATCCATCACGCCTCAGATATGTTCAGATGCTATTACTAATGATGGGTCGGATAGTGTGCCTGTACAGGATTCTTCTTTGCAGGAGGAGTGTGCACCATCGAGTATAATGGACAATGATCTTGATGTCCCTATTGCTATTCGGGAGCAGAAACGGACTTGTGCGTCTTATCCCTTTGCTTCCTAGGTTTCCTTTCATTGTCTCACAGGAGACTTCCAGAGATTTGTTGTGGCTTTGTCTTCTGTGGAGATACCAATAAATTATCAGGATGCTATGAAAATTGACTGCTGGAGAAGTAGTTCCTCCTGTAGGGCGGACTGCAAGCGGGATGGACGACGCAACTGGAGGGGGTGCGTGGGTTCCTGTTCGGAAGCGGAGGGAGACTCGTAACATACGAGGCTCTACTGTTCCACGACGTTCCTTTCGCAACCCTTTATTTCAGTCGGTATTCAGTCGGTGGAGGGAGGACCTTTTTGATCTCGTGGCTGAATCCAAGTTGCGAAACTGCCTCTCTGTGGCTCTCAGGCGGTGGAACGGGGGAGCCTGCCTTCGAGTCACCAACGTCTATGGCCCTTCTAGCGGTGATGGTAAGACGTTGGCCGAGGAGCTCGAGCAGCTGGGGCACGACTTCGATGGGGAGGAGTAGGTTATGGGGGGGACCTGAATCTGACTCTCGTGGCTGATGATCGGCCGCATGGCCTTGGTGGCCGGGACCAGGGATCTGAGGCTTTTCGGCGGGTAATGCACAACCTGGGCCTGTTAATTTTTGATGCCGCTGGCTGCAAATACACTTGACACAATGATGCAAATCGAAGATTCGGCGACGGCTAAAAATAATTTTATATCGGTGGATTTTTGGTAGAAGAAATTGGAGGGGTTGAGGAGAGAAGCACGTCGGTTGCGCGAGATTCGAGGAGGAAGAACCGCGAAGATCGCGTGGGAGGAAGAGAGGGAGATAATGCAAATTAAGAGAGAGGGAGATAAAATGATGCAAATTGGAGGGATTGAACGCTCTGATACCAAATGATGCAAATTCAAAATTGGCGCGACGTCAAAAATTAAATATTTGAACGGTGGTTTTCGATGGTAGAGAAATAGAGAGGTTGAGAAAAGAAACTCGTCGGGAACACGAGGGACTAGGGAGGAAGAACGTGAACATCACGCGTGGGGAAAGAGAGAGAGAAGGAGATAGAGAATAAATCTCAATTTTTCATAATAACTGAACTAACTAAAACTCCAGTCTATCATCCCTTTATATAGGAGGGATGAGATCACAAAAAAAGAAACTCAATTCAAATTACAAACTAATTATCCTAATTTGACTCTAACCAATTAAACGACTAATTTCGAAATTCAAATCTATAACTAATTAATTGAGATCACAGGCGATCTCGTTTATTTAATTAAAAATACGACGACTCAAATAAACGTAAATAAAATTAGATAAAAATCTCGACGACTCAAATAAATGTAAATAAAAATGTGGCCCTATCTTTCTGTTCCACGCTGCATCAACTCTCCTCCACTTTTAAAAATTCGTCTCTTGACGAATTGTTGGACCTTCGTTCTGACGGTGGAGATTCTGGAGAATCCTATCTTGATTGGTTGAGCACAAATCCTCAATTTTGCTCCTTTTCCATGTTACGTTTGTAGAGTCTTTCTGCTGAGGGTATGGATGCAAATGTTCTACCCCTTCACTTATAATGCCTCTATAACATAGTTTAACCTTCACTTGGCCCTTTAAGTAAAAACTGTTGTCAGGGGGGACCTGCTTGTAATTTATCCAAAGTATCTCATCCCTCATTTGAGGGGATTCGGCAGGAGGGAGCTCCTCAATTCCTGTTAGGGTTTCATGCCTCCAGGATAAAAGGTAGCGGCGGTGGCGGTCTGGGTCAGGAGGCCGTGAGCGCCTACAGCACCGTGGCCAAGGAGGCTTGGGGCATCGTCGAGGAAGGTGGTGGTGTTTGGGGGGAGGCGGAGGCGCTGGAATTCGCGCGCGAGGAGGGTGCGGGCTTGCGATGGTCGAAGGCGAGGCGAAGTAGCTGGGATGGGGAAGCGGGGGCACGTGGGTTGGCACGCGGGAGGGGTGCGATCTGCGCAGGGAGGGGAGGGAGGATGGCGGCGTGGGGACTGGGGTTTTTGCTGGGTCCGCTGGGGGCGAGGGGGAGATCGCGGGGGGGGGGGGGGAATAGTAGGTGGGGAAGGCGTTGGCGGAGCTGGGAGTCGCCGGGGAGGAGAATGGCGAGGGTGGCGCGCGGAGGGAGTATTAATGGGAGGGGTGTGGCTGAGAGGGTGGCTGGGCTGCGAAATGGTGGGAAGAGGCGGGGGCGCAAGGGTGAGCGCGCGGAGGTGTGGCTCCCCGATGGCAGGGATGGCAAGGTTGAGGTGGCGGAAGGCGGGGTGCTGGGTAAGGCAGGCAGTAGGGAATAACAGCAAGGGAGGCGTTGGGGGGCTCACCATGGGTGTGGTGAGGGCGAGGTCGGGCTGCAACGGGGCTGAAACCATGGTCGGGGGCGATATTGGCGATGGTCGTTGATCTGAAGCAGTCTGGACAGCGATCGAATCTTCCTCCACAACGAGGCTTTCTTCGTCAAAACTCGGGACAACGACTTCGGTGGTTGGAGGCCTTGATTGGGCAATGCGTAGAGTCGCGAAATCGTCCATAAGTTCTCGAAAATAGGAGTGGAATGTGGTTTGGAAATCACGTAGCATGCGCATCGTTTCCTTATTGTAGGCGTCGAAGTTCAGATGAACGATGGTCTCTTGATGCATGTCGGTGCGAACGTCTGGACGGATCGTCAGATCGTGAGGGCGATCTGTAGGCCATGCTCTGATACCAAATGATGCAAATCGAAGATTCGGCGACGGCTAAGAATAATTTTATATCGGTGGATTTTTTTGGTAGAAGAAATTGGAGGGGTTGAGGAGAGAAGCACGCCGGTTGCACGAGATTCGAGGAGGAAGAATCATGAAGATCGCATGGGAGGAAGAGAGAGAGATAAGAGAGAGGGGGATAATGCAAATTAAGAGAGAGGGAGATAATATGATGCAAATTGCGCGACGTCGAAAATTAAATATTTGAACGGTGGTTTTCGGTGGTAAAGAAATAGAGAGGTTGAGAAAAGAAACTCGTCGGGAACACGAGGGACTAGGGAGGAAGAACGTGAAGATCACGCGTGGGGAAAGAGAGAGAAGGAGATAGAGAATAAATCTCAATTTTTCATAATAACTGAACTGATTAAAACTCTAGCCTATCATCCCTTTATATAGGAGGGATGAGATCACAAAAATAGAATCTCAATTCAAATTACAAACTAATTATCCTAATTTAACTCTAACCAATTAACCGACTAATTTCGAAATTCAAATCTATAACTAATTAATTGAGATCACATGCGATCTCATTTATTTAATTAAAAATACAACAACTCAAATAAACGTTAATAAAATTAGATAAAAATTTCGACGACTCAAATAAACATAAATCAAAATGTGGCCCTATCTTTCTGCTCCACGCTGCATCACACAATGTGCGTTCTAGGTCGAGATTGGATCACTTCCTTTTGTCACCGCAGATGGTGGGCCGTTTCCCTCTAGCAAGTGCTTGGGCCTTGCCGCAGGCACGGTCGGATGACACTCCAATCCTTTGGTCCTCGGAGGAGGATACAAAGGGTAGATTCTGCTTCAGGTTTGAGAAAAACTGGCTCCTTGAGCATGGTTTCAGGGTCTTGATATCAGAGACTTGGAGTGCGACTCAGGTGGAGGGTTCCGCTATTGGCAGATTCACGGCCAAGCTTCGTCACCTGCGCTCCGTCCTCATGGCTTTTGGGCGGGATGTGAGGGCGAGGAGAAAGTCCTCTAGACTGGAGGCTCAGACGGTTGTGTCCCGCTTGGATTCTCTAGAGGATGATCGAGGGCTATCTGCGGAGGAGAGAGCGGAGAGGGACACATGCTTGGCGGCCTTGCTACTGGAGGATCAGAAGGAGGAGGTGGAGTGGCATCAGCGGTCTCGGCAGCGCTGGCTCAGGGAAGGCGACGCAAACACACGTTTCTTCCATTCGACGACTTCGGGACGAAGGCGGATGAACTTCTTGGAGGAATTAGAGATGGGAGGGGAACGCTTTCGGGGAAGGCGGAGATTGGGAAGGCATTGAGAGATCACTTCGCTGAGGTATCTTGGCGGAAGATTGGTAGTGGATGGGGGTGGCTTGGGCGGGGGGCGAAGTCCCTTTCGGACGACCAGGCGACATCTTTGATTGGTTCTTTTACGGAGGAGGAAGTCAAGAAAGTTGTTTGGAGCTTAAGCGTGGATGGGGCCCCTGGACCGGATGGATTCTCCGTTCTCTTCTACCGTGGATTTTGGGATGTGCTCAAGCGGGATCTCTTGGAGGTGATCGTTGAGCTTAGTAAGGGCGACAAAGGTTTTGAGAAAATCAATCGGGCTATGCTTTTCATGCTGCCGAAGAAGGACACGCCAACATGTATTGATGATTTCAGGCCCATCGCTCTCTCCAATGTCGTATATCTAGTTGTTGCGAAGACACTGGCAATTCGCCTGAGGTCCATCTTGGGCCATGTGATCTTGGAGGGCCGATCAACCTTCATTTCGGGCAGACAGATGGAGGATGGGCTCGTCCTGGCGTCGGAGATTTGCATGGACTGGAAAAGGTCCAAAGGGAGGGCCGCTTTGTGGAAGTTTGATTACGTAAAGGCTTATGACAGCGTAGACTGGAAGTTCCTATGGGTCTCGCTCCGTCGGAGGGGTTTTCCGAAGATGTGGATTTACTGGATCAAGCAGTACCTCTTTCTCAATTTTGGTTAATGGTAAACTTGATGGGGGGGGTTCTTCCAACCTCAAAGGGGGATTAGGTAGGGGTGTCCTTTGGCCTCCAATGTTGTTCGTGCTGATTTCTGACACCCTGGGTGTCTTGTTCAAGGAGGCGGTTGACTCCGACTGGTGTGAGGGGTACCGTAGGGGCGGTTTCTCCATCCCCATACTTCAATATGCAGATGACACAGTTCTCTTTCTCGGGGGCAATGCGGAGCAATCCGCTAATGCGGTGCAGCTGGTAGAGATTTTAGGGACTTGGCGGGGCTGGAGATTAATAAACGCAAATCAGTGGTGATTACTTTTGGAATGACGGCGGAGGAGCAAGCTGCCGTGGCGGGCCTGGTTGACTGCTCCGTAGGGAATCTGCCCATCCACTACCTGGGTCTTCCGCTAGTGGCCGATAGGCTGAGGGCGACCGACTGGGAGGATGTCTTCCGAAGGTTGGAGCATAAGACGGCGGGGTGGAAGGCGGTCTCTTTGTCCAAAGGGGGTAAGCTGGTCATGCTGCGACATGTGCTTGTGGCGATCCCTGTCTTTTTCTATTCCACGAGGTTAATGCCAACGAGGGTCCGGAGGAAGATGGAGTATATGATGAGGAACTTTTTTTGGTCCGATGGAAGGAAGCAGGGGAATATTCATCTGGTTGCGTGGGAAGAGATGACGAAGATCTGGGCGGATGGGGGTTTGGGAATTAGAGATGTACAAGTCATGAACAACGCTCTCATCGTGAAGTGGATTATCTCTATTTGGGGCTCGTCCTCATTGTTGGCTGTGAGGCTGATTCGGTCTATCTATGATATCTTGGGTCAGTTGATTGCGGAAAAGGTCCGCTTTGAATCGTCTTTGTGATTCGGAATACGTGCCGTAGTCTCACAGATTCGGCACCTTTTGAGCCCTTCGGTTGGGGATGGCAATATGTTTCGCTTCTGGAAGGACCGATGGTCTTCTGCCGGGATTCTGGGTGACCAGTTTCCTCGGATTTACGCGTTGGCTGATGCGAAGGATGTTACTCTTGCCTCGGTGGGGTTGACGGGAAGTTGGGCCCCTCTGTTCTTTTCGGTCATGTCCGATCAACGACTGGATGAGTACATGTAGATGCAGGATTCTCTACCACTGACGAGTGTCCTGGCGGGGGGTAATGATCATTTCAAGTGGGTGAACGGGACTTTCTCGGTGCAGAGAGCATATGAGGCGCTGACCCGGCTTGATCAGGATGGCAGGAGCAAGACCAAGAGTTGTTACAGGACCTTAAAATCATATGGGAGGCGAAAATTCTGAGTAGGATCAAATTCTTTCTCGGGTGTCTTCGTTAAGGCCGATTGTTGGATAAGTAGCGCCGGGGCCGCCTTTTGGGCCTCATGGACACTCGCTACGACCGTTGTGAGGAGTTTACGGAGGATTCTATCCACCTCTTCTTGACGTGACCGTCCTCGGTTCAGGTGTGGCAGACTCTCCAAGTTCCGTGGTTACGGACGAGGGGCTTTGTGGAGTTCTGGGCTTCTATTAGATTCGCCCACCGGAGCAACTCGTTCGCTGCCCTATGGGCAATTTGGCTTGGGTGGAATGAGAGGATTTTCAGTAATAAGATATTCTATGACGATAATATTGTCGCACATTGTAACACCTTGTCTTCTCTGGAATTCTTGAACCCTGTAAATCCCTTTATCTTTTTTAATATATTTTGATTCTTGAGGTGGCCCCCACGATGGGGGTACACCCAGTTTTCAATAAAAAATGAAAATTAATTGCTGGCGGATGGCTATGGAAGAAGAAATGACTGCTTTACTGTCCCGCGGTACATGGAACTTGGTTACCGCTCCATCTGGCGCATCTATTGTTAGCTGCAAATGGGTATTCACAGTGAAGTACCATGCAGATGGGACCCTTGACCTGTACAAGGCATGGTTAGTCGCAAGAGGCTTTACTCAAACATATGGTGTGGACTATTTGGATACATTCTCTCCAGTGGTTCGTCACTCTACTCTTCGCATTCTTATATCTGTTGTTGTGGTACGTAACTTGTCCATATTTCAATTTGATGTCAAGAACGCATTCTTGTATGTTGACTTGCAGGAGGAAGTCTACATGCAGCAGCCACCGGGGTTTGCTGCTGAGGGGGAGAATCATATGGTGTGTAGACTTCACAAGGTGATATATGGCCTTAAACAGAGCCCAAAGGCGTGATTCTAGAAGCTTTTCCACCTAATTGAGTGACAGGGATTCAAAAGATCAAATGCAGATCAATCATTGTTCATTCAGAAGACTTCTAGAGGTACGGTTGTCATCATGGTATTTGTTGGTAATATTCTGGTTACAAGAGATGATGTTCATGGGGTAGAGATGGCAAAAGCATTTTTGGACCGCCAGTTTGTCACGAAGGATCTTGGTACCCTAAGATATTTTCTGGAGCTGGAGTATGCCAGGAATGCACAGGGTCTGGTGATGACCCAAAGGAAATACATTACAGATTTGCTGGTTGAAACGGTCATGGTTGGATGTAGACCATCGGGGACTCCTATGGATCCAAGTATGAAATTATATGACAACGATACCAAAGAGGTGGACATGAGAAGATATAGAGAGATGGTGGGTAAGCTCCTTTACATCACTATAACTTAACCCGATATTGCTTTTGCAGTAAGTAGAGTGAGTCAATTTATGGAGCAGCCAAGACAGGTACATATGGATGCTATATACATGATACTGAGGTATCTGTCTTCTCCAGGGTCAGGATTGATGTTTAGAAAGAACACAGATTTATAAATTTTGGTATGTGCAGATGCAGACTATGCAAGATGTCCTAAGGATCGTAAGTCTACTTCAGGCTTTGCAGTTTTTGTGGGTAGCTCTCTGGTTTCTTAGAAAAGCAAGAAACAAACTGTTGTGGCAAGATCCAGTGCTGAATATGAATATAGGGCTATGACACAAGCAAGCACGGAGATGATGTATGTTCGAGCTGTACTAGAAGACTTGCATATTGATGTACCTCTACTTCATGTATTTTCTTAGATATTTGGAAGATTCTTTTTGGAGATTTGATGGACTTCTTGATGACAATTGATTCTAATCTAGTTTATCTAGATTTATTAAATCAATCTCTTTTCTGAGTTTATAAAAGCTCCTAACTTGCATAGAATAATGATAAAAGCATTGTCCCAAACTGCATTTGCTTGGGAATGTGAGAGGAACTAGAGCATGTTCAACCTCATCCATTCCAAAAGAAGGAACATGTTGGAAGAAGAGAAGCACTACGATATTGTCTACATGTATTATAACTTCATGTTGAAGATGAAACACATAAGAGATGCGCATGACAAAGAAGACTACACAGACCCCCTCGACCGTACATATATTTTCAAAATGCATGATGGCGGTGTGGAGGAAGATGTCTTTCAGAAGTTAATGAATTCAAATGGTGCTCCAATACTTGTTAATGTGGAAGGAAGGCTAAATCAAACACAAGTCAGCAAAAGGGTGTATGCTGACAATTACACACAAGATCCATTAAGATGAAAGACCCTCTTGAAGGCTTAGAAATTGATGCTATTGTTGATGATATTCTTTCCATCGATTCTAGAAAAAAATCAAAATCAAGATCAAAGATGATGGTGGAAATGATGAGGATGATGATGCAGTTGGTAGTGGTGGTGATGGATAGGCATATTTTGGGGAATCAATAGGGGATGTCGATCAATCATATGATAGGAGATTCAAGGAAGGGTTACATGCATGCTGTTAGTTTATGGAAAATCGAGCAAATGATAGCTAAATGTAAGATCTATATCGTTTGTGGGTTCATTGATTGTGTTACATCATGACAGTTGAGCAACATCAAGCCTTGCAGGTGGATATGGTTTAGATGATGAAAGATCATTATATATGTTCCCTGAATTCTTTCATGCTCCTCCTTCTCCTCTCTAGACTCCTCTATCTTATGGATATGGCTTCAACTATAGTTATAATGATCAAAACTGTCAAGGTAGCCAACGAAACTACCCTGATCATGAAAGCGAGACCATGGTTTGAAAAAAAACGTGCCTCGAGATGCAAAGCGCTCGAGGCAAAAATGGGGCGGTGGGAAATAGCCTTGAGGCGACCGCCTCAAACCCCCTGGCTGAGGCGTGCGCCGCAGATGTCTAAGGCAGTCAAGGCGAGGCACTAGATGAGGTGTTTTGGATTTTTTCAAGATTTTTTTTGAAGAAAATAATTAACCATATTCACATTTTCATATATTTATAAAGGTCTAGTTGTTGAGTATATATTTATGCAAGATAAATGCTTAAATTTGACATCTTTTATATTCATATTTACCATTAATATGTCCAATTATTTCAACGAACTCCTACTATTACACCCATAAACATACAAGAAACTGTGTGCAAATTCAAATACCCATATAATAATTTATTTTGGTTTTGGTGGCACAGGGAGACATCATACCATTCTTCATATGGGTTCAGTAGAATACAAGATTGGGTTTCAAATCGTATGATTCATGTCAACAACTTGGATATCTTTAATGACAATTATAGCCAACCCTTTTTGATAAAAAAATATTTTAGTGATATTTATAGACAACGATTTCCTTTTGATTGGGTAGAAATTTAGTAGAAAGGTTTATGGCATTGGCATATCCTATTTTTTTGTGTTCTTATCTTCATAATATCATCATATATTACACTTCTATATATTATATGTATGTCAGGTTAGATTCTTTCATCAATAAATATATTTATTATACTTTTTCTAACTATTTTCCTATATAAATTGAGGCTTACGCCTCGACTGCCTCGAGGCTACGCCTCGCCTCGCCTCTAGGGAAAATGCCTCGTTTTGCCATTCGTTTTTTCACCTTGGGCAAGACCATCATTTTTGGTGGTGATAGTTATGCGATCTTTCCCGACTTTTACTCAATAATGCCTCCTCCATAGAGATCCGACTATGTCATTATCACCATGAGGTTCTCAACTTCAAGCTCCTTTGCAGTCTCATTGTGCCGCCAGTGATACTGATTCCACTGTTGCTTATCCTAGTGTCGAGATACTTTCAAAATGGAGATGAACACAAAAGCATGCAACATGTGATGGGTTACAAGGCTATATATCTATTTGTGAGTACATAAAATCAGTGGTACAGTACAAATGATGACAAGAAGGGGAGGTCATATGGATCCACCTTGCAACTTTTGGCTTTTTTTGAAGCCAAAAACTTGTGGTTTTGATTGTTTTCACATGTAATAAGCTTTTATTTTGATACATATTGCTGTTATTTTATGAATAAAACATTTTTTAGATGCATTTGCTTGTTCTTTATTTGCAATAAGATGGGGAGATTGATAGAGGTGCTACTCATAGAATAAATGCAGGTTGGCTAAAGTGGAGAGGAGCCTCTATTGTTCTTTGTGTAAAGAAAATCCCTTTGAAAGTCAAAGGAAAGTGTTACAAAGAAGCCGTGCGACCTGCTATACTCTATAGAGCAGAATGTTGGCCTGTAAACCATAGACATGTGCAAAGAATGACAATAGCAGAAATGAAAATGCTAAGGTGGATGTGTGGCCATACATGTAAAGATCGGACTCGGAATGATGCGATCAGAAGTAAAGTTAGCGTAGCTCCGATAGAGGATAAGATATGAGAAAATCGATTAAGATGGTTTGACCATTTGCAAAGAAGGTTGGTTGATACACCGGTTATAAGATGCACCACCCGTCCCACAACTAAGTAGTGTGTGATTAAACATGAGAAAGTAGTATATTAGAGCTTAAATATATCCAATTAGCTATCTAAATGCATATTCTAACACTTTTTGTCACACATTATTCCATAAGCAACCAAAAAAATAAGGTGGAAATGATCCTAACATGGAAATTATAAAGAAACCATCGTAAATTAGACATGTCACATGAGTTGTTATCTGAGATATCCAATTACCTATCTAAATACATATTATAAAACTTTTTATCACTTATTATTCCACAAGGAACTAAAAGAAGGTGGAATGATCCTAACAAGAAACCATTGTAATGTGTTGGACATGAGCTGTTAGCAACACAATAAATATAACTCAATCTTCTTGGATGAATGATAACATTTGTATTCATGGAAGTATTAATGTTTATTGATAGATTTTGATAAACATATCACATGGAACAAGATAGATACAAAGACATCATATAGTAAATTTTTATGGCTTGAGGTTTGATACCATGGATTATGTGCGAAGGTTTAATGTTTAAAAAGTTATATAATCACCTGCAGAGGAGGTTATATGATACAAATGAATATTTAGGAAAAAATTAAGAATTTATGAACTATTTAGAAATATAAAGCTTGTTTAATTGTGAAGGGTTAGAGTTTATACTTAACAAGGAAATCATGAATTGATTTTTAGGGGCGATAGGGATCAGAGGTGTTGAGGTGTCAGGTTGGTAATCTCCCTATCACGTATTTGGGCTTACCTTTTCTGGTCGATAGGCTGAAAGTGTCCGATTGGAAGCTGGTACTTGGCAGATTCATTGGAAGGATGGCGGGGTGGAAGTCGGCTACCCTTTCAGGGGGGCTAGTTGATGCTACTGAAACATGTTTTGGTGGCTATTCCCGTCTTTTTCTACTCCACGAGATTGCTTCCAGTTGGTATCGATGATAGGATGGAAGTCTTGATGCGGATGTTTTCTTGATCAGATGGGAAGCATGAGAAGAGAGTCCCTCATTTGATTTCTTGGGATAAGGTCGCTATGCCGAAGAGGAGTGGGGGGTTGGGGGTCTTGAGAGTGGAAGAAATGAGTAAAGCCTTTATGGAAAAATGGGTAGTAAGGCTGTGGGGGAGGTTTGAAGACTTGGTGTGCAGACTCCTAATGAGGATTTACGGGATCCGTGGTTCTTTGGAGCCCCGCTGCATTCGATCTCCTTCCTCCTTGTGGCAAGGTATATGCAGGAGTCTACCGCAGATGGATGCAAGATCGTGACCGGTACGCAGCGATGGTGGCATTGTTAGATTTTGGCTTGATAACTAGACATGCAATGGTGTGCTGGGAGAGCGTTATCCTAGGCTTATGGCGTTGACGGTGGAATGGATTGCAACTGTTCATACGACTTGGCAGAATGGAGCATTGATGCCTTCGTTTGTGGAAGAGCTATCGGATCAAAGATTAGACGAGTTTTGGAGGATGCACACAGAGTTGACCGAATTAGACTATCCCGTTGGCAGGAGGGACCATTTTGCATGGAGTGATGACAGATTCACGGTGAAGAAAGCTTATAGATTCTTTACAGAACACCATGTGTATGTACATGAAGAGGTAAGAATCGATAGCAGAATCATCTGGAGAAGCAGGACCCCTAAAGGGTTAATGTCTTCTTGTGGCTGGCTAGACATGGGAAGTTGCTTTCCAAAGAACATTGGGACATGATGCTGCAGGTTGGTGACATCTCATGTGATAGATGTGGCGACGAGGTGGAAGATTTGAACCATCTTCTTTTCACATGTATTCATTCGGTTGAAGTCTGGAGGAAAGCATGGATCCCCTGGTTTGATACGAGAAGTACAACAGGTTTCTGGAACTCCATTTATGCGGTAAGTGGCAACGGACATGAAGATGGCTCCCTTTCCTTTTCGCTCCTATGGGCGATCTGGTGTGGCAGAAATGAGCGTATCTTTCGCGGTCAGTTGTTTTACTCCGAGAATAATCTGGAGCACTGTAGGGCTATGACGACAATATGGAATCATGTAACTTAATACCTTTTAGTAATATATCTAACCGTGTGGTAGGTCCCAACTTGGGATCACACCCTCTCATTTTCTTAAGAAAAAGATATTTATTGGCCATCGTAACACATGGAATTACATTGAATGTTACAACAATTGTATTTTTATTGGAGTTTTGCTAAGAAAAAATATGTGCCCAGTTGGGGGATTTTAGATGGAAGGAAACACTATTTTTTTAATCTACAAAGGGAACATGCTAAGGTGTCTGCCATAGATTTATTATGAGAAGAGCCACATTACATATACCAAGACTTGATGGGAGTCTTAGTAAGATAAAGTACATTTTCTACATAAATTTGCTCCGCAGTAAAGTTGATATCATTATGAGGAAGCCAAAGCGCTCAAAGTATTACAATTAGCATCCATAAAATTCTATTGGACTAGTATAATATATAGACCAGGAAGTCCCAAAAACTGGCTAGATTATGAGAATCCACCCAAACGAGACCCAACCCAGCCCAGATGTCCTTTGCCTCCTCACATGCGAAGAAGAGGTGCTCTACCGTCTTCGCCTCCACCCCACAAAGTGTGCAACTGCTACCATCAAGGTTCAGGAAAGTAGTATGCGTATGCGTTCGGACAGGTCACTGATTAGCGATTAAGCGGTATGCGAGGGCATATGCGGAGTATATGCGGTTCTACGCGGTTTCCTTAATTTTTTATTTTAAAATAAATAAATATATGCGAAAGTGACTACAACTGAACAAAATTATGTATAATTGTGGTCCAACATAAGTTCTAAGAAAATGACTTTCATATATAGCTCAAAACAATCTCTATCAACAAATATTTAATACTTCAATAGAAAAGTTAGCAGACATAATAATTGACAACAATCACCAAAATATTTAAGTTTCCAAAAGAAAACTGAAATTTAACACAAATAGCATTAGTAGAGTACTAATTAAAATAGCATAAGAAAACAGGAATGTTCAGGCGATAATATTCTACATATTACAAAGAAAGCCTAATCCATATCATCATCAAATTCCACTTCGATATTGTCTTCATCATCATCTTCACTGTCTTCCTCAAATGGGAACTCTTCCTCATTTAAGCCCGGCGACGAGGTTGAACCAGTAGCATGCCTTTAGCTTCTTCTATGTTGTATCAAATCTTCTGCACCAGTTGCATCAGCCACTAAGTTCCACGTCAACCCCGATCCTTGGAATACCTCATCTTCTTCATCTTCCCCACCAATCCAATCTCTCACGTGGGTTCTATCATTTGTGGCAAATGGATCACTATGTTTTTTAAGATGGCGATCTCTCAACTTGGCGTTGAATCTGACATACACCAAGTCGTTTAACCGCTTGAATTCAAGCTTGTTCCTTTTCTTCGTGTGGATCTACAAAATAAAGAAAAACATATGATTTACCACCTCATTAATGATGCATAATATTTGACATGTGTGGCACCAATTTTACAGTCTTACCGCCTCAAAAGTGCTCCAATTCCTTTCACAACCCGAGGAAGAGGTTGTCAACTTTAGAACTTTCATTGCCATTTCTTTCAAATGTGGCGTTTCCATGTCATACAATCCCCACCAACGGGCTATTTATAAAAACAAATAAGTAATAATAGTTAAATACATAAGTGTATGAAATCTAATGAGATAAATAGTAATACTTAAATATATAAGTGTATGAAATCTAATGAGAATTTATACCTGGATTGAAATCATCATCAATGATGGACCTCTGTTTGACAGCCAAAGGTTTGCCAAATGATCCTTCTGCCCTTTCATATAATGGCAACTCCTTCCTAGTGATGATATCTTGGATCTCTAAATCAGGATAGAAAATATCCATACAATCCAAGAATCCCTTCAGAGCAAGATCTTCCCTCTGGATTTGATCATTGTCCCTATAATAGAAATAGGGATTCAAAAAATATGCAGCAACGTGGAGGGGGCTATCCAACCTCCCTTTTGACTTTGAATCAACGACATCAACAAAATATTTGTAAGATGCTTCCACATCTTTGAAAATGCTCATGACCTCCTTTCTTGCATCTTGCAATTCACCATAGCCGATCTCTTATCTCCATCAACAATTCGCAGAACATGTACCAATGGAGAAAAGATCTTCAAGGTCAAAGAGACTTGAGTCCAAAATGAAGGACTCAGAACTATGGCCAAAGCCATTTCCCCCTTCTTTGTCTTGTACCATTTACACGCTCTCCATTCATCAGAAGAAAACATAAGCCTCAACTTGTCCTTCTTGTCCATCACTGATTGCAAGGTGAGATATGTGGTAGCAAATCTTGTTGTTCCTGGCCTCACTATCTCCCCCTTTTGCGTAAATTGTCTCATCAAACTCAATGTTTTTGCATGAATGTATATGAAGACAGTTAATGTCCTTGCCTTTGTAATGGCATTTTTCACCTTGGACTCTTTACCGATCTCCTCAAGCATAAGATCGATGCAATGTGCCGCACACGAACTCCAGAAGATCTGTGGGTACTTGATTCTCAAAATTCTGCCAGCGGCCATATTTTGCAGATGCATTGTCTGTCACTACTTGGACTACATTATCGGGCCCAACTTCCTCAATGGACTTATCCACTAAGGAAGCAATGTGGTCGACAGTATGAGAATCTGCAGACGAGTCAATTGACTTCAGAAAACTGGTCCCAAGCTCACAGTTGACGCAGATGTTCATGATGCTCCTTCCCCTACTATCAGTCCAAGCATCTGTCATAATGGAACATCTAGAACTCTTCCATGAATTACGATGCCCTTGCAAGAATTCGTGTGTTTCCTTAACCTGTTCCTTCAAAAGTATTTCTGTGAGCTCATAGTATGTTGAAGGCTTGTAGGATCTTCCATACTGCCCAATTGCTTCGCACATTCGAAGAAAGGAGTCACTTTTGATAACATTGAAAGCGATGTCATTATCATAGAAATACTTTGCCACGAATGAATTCACACGTGTGCGTTCCTCCTTAGCAAATGCATCTTTAATTGTTGATTGGCGAAGACTCTCTGCTGGCATATCATCTGTAGAAGTTCGAGGCCTTTTCCCATCCCTCTCCTCTTCAGTCAAGGGTTGATTAATCTTGATAGAGACATCCCCTCTCGCAGTCTTCTCATTCTTCTTTACTTTAGTTCCCTCCATGTTATCCTTAATTTCATTCTTCATATTAGGAGTCACCTTGGGACAAGATGATGTATTGCCTTTAATATGAGCCAAATGTTGCTTCTTGCGATTAATCCCTCCGGTGACAACCTTTCCACATAATCGGCAAGTAACCATGCCAGGGGTACTTGGATTAGCTAGAAAAGCATACTTCCATCCCGGATCAATGGAACCAGGAGGAACAAAAAACTCCATTATATCGCTCCTATGAGTAGGAGGCTCACTTCCGGTTCCAAGCGTAGGAGAAGAACCACTGTCAGATGGTAGTCTGGAGGACATAGTTGCCTAACATTCAATCATAATTAGAAAACATCATCAACAAAATATTAAATGTTTTAATAAATTGAATTAGTATAGAATCAAAAAATTCTAGAAGCAATGGTAATTGCTAAAGACGTGTATTTGGAGATGTAGATGTATATCTTGGATAATGTAAATCTAAAACACAATAAAGTAATGTATATAGAGTTTGTATCATTGTAATAAAGTAATGTATATAAAGTAATGTATATAGTGTCCAATAATAAAGGGATATATCACCATGGTATAATAAAGCAAGAGCCACCTCTGCTTGTCGATTTTTATGTTCAGCAATTCTATTTTGCTCATGTGCCCCTAATTATACTGGGGAAGAAATTACGGGACTGCCATTTTGTTACATTGTGAATCTAGTTTGAAGTACTCACTACCTCCATTAGTATATATGAGCTACTTTTATGACTGCAAAGAATTGAGTCCGAATATATGTCGTAGATTGTAGGTATATGGGCTTTGGAAATTATTGAAAACACACAAACATGTTTGCTATAATCATCAATGAAGGAACACAATATTTTTGACCTTAATTGGATGGAATTGGATATGCCCACATACAAGGAAAAAACAATAGCAAAGGGTTCACTACTAATCATATTTGTAAGAGGTAGAAGATTTTTACGACTTTAGGCTTGAACAAATAACACAGAAATAAGAAGAATTAGAGATATTTATAAAGGAGTGCGCGAATCGACCTGGTGCCGCGCTAGGAGGAGGCGGTGCCGCGGTGGAGATGGGAGGAGGAAGCAACGTTGGGAGGCGACGAGGCGGAGGAGCTTGGAGGAGGTGGCGATGGACGTGCACGAGGATCGTGGAGGCGTCGTGGGCTCGCACATGCGCAGGAGGATCGTGGAGGCAACGAGGTGGAGGAGCTTGGAGGAGGTGGCGATGGAGGCACAGGGGGATCGTGGAGGCGTCGTGGGCTCGCACAGGCGCAGGAGGATCGGAGGCGACGAGGCGTTAGGGTATCGTCGTATCGGGTATCGGGGGAATGGGGGTTAGGGTATCTGGGTAACATGTGAAATCGGGTATGAGACTGGGTAATCGGGTAACGGGTCTGGATACACGTCACAGCACGAAGCAGGCGCACGGTCCGCATATGCGGGTCGCATATGCGCACTAGCCGCATACAAGGGGGCTTCACGAATGCGACGCGGTTAGGGGTCCGCACGCGCATATGCGACCACATATGCGACCGCTTCAACCGATTTCGTGAACATTGGCTACCATTGCTTGAACAATACCTCAATCACATCTCCTTGGTCAGAGTTCAATGAAGTTGTAACAACCAAAGGAAGACATTGATCCACAAAGGGATGCCCATATCCTACATGAATATGCAATCATGAACCAAGTCATCGAGCACATGAATTGGATGTGCAGATCCTATATCAGAGATGTTGTTCCTAGCTGAGCCTGATCTATATCTACACTCCAGCTTGAGGGGGAGTGTTGAGATATGAGTTATCTTCCTTATTGTTTTTCATATTATCTATTTATTTTATGTTCTTCTTGTAATTTGCCCAATAGGTTCCTCTCCTATATAAGAAAACCTTAGGGCCTCTCATTATTGCAATCAAGTCTTTCCCCTCTACACATATCCTATATGAATATGCAATCATGTACCAAGTCATCGAGCACGGGAATTGGGGTTTATCTAATGTTGGGTAGAACCACCTCAACATGAATACTCCATCTCGCCATAACTAATAATCCTGACCCCTCGATTAGGCTTTTAAAGGTGCCCAAGACCTTTAAGAGCTCAAGGTACTCTTGGAATCATTGTTTAAGAAGTTCGAGCTGAAGGTTAAATGCTAAGTACCATCTACCCAAGTTTCTAAAACCAAGAAGTCATGATCCATTGCTTGGGAAAATAGGCACGTGAAGCATTTCGCCAGTGGCTCCTTCCTCAATTTAATCATTTGTTCAGAATGCAAACGAGCATGCCTCCCAAGAATGGGTGAAAGAGCATTTGGAGTTGAGGCAGTACGAAGCAAATCCCTTCCAAAAAGTAGAGGTACTGATATGAGGACGACGATCTTGAAAACATTGGGTGTGAGTTTTATAGATTCCTTTATCCAGCTCAACAATAATCTTCATCGACTGCCCAAATTCTTGCTACCCTCTTCTATAACAAAGACCTGTCCATAGTCTCCAGATGTGGTACCCCAAGACCTCACACCTTCTTTAGGAGCGTAACTCAATCCCAGTTAAGGAGATATCCCCAAGCATTTTGGTTGTAAATACCAAAAAAAAATCTCTTTGTGATCATCTCTAGATGATGATGAATCCCAATTGATAACTGCCTCAGAAACATGAAGAACACCATGATAACTGCAAGGAAGACCTTCACTAGTACCAGTTGACCACCTCATGATATAGACACAATACCTTTAATCCTGATAGTTTCCACTCCAACTTCTCAATAATCAACATCCATTCCATGAGATGGATACAAACTCTTTAATGCCAGTAGTAGTGCTATATTCCAATCCACAATTAGAAGCCTTAATCTTTGAGAGTCACAATGGGAGCACTACGGATTTGTCTTGATTGTTCCTTAAGCCAGATTGCTCCCATATATGTTTTAAACTGTACTTGTTCCTTTTGCCTTGTTCTTGTCCCTTTTAATGAAGAATATAATGTCATCTACGTATTGAAGGATATGAATATAAATATCTCTGACCGCATATTCTACATAAATCCTCTAGTAAACCCCTTACTCTACAATGCATGTAAGAACATAAACGACAATGCAAAAAGTATCGGTGCCAAGGGCCAACCCTGCAATCCCCATCCCCCATTGCATCTTAAGGAACCCTCCCTCGACTCGCCCATTCACCAACACTGAGTAAGATGTTGTATTGTGACACGTCACTTCATCAACAAGATCCAAATACCTTGGAACTATTTTTAGCTAGGGTCGACCATAAAAAACACAATCTACACTATCATATGCTTTATAAAAATCCACTTTCAAAAGCAAGATACTGATACCGTCATTTCAAATCCACCACTATCTCCGTGGCCATCGTAAGGCTATCCATAATTTGTTTCCCTAAGATAAAAGTTGGCTCCATTGGAGAGACAATATCATCCATGACTTCTCGAGCATGTTAGCCAAGACATTCACCACTAGGAGATAACAACATTTGACAATGCAATGAGACGAAAGTTCTCCACCTGCTCCAATACATCCTTTTTTTAAAAGAAGGAAGATTGCTTTGTTAACTCTGTAAAAATCGACATTTCCTTAGGCAAACTCATCCATTACGGTCATAGCATCATCTCCCACCACATCTCAAAACTTTCAGTAGAAGAAAAATGGGAAGCCATCTGACCATCTGCATTCAAGTCCAAGACCATCAGTTTCATATCATCTCATCCAGAACCTTGCGCGAGGTGTGCTCCTTCATGTTAGATATAGAGGAAGTCCGGATGCCCAACCTTCTCCAGTCCCCTTGCTCCTCTCTATGAGAGATACCACAATATTCTTTGATCTTAATGTTGGCTACGTTGGCCCATAGACACAAGAGATTGTCTTTTGAAAGTTTGTCTGACCAGCTTGAAAGGACGACCATCAATCGAATCGAATCTACCAATGACCTCAGAAATTAGTGAATTGGCTGCCTTTTTAGGTGATGAGCGACCCACCAATACTTCCTATACCAACTATAGTTTGAAACTCCGACAATGCTGATACGCCTAAAGATCTCTGCAACTCTTCAGACCAACCGTATATCTTAATCTCCTATAGTAGCACGACATCCCCAAGCTAACCATTCGATAAAAAATTCACCAAGCTCCTCTTTTCAGGGTCCACAAGCCTCCTCATGTTCCAAGGTCTGTATGATAGTTTTTTTGTCCATGTGATCCGCATGACTCCGGTCGCTTGGGTAACCAACCCAAGAAAGCATGCTTTCTCCTCAACATATCGCGACGGTGGGGATTCCAAGCACACCTTGGTATTTGCTTCTTTTAGCATGCAAGCTAAGACGATAATAACATAGGCTCATCACACAACGAACCATCCTGACATACATATTGCATGGATCAAATTTGGGGCCATTGTCTGGGCATTTTCTCCTTACAACAAACCCCCTGAACTACCCTAGTTGGACACACGTTGTACACTCTAATACCTTTGAGGAAGGGTGTCTGTCGTACTCCTACTCCAGATAGAGGAGGGGGCATTTCTTTCATCTTAGCTTTACTGTAGAAACAATATAATGGAAGCCATTGAATTTCCTTACCACTCATGTCTTGGGTTTCGAGTGCAATTAGATGGTGAGGATGCGGCATGGGGAAGCTCTCACTGCTTGAATGGAACTCCACCCTTGGGTTGGGTAGCTTATTGATCGATTAAAGGATCATTTAGTAGATAACGAGGGAGAAACATGCGTAGGCACAAGACTGACGAGGTGGGGAGTACTTTACCTCAGGTGGTTTGTATCAATTCAATTTTTTGCATTGATAATCACCCAACTCCACGCTTTTAGAGGACGTTGAAACTTGCAAGAACTCGGTTGAAGGAGGCTCTACATTAGCACCATCTCCTTGAAGCACTTCAGAAGTTTCCGCCTTGCCATTGGGTAAGTAACCTCTGCCATAGACCGAGAACCTGAGTCTGGATTGCTAGCATACGACTAATCCATTAGAATCGGGTCGCATATTAGGTCATCCTTAGTGAAGTGCTCTCGACGTAGAGTATCGACCCGAGCTGGGTCGAGTAGTAGATTCGAAGCACTCAGAACACAACTTAGACTATCCATTCCAAGGCATGTACCAACCCTAAACCTAGATGGCTATGCACATTCCTCGTGCCTACAGGTTTATATAGCCTTTGTTGTTCACAACTGTTAATCTTGACTCCTCTAAATCAACTTTTGTAGAACCCGCTACCTCCTCCACTGCTTCCTTGCAAAGGGAAGCCACCTCCACTGGCCAAACCACCATCTTCAAAGCACTGCCCTCTTCGTCGGTGTCTCGCTCCTCTACTGATGGGACTTCCTTTTGTCATGAAGCTAGTGCCATGAGCAATGAACCCTCCTTTGCAAGAGGCACCTTCAAAGATCCAATACTGAAAACACCATCTACTGTCGTTATCGTTGAAATCAACTCCTTGGCCTGACATTAGGGAATCTCCATCGAGCGAAACATTGGAGAGGCCATCACAATCATGCTTAACGGTGCTGGGGGTGGGAACAACTCCTCGGTCCAAAGTTTGAAGTTGGATTGACCTACACACAAGAGACTACTTTAGAAGAGACAAACCACCTTTTCAAGATGATGATGAGACTCAAATTTACATCAATACTTGACGCCTTACCGTCTGATATGACCTCTACCACCTTCCTTTATGTCACTAAGATAAACCTGTAATGACATAAAATTTTTGGATAGAGTGGGAATTCCCACAACTTACTGAACCTTACACCGACCCCCAATAACTCTCAAATCTAGGGCTCCACCGAATTGAATCCTTCATCGAATAATCCTCCAACAAGAACTAAACCTCCTATCATGAAAGATCTCCCATGTAAACAACATGATTATTCAAGTTGATGTCTACGACAACAAAGTCTCCCAATCTTCTTAGAATGACATTTGCAAGAGACAAGTCAAAACTGCCATCCAAGAATATACCAATGAGAATCCGATCGCATGTCTTTGCTTTTGATCTCTTAGCTGAACTGAAAGAACCTTCCCTCACCACCTCTGCCTACGAAAATCCAGTAACCTTCCCTGAACCTTTGGCCTTGACAATGCTCTATGGTTGGAACGCCTCATGCAATAATTTGTCTTGCCTTAATTAGCCTACTTCTTCCTTGTAATGTCGAATGAGCCTCGATGGTGATCCAAACCACCACAATTGAAGTTGCATGTCGACATGAAATATGCGAACACTCAGATGCCAGAGAATGCCACAATAAAAGCCTAGAGACCATAAGTTAAGTTACCTCCAATTGCTCACTACCTACCAACCACCCACACCCTCAACCTCCCTCGAGATAGTGGCCCTCCTTACACCCTCACCCTTCAACTCAAGCCTCGCCTACTTTGCGGTCCTGCTCCCTCTACTGCAGTCGCCTCCTTGTATATGTTGAAGTAATCTTCATTATCTCAAATAATTTTGATAACTTTGTATATGCCATAAGGGGGATGTGAATTTATGCCATATCTTATGTGGATGGCATTTTGTTTGTTATGAATGAAAATAATATTAATATTGTAAATAAAATAAGTATTGATCTTAGTTTTAATTATGAAATTAAGGACCTGGGAGAGGTACTTTATAACATTAAAATGCGAACCTTTAGTGATCAAAAGTTTAGAATAACATATCAGCCAATAAAAGTTCTTGCTTTTAGTATTGCAGTAGCGTAGAATGCAAAAATTGCACCTTACCCCTGCAACATATTTGTATAGGAAAATATTAAGGACCCAATCTTGTAAATTGTAATGGGAAAGAGTATTTGAAAGTGTTACATGCTCAAGCAACTGAAAGCCTTGCATGCGCCATGTTGTGTACTGATCGGATTTGGCACATTGAGTAAGTTTAATGAGTATTTTTCAAAGCAACTTACATCAATCCATTTGAATGATGTTAAAAGCACAATGAAATACTAGAAGGAACATTGCACCACAAACACATATCAAGAAGACAAATCGATTGTGCTTGGATGTGTAAATGTTGCTTTTTCGATAACAAAGATGCTATAAAGTCTACTTTAGGACTTCCTTTTTGAAGGCACTGATGCTTTCTGGGTTTGCAAGTGTTAGAAAATAAACATGGCTCTGATACCATGTTAGAAAATAAAGAATGCGTCCATTTACCCATCTTACATGATAAGTGACACATACTCTAACATTCCCCCTCAAGCTGGAGCATGCAATGCTCAGCTTGGACAAAAGAAAATTACTCAAACTCACAATATAAGACACTACAAACAACATCAACTCAACACGCACAACTGTCGGTTGCTTTCGAGGATGTTGCTTCTCATGCCGTGAAGGTGGGGAGGAACAAACCGATTGGAGTTTGAGTCAAACTGAATCTCCTCATTGGAGAACATATGCTATGTACTGCGCTTGTCAGAGTCATTGCAATTGGAGATGAGTCTCCTCGTCGGAGTATTTTATCTCGTCACAACATGTGGACAACTGCTCCATCTCTAAAAGGACCGAACTGAAAAATCTATGAAGACATCCTCGTTGGAGTCCACGGTCGCTGGAGAATGGAGTCTGAAAAGTATCCTCGTTGAAGAATTGGGTCTCTCCCATACTGGCTCAGAGAAAGGGTTCTCTACTCCGGAGTCCCTATGAAACGACATGAAACACTGGCCCACATGGCATATGGAATGCGATCTCTACTTTGGAGTCCCTATGGAACACATGAAAACTCAGACCAAAATAAAAGATGTGTACCACATAAAAAAGATCGCACACATATGCATAAGAAATGAGTCTTTCTCTGGAGAACTCGAAGAAAATGGGTCACTCAAATATGGAGTGCCTCGAACTTGGACTTTGAACCAATCCGTAGAGTCTGAAACTGAATTGTAGAGTTTGAACATCTGGCTGGTATGGAATATGATGTTTGAATCTTGAACAGACCTGTGACTATACACAATACCCCCACTTTCTCCCATACATGTTGGAACATAATGACATCGACAAAGTTGGGAGAAGACAAGAAATGAGGAAAACACGAAATCAATAAACCGTAACATATTTTCTCGGCTTTCATTTTTTCCAAATCATCATTTTTCGTATGGATTTTTTTGTACGATCCCCCTTTTTCGGCTATTTCCCTTTTCTGTAGCAATCTTCTCTCTCCCTCTCTCCCTCTCTTTTCAGCGTTTATTTTTTTGTACGCACCACTTTTCTTAAACCATTTTTTTAACAAATTCACAGGCTCATTTGGGCTCGAAAGAAGCGGCCCCTAAATTGGGCGCATTTGTTTTTTTCGTCGGGTCTCTTTTTCTTCTTCTCGCTGGACCCTTCTATCTTTCTTTCCATTTTTTACAACATTGGCCCACATGGGCACGGGAGCAACAAACCAAAAAATATTTTTTATAGGCCCTGTTGGGGCTCTATTTAGGGTTCCACTTGGAACCCTCTTTCCCAAGGACTGCAACCCCCTATGGGGTTTTCTTCTCATGCTGTCGCTGCCCTAGGAGTTCGGAGTTGTGCCCCGCCTGGATGGGTTTCCTCTTAGAGGGCCCTCATGTGAGGGTTTTGGAGCTGCTTCCCTGCCTACGCGATGGAGATAGGTAAGAGAGAGAGAGAGAGAGTGTGTGTGTGTGTGTCGCCTGGACTTTTAGAGAGGAGGCGACACCGTATGGGGCTGCTTCATTGCGCCACCTAGAGCTGCAGCTAGAGGAGTGGGCAATGCATACGTTGGTCCCTCGCCAGGGATCACGGTGGCAACAGGAGCATGCTGACAAAATGAGGAGTTGCGCCTGCGTGTTGGGGCTCCGTGATGGAGCTTCTTCTTCTTTCTTCGACTTCGCGAGTCATTGAATCTAGAGCTTCTCATTCTCGTACCAGTGTGATACCAAGGTGGAAAATGGAAGGGAGGAGCCCGGTTACGAGGATGTTGTGCCTCGTGTGATTTGGAGCGAGCGGCGCCAAAGAGGAGCCACAACGTGGACCAAGAACCCTAGAAAAGGGTCTGCGGACGTAGGCTTGAAAATAGGGTTTCCGAACCTTAGAACTGAATCTACAGATCGACAGAATATTGGCGTTGTTGGTGGCTACCCTGATCGTCAGAATATGAAACCATACAGAATTAGAGTTTCAACAAAACCCTAGAATCGAATATTGAATCTTGAACATAAAAATATAAAGTAAATCTTCAAGAATAACTCCTCGAGAATCGAACCCGCTCTGATACCATGTTAGAAAATAAACATGGCTCTGATACCATGTTAGAAAATAAAGAATGCAGAAGCTTGATTAGAGAAAAAGATTAAACATTTGAAGGACACGTGATTTTACGTGGAACCCTACTCCCTAAGGAGCGGGATAAAACCACGGTGTGAAGAAGAGAGACGAATAGGATATGTATTTCATAGGGCTAGGGTCTCTTATATAGAGAGAAAACCCTAGAGAGTACAAGCGGAAAAATAAATAAATACCTTAGAGGGGTTACGGAACCCGAAGGGTTAAAGGTTACGGATGCCGAAGTGTTAAGGGTTACGGAACCGAACCCGGAAGGTTACAACCATAATTGTAATATAATAATTCTAACACTCCCCCTCAAGTTGGA
Source organism: Ottelia alismoides (assembly GCA_037367405.1). Classification (NCBI taxonomy): domain Eukaryota; kingdom Viridiplantae; phylum Streptophyta; class Magnoliopsida; order Alismatales; family Hydrocharitaceae; genus Ottelia; species Ottelia alismoides. The sequence goes on along the minus strand of JAZKJV010003969.1, from coordinate 59,165 downwards.
GCATATCTGTCAATCATGCCCAACATGGATACTATGTACATGAGGCGCTTCCTTGGAAGAGCCTTTGTGAGGATGTCTGCAAGTTGAAGTTCAGTGGAGATGTGTGGAGTGATGATTTGTCCTCCTCGTACTGCATCACGAATAAAATGACAATCAACTTCAATGTGTTTTGTTCGCTCATGGAAAACTGGATTGGTGGCGATATACGTGGCAGAATTGTTGTCGCAATATAAGGGTATAGGAGCGGCGACTGACATGCCAAGTTTTGTTAGGAAAGAAACAAGCCATGTGATCTCATATGTGGCCTGAGCCATTGCCATGTATTCTGCTTCTACGCTGGATCTGGAGACCATTGTCTGCTTCTTGCTTCGCTAAGTGACAATGTTATCCCCAACAAACATGGCATATCCTGTAGTGGATCGGCGGTCCTCAAGAGAGCTAACATAGTCAGAATCTGTATAGGTGGAGATATTAGTGTGCCCATTCACCCCATAGAAGAGTCTACGTCCGGGAAATTCCTTCAAATATCGAAGGATCAAAAGAACATATTGCCAGTGACAGTAAAGATGCTTCTCCATATGTTGACTGGCTCTGCTCGCAGCATATGATATATATGGCCTAGTAACAATGAGATAGAGTAATTTTCCCACTAATATTCTGTATCGTGTTGCATCTTCAAAAACAGGATCAATAAATGCTGAATATTTTCTCACTTCTGCAGGGATGCCTGATAGCTTGCATCCAAGAAGTCCTGCCTCGGTCATAATATCGAGGCAATACTTTCTCTGTGAAAGATGAAGCCCCTCTATTGTGCGTATTACTTCGATGCCAAGAAAATAACGAAGTTGACCAAGATCTTTCGTGACAAAGATCTTTTGGTGGAAGGTCTTGGTCTCCTGACTACCATCTATATCATCTCATGTGATAACCATATCATCAACATAGATAGCAAGGATGATCGTGCCAGTAGACCGTTGTCTAACAAAGACAGAGTAGTCAGATGTTGTCCTCTAAAAACCAAGTGTGTTGATCTCCGTAGTGAGCCTGTCAATCCATGCACGTGGGCTCTGCTTCAGGCCATAAATGGCCTTGCGTAGTGAACATACATGCTCCCCCTCGACTACATACCCCGACGGTTGCATCATGTAGACCTCCTCCTCAAGATCACCATAAAGAAAGGTATTCTTCACATCAAGTTGATAAATGGGCCAAGCCTTGTTGGCAGCAACATAGAGAATGGTGTGTATCGACCCCATCTGGCAACAGGCGAGAAGGTCTCAAAATAATGAACTCCAATGGCTTGTGTGAAACCTTTGGCAACAACTCTGGATTTCAACCTATCAATGGAACCATCAGGCGACTGTTTGGTCGTGAAGACCCATCGACAAGCCACAGGGTGAACTCCCGGGGGGCACGACACAAGATCCCACGTGCCCCGAGAGGTAAGTGCATCGATCTCCTCATCCATGGCTTGTCGCCAACCATGATCCTGCATTGCACTGAACTGATCTCTTGGAACATAAATAGCATTCAAGGCATCTGCAAATCTCTTGTCACGGCTAGATAAACGATCTGTAGAGGTAAAATGTGATATGAGGTGATACGTACATTGCCTTTTTTGCTTGCGTAGAGCTATAGGCAGTGGCATCTCAGAGAACCTTCGTTTCCCACTTGTTGCAGGAACTGATGGGGAATAAGCGGCCAAAGCTGATAAATTTGTCTTGAAAGGTGTTGGAACTGGGGCAGCATTAGTGATAGCTGCAGAGACGGCACCAGTGCTTGAAGCACTAGAAGAGGCGACAGCATTGTTGCTCTCACTCGGAGAGACTGAAGAAATTATATCCGACTTCACTACACCGATTGTAGAGCTTCTAATCACTCCTGATATGCTGCTTCCTGTTCTGTATCCTACTGGCCTTGGTGAATTTCGATTATTAACATTGGAGTGAGTAGAAAGGGATGAGGAGCTGTGAATAGTTCCACGGACAGTAGTGGCAGAAGAAAACCCAGAGCCAATGATGGTACTCTCTTTAGTTGTTACAGCCTCAGATTTGTGCTTGTTTTTTCCAGATAAGCCTATAGTTAAAATAGTAGAGGCAGATGGCTTATCATCAGCAGAACCAGGTGACAGACCATCATCCAGAACAACACGAGCAGTCTGACCTTCGTGTGTCCTTTGTTTCCACATGGTAAGTTTATTGTTCATCTTCTTTTTATTTGCCAGAAGACTACTTTTTGAAGCTTGCTTTATCTCCTTAGATTTTTCCTTCTGTCTCTTTTCTGCAGCAAGGCCAGCTGCTGCTGCAGCCTGAATAGCATCAGGTAAAGAGGATTTCTCCTTTGAACTTATTGTAGCAGGAGCAGATATCACGACTTTCTTCTTTGCATTGTCATCTGATGGTTTGGAAGATTGACTTGTGGTTTTGTCCGATGATGTATTATCATTCTCATCTGATGGTTTGGAAGATTGACGTGGTTTTGTCCGATGATTTATTATCATTTTGGTCAGTGCAAGGAACATACTGCTGACTTTGTTGGTCGAAGGAATACCAGGTTCCAGTGTTACCATCATAGTAAAGGCCTAAATAAAAAGGAATTTCCTATTATGTAAATGAAGCATTACTGGGAAAAATATGTATTTGCAAAAAGCTATCAACTAATAACTTTTAGTCTTTGATGCCTTAAAAAATGCCCACGTACTACAAGACTCAGTACAAACATGAAATGAAGCTCGATGGTTTTTCCCGAACTCACATGCCTCACACTGAAAGGGATTCAGTGCAGAGAGTTCAGGAAACATCATGGAGATGGCCTTGGCAGAGGGATGCCCAAGATGCAGATGCCATAGGACCAGATCTTCGGAGATGGACGTAACACCAATAAAATTGGAGTTCGAGGGTATGCCAAAATAATATAGGCCGTTCTTCTCACGACCCCACCAAAAATCTGCCTCGTCCGAATGTCCTGAAGATAACAATAAGACTCATCAAATATCACACGCCAATGAAACTTAACACAAAACTTGTGAACTGACAGTAAGCTAAGAGGAAAATCATGAGCACATTGAACCCCCGAAAGTCGAAGCTTGGAAGAGAATTCCATAGTTCCGACAATAGTAATATGTGATTGAGTCCCATTAGTGACTCGAACTGACTTCACAGTGGTAGATGGTATGGAAGAGGTGGGCAGACTACTTTCTCCAGTGAGATGAGTAGAGGCATCGGAATCAATAATCCAAGATGGAGTAGGAGTGATAGCAGAGTTGGCTATTGTACCTGAAGGAGTAGATAGAGCAGCAGTTGTAGTATTACTAGTGGTGGTAGGCCCTGGAGTCTGAAGGATCTGCATTAGACGGGAGTAATTTGCATCATTAAGATGAACAGTCTTGCCACTGGAAGTAGGCGATGCCTCTTCCACATCATGGGCATCCTCATAATTTTTATTGGCATGATAAGAAGGTATGCCAAACTGCTGCCAGCGTCGTTTAGTCGGGTGGTTCCACCTACCACAGTGAGTGCATTGGGAAGTAGAGTCTCGCCCACGACCACGACCAAAGTCGCGGCCTCGTCCAGATTCCCGTCTAGGACCATGACTTGGATCACGACTGCATCCTCCTCGTAAGTCGTATCTGCCTCCTCGCCCAGATGAGGCGATGTGTGCAAAGTTCTCTGTTGAAGGTAAGACAGGAGGTCGGGCATCGGATGTCTCGAGCTCCTCAAGTCGGCCAAAGATGACCTTCATTGTTTGTAGTGTGCCTGATATGAGAAATTGCTCCTTCGCTGCATGGTATCTAGAATGCAGGCCACCAAGGAAGTGGTATACCTGGCAATCAGAACGTTCTTGTCTCTGTTTGGTGCAACATGAGGGTTGGAATATTGCAAGCTCTTCATACAGGCTGGAGAGGTGCTTGTAGTACTCGATGAGGGTAGAATCACCCTAAGATGTCGACTAGATTCGCCTGTAAATGTATGTAAGGCGTGATTTCGTCTTCTTCTGGGAGTATGTTTGCTCGAGATCCTCCCACATTCCCTTGGCCGAATTTTTATAAAGAAGATGTAAGGCAATGTTTAGCCTCAACATTGTTGGTCATCCAGTTGATAACCAAATACTTCTCGGTCTGCCAATTGTCGTACTCTTTGTCCTTTTCTACTAAAAGGTCTTTGGTCAAAATGTAGAGTTTCCTCTGACCACCAATGAACACCATAAAAGATCGAAACCGGAGCACGTAATTTTCTATACCCTTGAGTTTGATAGTAGTGCTTTGTGTCATAATATTCATGGCCAAGGACTTTGTCTCGGTCAAATAACGTGCCATGGTGGTCTTAAAATAGAAAGAAGATCCTAATGGCTGCCCCCTGAGGGCAGCCAACATGGCTGCCCCGCCCCATTTTTGGGCAAATTTTTTTATTTTTTTTGAAAAATATCATCATGTATATTCATCCCTATATCCCTCGTATATGTCATTCGAATTTCGTCAGAAACAGAGTCTCCTACGACCTCCATTCAGACATGGTCGATTTAAAAAATCCTGCGACCGTTAAAAAAATGGCATCCGGATGGAGGCCGTAGGAGCCTCTATTTCTGATGAAATTCGAACGACATATAAGAGGGATATATGGATGAATATATATGGTGATATTTTTCCCAAAATAAAAAAAAATTACGAAAAATGGCGTGCGTGCGAAAAAATGTGAGAGCATGAGAGGAATGATTTTGGACCACATGATTCTGTTTTCTCTCTCCTGATCTTCTCTCTCCTGTGTGAATCATGTGGTCCAAAATCATCCCTCTCATGCTCTCACATTTTTTGCTCTCATAGGATCACTCATATATATATATATATCTGTGGGTAAAATGGGTGGAGCTAACTTGGCTCCCCCGTCCCATTTCGTCCGGGTTGTTTTATTTTTTTTTTGAAATTTTCTTCCGTGGATTTTCATCAATATATCCTTATATTATGTCATTAAAATTTCATACGAAATAGAGACTCCTACGGCCTCCATCCAACGGGGTCGTTTTTAGTAGTTCTGTTGCCCTTAAAAAATGACTGTCTAAATGGAGGTCGTAGGGGTCTCTGTTTCGCACGAAATTTTAATGACATAATTTAGGGATATAGTGATGAAATTTCATGAAAGAAATTTTCAAAAAAATAAAAAAATCAGACGAAATGGGGCGTGGGAGCCAAGTTAGCTCCCCTTAGGGGTATGAGATTAATGGGGCTGCCCTTGCGCCATTTTCGGTGTTTTTTTTAAAATATCATCATGTATATTCATCCCTATATCCCTCCTATATGTCATTTGAAATTCGTCAGAAACAGATACTCTTACGACCTCTATCCAGGCAGTTATTTTTAATGGTAACAGGATTTTTAAATCGACACCATCTAGATGGAGACCGTAGGAGTTTCTGTTTCTGACGAAATTTGAATGGCATATAGGAGAGATATATGGATGAATATACATTGTGATATTTTTCAAAAAAAATAAAAAAAATGCTGAAAATGATGCGGGGTGGTCATGTTTGCTGCTCCAAGGGGGCAACCCCATTAATCTATCTCTCTCTCTCTATATATATATACATACATATATGTATGTATATATATATATGGGGAAAATGGGGCTGCCCCCTAGGGGTTCTAGCCAATATGACTGCCCCCACCCCATTTTTCGCAAAAAGTTTTTATTTTTTTGAGAGAATATCACCATGTATATTCATCCCTATATCTCTCTTATAGATCATTCGAATTTTGTCGGAAACAGAGACTCCTACGACCTCCATCCAGACATCATTTTTTAACGGTTGCAGGATTTTTTAAATCGACCCTGTCTGGATGGAGGCCGTAGGAGTGTCTGTTTCTGACGAAGTTCGAATGGCATATAGGAGGGATATAGGGATGAATATACATGACGATATTTTTCAAAAAAATAAAAAAAATTGCCCAAAAATGGGGCGGGGCAGCCAACAGGGCAGCCCCATCTAACCCCTATATATATATATATATATATATATATATATATATATATATATATATATATATATATATATCTTATTGGGAATATTAACCCAAATGATCGGAGTTTGCTTACAAAAATTAACATGAATTATGGGAATCGGGGCCAATTATGCAATCTTTCCAATTGCTAAACGGTGCATTTCCCACCAGCTTCCTCAGCGGGCGCCAACTCATATAACACAGCGCCCTCACTCTCCCGCTTCCTCCCTCCCTCCCTCCGCAATCTTTTCTTTCTCGCGACTGCGCAAGAAGACGATTGCCGGAGAGCTTTCTGTTCTTCTCCTTCCAATCGATTTGGCTTCTCCTGTGGTTTGCTCTAACCCTTTTGTTGCAGGGTTCTCTTCCGGGTGCTCGCCATCGTCATCTGGAAACAAGGTTTTTGTATCTTTTCTACTTTTTTCTTGTCTTTGTTGTTGCCATGGGACCTGCAGGTGCCTTCTTTGTTGAGAATGGGCGATCGAGATCCAGATGGGCCATGCAGCCGTTCCTATCACGGAAGATCACAACCGGGAAACCAAAGGTAATCTTTTTATACCTTTCCTCGATTGTGTTTCGCAGCTTGCTTCTTTGAGTTTTTAGGGTTTTGGGTATCATCTCCCTCCGTTGGTGTTTCCCGCTAACTGTTAATTGAAATGCATGTTTTAGGTCTTCTTAATTTCCTGTGTGTTTTCCTAACCTTTTGCATCTCATCATTCCGTTCATTCTTTTAGGGAGAACTCCACTCTGATTTGTCTGTTTTTTTCGCCCGTTCATAATTTTTACCATTCAATACGCCCGGTGTCGAATTGTTTCAACATCTGTTCGAGTAGCTTTTTAGGTGTCGTATTCTTTTTTGTTTTGAATGAATAGCTAAACCCCTCATTGTTATTTGAATTGCAGTACGACAGGTTCATCCCGAATAGATCTTCCATGGATATGGAGCTGGCAAAATTCTTGCTGATGCAGACAGAGAAAGAGAATGAGCTGAATAAGGTCGAGCTTTCACCATCTAAAGAGGCTTATAGGAAGAGGCTTGTTGAGGTCGTGCTGCAGAACCGCACGCGGATCCTTTCTTTCAACAGCAAGCCAGTCAACAATCACAATCTGCAACATTACGCAGCTGACCATTTCTCTTCCGATCAGTTGAGGTTTTTGAACCGACGTAGATGGATACCTAAGGTACTCATTACGCCACAAAAGTCCCTTCTCAATCGTGCGATCTTTCCCATCATATAATAATCTCATCAGCTTTCCGTTGCATATAAAGTCTGCAGAAAGGATGTTAGATGCCCCAGATATTGTGGATGATCACTGCTTGAATCTACTCGATTGGGGAAGCAGCAACGTTTTAGCCATTGCTCTCGGAAACTCCGTATACTTGTGGGATGCTTCGGGTGGCTTGGCTTCTGAGATTATGAATGCGGATGAAGATCATGGTCCTGTTACGAGTGTGAGCTGGGCTCCTGATGGGCAGACAATCGCTATTGGGCTTAGCAACTCTGAGATTCACTTATGGGATTCAACCTCCGCTCGACGACTGAGAACTCTTAAAGGAATACACCAGTCGCGAGTTGGGGCTCTCTCTTGGAACAATCACATCCTGACAACCGGCGGGGCGGATTGTAAGATTACGAATAACGATGTCAGGATTAGATCCCATGTTGTTCAGACGTATGTGGGACATCGAAAGGAAGTTTGTGGACTGAAGTGGTCGGGATCCGGAAGGTCGTTGGCAAGTGGAGGTGATGACAACCTTCTTCACATTTGGGACGTCTCCATGGCATCTTCAACTGCCTCTCAACAAGAACAATGGCTTCACAGATTCGATCATCACAAGGCTGCCGTGAGGGCCCTTGCTTGGTGCCCCTTTCAGAGTAGCCTCCTTGCTTCTGGTGGAGGCGAGAATGATCGGTGCATAAAGTTTTGGAATACCAACACCGGGGCTTGTTTGAATTCTGTGTACACCGAGTCCTCTGTGTGCGCGTTGCTGTGAACAAGAATGAGAGAGAGTTGCTTAGTTCTCACGGTCTTACTCGCAACCAGTTGACTCTATGGAGATACCCATCGATGGTTAAAGATGGCCAGAGCTTATGGGTCATACTTCACGCGTACTTTTCATGTCTCAAAGCCCAGATGGGTGTACGGTGGCATCTGCATCTGGGGACGAGCGACTGCAGCTATGGAATGTGTTTGGAACGCCAGGAAGTCAGAAGCCAACAACAAACACACGGAATGCGGGAAGTGTTTCTGGATTTGACCACATCCGTTGAGGAAGTCCTGTTAATGCTGCTAACTTGGACATGATTCTTTTACAACTCTCGATGCTTGCCATTTTGCTATATGTACTTATAGTTTTATGGAATAAAAGAAATGTTTCTTATCCTGCCACTCTGGTCTTTCTCAATTTCATAGAGTTTATTGTATTGCAGATAAAATACTAGTCATAGAGTCCAAATAGCTTTCTTACTGTATTTGCTTCTCAATGGAGTCCAATACTGGAAACTACTATTCTCTCTCCAACAAAAATGTGTGATTCGTTTGAAGATGTGGAAATAGGAGAATAGAAAGGGTGTGAAATAAGCCTGCTCAATTAATGGGTTCCTGTAATGTTTAGCTGCTCGCTACGTCATACGGAATCCTTATAATGTTTTAACTGCTCCTTCTTCCTACGATGTTTAGCGCTTGGTCATACAGAATCGGTGCAAAAGTGCCGCTATAATTGTTTCACTGAGGACATGACCCATTTCTTTGACTGTCAATCTTTTTATTTCAATTCCACGGAATCTACATGTTTACATCCATGAATTGTGGGCTTTTGTTAATTGAGGCAATTGGATTTGATCTTTACAAATATACTGCATAAAGGCCAATCGTGGTACTTCTCTTGCGCCCGTACGAAGTTCATGTCCCGATGATTCAACTGTTATAAATCGTGACTTGCTCGTACTCGGAATTGGGTCCACGGGATCCCACATATTTTAACTATCTAGCAGAAGAGGAAGCTGAATCCGTTGGTCGAGCTCCTTCTCGTGGGACTTCTTAGATAGAGGAGCTCGGTGCTCCGTCGATGCTCTGCAGGTGCTGGGCTGATGTGCTTCGGAAGGTCGCCGTCCAATAGGTGTTACGGCAAGAACAAGAAAAGAAGGGGGGATGGAGGGGCTCCTGCGATGGTGGGGGATCGAAGCTAAGCTCCTGCCTATGCAAGGTCGAAGTAGGGAGACCTGATGAAAGAGGAGAAGTAGAGGGGGGGGGTTCTAATGAGATGATCAATTGATTCGAACGGGATCTGGGATTTGCGGAGAGGAATCGAAGGGGATGAGGTAGTGATGATGCATAGCAGAGAAACTGAAGAACCCAAAATGAATAAAAAATGGAAAGAAGAAGAAAAGAAGAAGAATGAGGATGATCACATGAGGTGTCACTGGTGTAAACAGAGGGAATAGGATTGTTTTATGGATGATGAGCAGCACAGTGCTATCTCCTGTCTTCGCTCGTGAGATCCGGTGAGGAGAAGCTCGAGCTTTACAATAGATGTTGAAGCTGCTGCAACATGGAGCTGGGAGCTCCTTAGATCATGCCAATTGGATCCTCGTCATTGCTCAACAGACCTCCTAAAGAGCTGTCACCACCTTCAGACCTAGAGCTGGAGAGTTTTGGTAGGAAATGGAAAATGCCTCTACACAAAACCAAGGCTGGAACTTGTGGGAGGTGGAAGTAACGGTTGAGAGGGAGAGCGACGGATGGAGACATTCGATCGGAGAAATGAATATGGTTTAATGAGGAAGAAAATTACATTTAAGGGCAATGAACAATGAAGATTTGATGTAACGGTCGGAGACGAAGGGATTGACTCGAGCATAGGGTTCTGGTGAGGTCGACGATGATGGAGGGATGTTGGAAGATGATCGGAGAGGCGAGGGAATGTCAGAGTGGAGCTGGAGGTGTGGCATGGTCAGGGCGAGGCGGAGCTCAAGTAGTGGTATGGAGGAAGAGGGTGAAGAGCATGTGCCATTGGATCGGCGAGATCCAATGGCTGGGAGAGTGCATGCCGATGCACGTGATGAGTGAGTAGAGTGGCGCATGAGGCGTACATGTTAGGGATGGAGTATATGGGTTGGATATTGATCGTTGGATCAAACTTGATCCAACGGTTCAGATGGAGGGCACTAAAAGACAAAGTGTGTGGACCATGGTACGGGGTGCATTGATGTGGGCATGAGGTGCCTAATCAAGGTGCGCTAAGTGGTATGAATTGTTGACCACTATGCTGACCTTAATAAAAAATAAAGAAAATGAGAAATATATTTATAAATATAAAAGGTTTATAAATAGGTTTAATGATCTATATGAACTGAAATGTGCTCTGCTTCCACAAAGATGATGAGATGCGTCTGAGTTCATAAACCACTTTGAAATGACTGCCCTATGACAACTACTAAGTATATAAGTTATACATGAGGTATTGGCAGGGTAGAGATAGCGATGTCAAAAGGGCTCGAAGGAGCACTAGTGGAGCCTACAACATGAGTCATAATTTACCTTAAATGGGAGATAAGGCAAGGCCTCAAATATCGATTTCGATCATTGATGAATCATCAATTCATCATTTTATTCCTTCATTTTGACTTAAATCCCTTATAAAACACGTCTAAATATCACTAATTCTCATCCTTTAACAATCTTACATTATATGTTAATATTGTACTATTATAAGGGAGCTGGGAGCCTATAGTCAAAGGTCGAGTTAACTACCTACATGTGGCCTTTTTTTCATTATTTTTGGATTTTTTTTAAGTACAACTTAGAGTTTGCTTAGGGAAATATGTGTTTCAAGTTTCATACAAAACACACATTCCTAATATGATCATGTAGAAGGGGTCAATTTCAGCAATTCAAAGACAGTTAAATTTTTGATAGTCTTGATGGAGATGACAGAAGTTCTGAATTAAGTTGAATTTGGAATGACACCATGGTGATATATGGTGATATAATTCCTGCAAGGTTTCATTTCATAAAATTTAAAAATAATGAAAAAAGAGTCTAGCGTAAGTAGTTACCTACACCTCGGATGCAAGCTCCTTTTTCCGTATTACAACTTATTTTACCCCAAAATAAATGATTAAAGAAGAAGAGAAAAAGAAAGAAAATATGTATATATATGCAATAAATACATACTAATCTTGACCTCGAGAGCAGGTCAAGTATTGACCTAATTGGCATGGACTAAAATAGGGAAAGATAGGGTTAATAACCTACAAAAAGATCAAAATTCCAAATTCACAATGTACATATTCACCATATTCATTTAGGATATATATTGTACTATTTTATTTATCATTAAAACAAACTCAAATAAAAATGATTCCTTCATGAAACTTGTACATGAAAATGTGTTTTATTGCAAAAATAAATCATGCACAGAACAAAAAGTACAATACTCAGAAAAGCTGTAAAACGTGAATTAAAAGCTTTATTTCTTCTCCATATGAACTCAAAATGAACCAAACTCACTTTCATCAAGTTTAAATTAAAACAATCTGTAAAATGAGAGAGGATTCATACGATTTTTGGGTTAAGGTGTACAAGTCGGTTGTTTGGGGTGTTAATATACTTGTACAATTGTATGTTTCATGTATGTATTTGATTCTTGATTTTTGTATAAATTGTATTTTAATATTTTTTACATATTTAAATTATTATATAAAATAAAAATAAAAATAACAAAAGTTAAAAATAACCAAAAATAAATAATAATATTTATTCTATAGGTATAATGTACTTATATGTACATATATGTATGTATTTATTCCATTAAATGGTTCCTTAAAAATAAAAATATATCTTAAAATTATTATGTAAATAAATAAAATATTAAATAACACGTTTTATAAATACAAAAGTAAAAATAAGCATACTTTGGATATTTGTATTTAATATTTGTAAATATAAGCGGTGAAGCCTTCTCCCATTATAAGTAGGGTCGGCTACATGGATTCTTGCTCAAATTCATGTTGAAAGATTCAACTATTTAAGTTATTATTAATTTAAGCTCATTTATTGTTTATTTAGTATTTATTTTGAGTTATTTAATTTTCTTAAATGCCTATTAGCCCAGGTCAGGGTTATTGACCGGACCCGGTCAACCCCCCTCCACCTTCTCAAACTCGATGCAACCATCCAACCTGCCTCAATCTCTAAATTCTTAAGATTGATTTCTCGGGGTCCTCATCCATATATTTTTTCGGTTGATTAACTCTGTTTATGCGATAGTGCTCTACGAACTAGGATGTGCAACCAAGATGGGATTCATTCGTAAGATTATATCCTTTTCTGCTCAGTTTGTACACTCCATCTCCATTCAAATTCCACCTTCTTGTCACCTATAAATTGAGCTTCCATGTCCCATTTTGGAGGTTGATCTGCTTTAATCATATTTTCCCAGAGCTCGAAGTAATCGTGAAGAAGACCTGGTGACAGGAGCCTTCTCCGATTGAGCGGGAGTACGTAAGAGAAGTTCGAGGTGAGATTCGTCGCCGATAGAGCTCTTCTTTGTCATGATCAAGCTTCCAATACATGCAGGTACTTTTTGAGGCAAGAATCTCATTTCCTTTCATTGCAATTTTCCCCTTAATTTCCAATTATTGTAGCCTTAATTCTCTTGTAATTTCATTTTAATTCATTTGATTTCAAATACATTAGCAGTGTTTATAGATCCGATCTCTGATCCTCGTGATCGAAGGACCTCTTATATGTTTGATGTCTAACCAGATCGATCCATCATTCCATCTCATCACGATTGTCCATTTCTTCACTATTCCTCTCCCTTAATCTGTTCATCCTCATCTCAGATCGGATTTGAGGAATATGATCTCCAGTTCCCTCACACACCAGATATCGCTCATCCAACCTACCATTTTCATCTTGTATTTGCTTAATAACGCCTGATCGAGGTCAGCGAACCCTCGAGCTCCTACGATAATTTGTAGGTCTAAATCTGGAGCAAGATCTGGATCATCTAGAGCTCTATCACCACCTAGAGAAGAGTAGCATGACCTGGTTCATCTCAATGAGATTTGGATCTTGATTTGACCTCAGAACGCCGTGGTTTGGAGGAGGAATTGTTTGGACATCATGTAGCTTTGATCTGTTGCTTATAGCCTCAGATCTATTAGATCAAAATTCAAGGGAAGAGACATTCATCTATGTTCTTCCAATGCCCTTCAGAATCGTCCGATAAAAAATGAAGGCCTCCAGATTGCATCAGCGTTGTTCATTATCACTCAAATTTAGATCGCCCGATCAGATATGCAAGGAGCGATCTCATTCGTTCATCGCTCCAGCGCCAACACGTACATCATATGCTTTCTTGGTGATTTTACCTTCTTCCTCCTTGCAAATGTCAATAATTGCAAAAAAGTCATGTGCATGTATATAAGCTTTGGAATAATTGTAAAATCGCCCCTATTGTTTGTTTTATTTTCATTTAAGTTCATTTTGCTTGAGATATGTGTATTACAACACCATTATATACTTTATCTTGGAAAACTATGGTTGTTAATAGATCTGCGAAAACTTTTGAATAGTTGCATTAAGTCATGTTGAATAGAACTCACATCTGTATACATGTGACTTGTTAGGTTATTTGCAAATTTCAACTTGGAATTTATTATTGTTAATAATTGAATGCAAATTTTAATTAACTTTATTTAAGTCTAAGTCTGATCACTGTGCCCTTGGAATATTTGCACATTTGCCCTGGAACTCTTTAATTAGTTAATAAATGCTTAAGCAATTTTCTGTTAATTGTGTTTAGATCCTGTAAAGCAACCTATAATTTCATTGCTTATATTATTTGGTGTAATTATCTCTTGTTATCTAAGAATCTAAAAAAATCAAGATAATTACCTAATAACCTCATCTAATTCCAATAATAATAGTTTGCAAAATTTCTTTTGTTTTCTAATTTTAAAAATACAAAACATGTCAATTTGCACTCTTTGATCTTTAAAATATACAAAAATTAGAAAAATGGTTTAAAATTCCAAAAATATTTAAAAGCTTATTTCTATTGTATTTAATCACATTCACAAAAAATAAACAAAAATACAAAAACAAAACTTTAAAAATTCAAATATTCTCAAAACCTTATAAAAATCCTATAAAATCATATAAAAATATAAAAATACATCACTGAACATGTTTTAAAGCGTAATAAAAACTCTTTTATACAAAATAGATTTCCAGATTTTTCGTCTCTATTTTCTATTTTAAAATTGCAAAAACAGTAAGTTATTTTCATTTGAAAATTGTTTTCAACTTTAAATCCATATAAAATCCATAAAAAACTAATAATACCACAAAAATAACCAAAAATAGTAAGATAATTATTAAAACACAATTATTTTATTTTCTAAGTTTTAATTTATTTCACCTATTTTAAAAATACATAAAAGTTTTTATTTCATTTTTGTATATATCTTATTCATAAATTGATTTTAAAATTAAAATACATAAATTCCTTTACAATCAGATAAGCCCAAAATACAGAGATATACTCTAGGAATCCGGCTCCTGCAACAACGAATGCTCGAACCTAAATTAGGATAATGAGTGAGAACCCTCACCACTATTGGGACAAAGGGGTGTGGTCAGAGAACAAGCGAGGGAGGGAGAAAACTGGCACTAACTGTAAGCACTCATCACCTCCACCACTAAGAGGACTGATCAATATGAGACCTTGAGGTTGAATTCCTCGATTTAGATTAAATTTATTAGGCCATTCAGATATATTAAGTCAGAGGTCCTTTGTATATTAGCTGTCAGCTAAATAACCACTCAACAATACTACATTAAAATAAAGTAAGTGCACATTATTTAGTTGTGGACGATCAAAAGAAGAGACATGATTATGGTCAGTTTAGCAACAAGTACTCAACTAATGCGGATATAACATATCAAAATCCACAAAGAAGGGGGGGACATGGACCCTACAATGAACTACATGGTTTCGCCTCTATCTCTACAATGAATAATTCGTTCTGAATGAAAAATATCGTTATATCATATCCCGACCCTGAATAGCTTATCATCCTATATCTTAGAAGTAAAGATTTAAATGAATCAAATATGAGCAAACTCACCTAGTTTGGTTTGATAGATCTGGTAGATGCGAGTTCATTTAAACTAAATAGTACAGAGATTGTGTTTACGTTCAATTCGGTTCGATAAATATTTAATTAAGGGATAAAATTCTCAACCACGTTTATCAATTTTACTTAGATTTCAAGTTTTTTGATGTATTTAAAATGTGACTAGGATATGTACAATTAATCAACCGTAATAAATGAACTTTTATAATTTCTATCCATCATTCGTACATGCATGCATATGCACACACATCCATATACCAATCTCTTTTTTAAATTACCATGCAAATTGATAGATGTTAAAGCTGTTGAGTACTTTTCCAAAAGAAGTCTTTGAAATCATTAGAAAGTGAAGATGCAAGCTTTATTGTGTATACCTACACATATAAAGATTTCAGTAATGCTTATATTATATTTAAGAGCTTTTCAAGTATCTTTGGAAGACATATTAGAAAAGAGCAGCGCGGTTAGATGATTATATTCAGTCCACGTTAAGGGTTAAGATAGCCTTACTTTATTTGTTTTACCTTTACTTGTTCCTTGATGTTGCTTGTATATCTAGGGATGTCAATGGATCACGTTTTAGCATTTTCCTAACCTCGTGATCATTTATAAAATTACTAACCAAAATCATCCATTTTATTAAATAAGTAGTTCAAAATGGATCCCCATATGTACTACGAGTTTTCAGTAACCAATGGTCCATATATATTATATATAATCAAATACTAAACTAACTGTCATAAACAATTTTCTCATAAAAGGATTGGTAAAACCAAATTATACATAAACTTCACACACATCAAACATAGAGTTAATATTAGAATAATCAAGGACATAACTTGTTTCAAGACACTAGAGATATATTACAATAGATATTGAAGATGCACTATGCGTTTGATACATAGTTTGTGAAAAGTACGTAATATGTGAAGTCAGTGTTGGGACATTATATTTATGCAAGACATGCGCATGGAATATCATATGTTTATATTAATTGTATTATTTGTCTTTGTTGGATATATATATATATATATATGTATGTATGTACGTATGTCTGTCTGAAATATAGAGATATAAAAAGACGGTTGAATCTAAATCAGTGAATGGATGAGACAATTATAACGAGACCTTTGTGTGTTAGGTTTGACTTTTTTTGAATAAGGTGAAACACATAAACAACACATACACACGTGCACAAGAATATGTGTGAGTGCGGGTTTCAGGCGAGTTCAATATATAATATTATATAATATAAAATGTAAAAAATTTTCGAAATAATATTATATATTATTTTATACACCATCAACAAACGATTTTCCGATCGAGAAAACACTGAGGTCAGATGATCCTTACAACGATACGTGGGTGTGAGACGCCCTATTAGAGAAAAATCTCTCTGCATAACTGTGGAGCGAGTTTGACTCTTAAATACATTATTATGGAAGTCCTTTGTACGCGGGCACCATCATGAGAAGGGAATTTGTCAAACCTTTGTTCTTGCGTCCTCCCCCGCGTTTCCGTCATGGCGATGACACTCGGCATCCTTCCCCCACTCCCACTCTCCCAAAACCCTAATCTCAAAATCCCACCGACCCCACTCCCGTCGGCGCCTCGATCTTTCCCTCTCCGTCGCCCTGCGCGATCGGATCGGCAAGATGGTCTCCGCTTTCGACCCCTCGATCCCTCTTGCCAGAGCGGAGACCCCGCCGAGCTCGTCGTACACCGACTCGGCAATGCTGGAGCTGGCGTACGATCACGTGCTTTACCGCGGGTAGCTCATCTCAGGTATGCGTGTTGCAGCTCGAAAGGCGCAATCTTTTCGTTATTTTTTGATGTGATTGAGAAAAGAATTGTTTTTCATGCATATGGGCTAAGTTTAGGCATTTTTTAACCTTTGTGATTGTTTGTTTTGATGGGATCAAATGGGGGAGCATTGGGTAGATATCGTGTGTGTGATATGAATATGACTGAGTAGTTGAGATAGTCTTTTGAAGTACGTGCAGGTTGGGATTCGTTTGTTGAGTTTCATGTTGCAGTCGACGTTGAGTAAAGATTCGATCGTTTGTGCTTCTTGGGTAACGCCCGCGAATTTCGAAATTTTAGGATTGCTGTGTTATTGGGCACAACTGATGAGAGTCAGAGAGGGGTCTCTATCTGTCAGGCGAAATGGGACGATACATAAGAAAGATGATTTATTCGATTTAATTATTGGGAATACGTCAGAGGAAAAATGAGTAGGGATGAAAACGGATACGGATATATCGGAATATCCGCTTACTGTATTCGAAAAATTATCGGATACTGATTATCCGTATCCGAATATTAATCGAATACGGATCGGATATGGATATAAGTTGTAAAAATTTTCCGAATACGGATACGGATATGGATATGGTAATAGCTTGAATATCCGGATTCGGATCTGGATATCTGAATACAATATTTAATACTATTTTATATATTAGTTAATATAATATAAGCTGCAACCTTATGCTATTAAATTAGTATTATACATTATATAATACAATATATTAACGATATTAATAAATTTCTATCATTTTTTCGGTTGAATTTCGATTTCGACGGGTTATCGATATTCGACTTCGACCGAATTTCGCTGAAATTTGAGGCCATGTTCAAAAGCAAGCTATTGATACCGTCGTTTCAAATCCACCACTATCTCCGTGGCCATCGCTAGACTATCCATAATTTGTTTCCCTAAGGTAAAATATGGATCCATTGGAGAGACAATATCATACATGACTTCCTGAGCCTATTAGCCAAGACATTGGCCACTAGGAAATATAGCATTTGACAATGCAACGAGACGAAAGTTCTCCACCTGCTCCAAATACATCCTTTTTTTAAAAAGAAACAAGATTGCTTTTGTTAGACTCTGTACAAATCATTCCTTAGGCAAACTCATCCATCAAGGTCATGGCGTCATCTCCCACCACATCTTAAAACTCTCAGTAGAAGAAAAATGGGAAGTCATCTGACCTCAGGATTCCATCTGCATTCAAGTCCAGGACCATCTGTTTCATCTCATCTCATCCAGAACCTTGCACGAGGTGTGCTCCTTGATGATCAGATATAGAGGAAGTCTCAATGCCCAACCTTCTCTAGTCCCAACGCTCCTCTTTATGAGAGATACCGCAGAATTAGTCCACCATAGCCTACCTATCTACATATCTCCCTCATTGTGAAATCTGCCCATATTAATGACTGAACCATATTTTTACATCACTCGATACGAGCCGCTGCATGAAAGAACCTTGTGTTAGTGTCCCACACCCCCCTTTGAACCACATTTACATTGATATCTGTCTCCATTCTACCACCTTCTTCCTGTCATCCTCTTGGATGGTCTTGTGAAACCAGACCCTTTATTCCAGTATCTTTGAAGACAAGTCTTGAGTGTCTTCAATTCCATTAAGCCTACAGACTTTTGACTGCATTGTAACTCGATGAGCATTACAAGATTCCCACAACTCCCTCTTGTAACCATGTAACCATTTTTGCAATGACACTAATTTGTGAAATAGGTGAGCAATTGCCAACCCATGTAATCCTCCTTCCTCCACTGTTTTGCCACTAATTCTCTGAACCCTTCCTTCAGAAATCATGATGTCTCGAATCAAAGAAAAGTAGAGAGGTGCAGAACCCTCTCCTAAATCTTTTATGTTAGAAAACAGGAAGTGAAAGCGACAACATGGAAAATAAATAAACATCAAAGAAGAACAACGAGATTTTTACGTGGAACCCTACTCCGTGAGGTGCGGGATGAAACCACGAAAGAAGGCCTCAAAGGGCCGTGTTTATCTATTGACTGTCTCGTCTGTTACAGGAGGCCTATGGCTCTTTATATAGCCTCCACAGAGCCACCAAGTCCCACCACTGGACGATGTGGGACTAAACTGTTGGATGGGGTAAATGGATCCTGCAGGGATCCATTTACCCATCTCTCTCACAACTGACGCATATACCACATACTTCAACACTCCCCCTTAAGCTGGAGCATGCAATGCTCAGCTTGGACAAACTGAAAGAAACTCAACTCAACGCTATAGGACACTACGGACAATATCAACCCAACGCGCACAACTGCTGTTGTCGAGGACGTTGCTTCTCATGCCTTGCAGGTGAGGAGGACGAATGGGCTGGAATGTGAGTCTGCTGAATCTCCTCGTCAGAGAGCATGTGCTTTGAATTGCGCCTATCAGAGTCACTGCAACTAAAAAGAGTCTCCTCGTCGGAGTACTCTGGCTTGCTACAACATGTGGACAACTGCTCCATCTATGAAAAAGGGTCGAACTGAATAAGGGGCCTGGATGTGCAATCCTCGTCGGAGTCCATGGTCGCTGAGAATAGAGTATGAAAAAGTCTCCTCGTCGGAGAACTGGGTCTCTCCCATCTGGTTCAGAGAATGGTACACTACTCTGGTGTCCCTATGATACCACATGAAAACCCTTGTCAACATGGCATAGGGAATGATCTTCTACTCTGGAGTCCCTATGGCTCACATGAAAACTCTGGCCGATTAAACAAGAATAATGATGGGGACCTCTGATCTGATGGCATACATGTGCTCATCTGAAAAATGACCGCAAACTCATGCGTGTCTGAAAATGAGTCTCTCTTTGGAGAACTCGAAAATGGACCTCAACATGGAGTGCCTCGAACTTGGACTCTGACCAATCTGTCGAGTCTGAAATCTGTAGAGTCTGATCAACTGGCTGGTCTGGAGACTGGCATCTGAATCAGGAATCTGGAACAATGTAACAGACCTGTGACTCTACATAGTACTCCCCCGTTCTCTCATACTTGTCGGAAACAATGACATCTACAATGTAGGGAGAAGACAAGATATTAGGGAAAAACACGAACAAAAAAAAATTCTTACGGCTTTTCAAATTTTTTTAGCCGTCACATTTTTTTAGCAATTTTTTAAGCCGTTTCAACCATTTTTTTCGGCTTTTCTTGCGTACGGTTTTTTTTGTGTACGCACCTTTTTCAGATATTTTTTAACATTCTCTCTTCCCACTTGGGCCCAAATCTCTTTTCTCCCCCCTCTCTCTTTTTTTTACTAGTCTCGGCCCACATGGCCCCTACTCTCAGCTCTCCCCCCTCTCTCTCTTTTAACACAACCTGTAGGCCCAAACTCAGGGTTGTTCTCTCCTCTATTGTTTTTTTAATGTACCGCTTGGGCCCATACACTAGAAACACTCTTTTTTTTATAACAACCATTCAAATCTCCCGTATGCGCCCCTTTTTTTCAGTTTTTTTTTAAATCCTGATTGGCCTTATTTAGGGGTCCCCTTTGTGAAGATATATATATTTTCATATTTTTATGTACCTCTTTCTTATTCTCTATTTCTATTTTCCACTTTATGTAATTTACCCATAGGCCTCTCTACTATATAAGAGAGCCTAGGGTTCTCAGAAATAACAAGGCTCTTATTTTTCTCCAACATGGTATCTGAGCGGCGGTCCTAGACCGGAGCTTTCGATTCCCGAAAAACCCTAACCCTACCTCCAGCCCTAACCTTGCGCGCCGCCGCCTCCTCGCCTCGCGCGCGCGCCACCGCGGAGTGCGCCGCGGCCTTGCGCTTCTCCCCGGCAAGGCCCGCGCGCATGCCTCGCGCGCACCGAGCGCTCGCCTTGCGCGCACCGAGCGCTCGCCTTGCGCACACCGCGTGCTCGCCTCGCGCGCACCGCGTGCCTCGCATGCATTGCAGGGCTCGCGCGCCGTCTCGTGCGCTGCCTTGCGCTCACAACCCTCGCGCGTGACTTGTCTTCTGTACGCGGCACCCTAGCAAGCTCCGTGCTTATCAACTTCATCAGTTGGTTGATGGGTTGGTGTGCATGAGTCTACACGTGCACCCAAACCCATATATGTCTGTGTAGACACACAAACGCTGATTTCTTGCACCCATAGCAGTCTTCTTCTGGCAATATGTCTGAGAACAAGGTTGATGTACCCGCCACTAGCGCATTCAGAGGTCCAGTGCCTATTGTGAAAATGGACGGGACAAACTATGAGCTCTGGGCTATGCAGTTCATGAGCCTGATGAAGTCGAATGGTAAGAAGCATATTCTTACCGAAGAGAAGTCGGTGGAGAAGACTAGGGTGAATGTCTCGTGGGAGGCGGATGATGCGTATGCCAAAGTCTGGCTATCTGGGACGTTGACGATAGATATCGCCAACGATGTACTGCATCGGCCCACGGCTAAGGCTATGTGGGATATTCTAGCAGCGATATATTCGCAGGCGCGGAACGAGACCAAGATACTTCAGTTGCAACATGATATTTTTACAGTCAAACAGAATGGGCACCCCCTTCACTCACTGTACACATCCCTACGAGGGATGTCTGAGAAGATCCATAGCTTCATGCCGTTGACGGCACTCCTGAGCAGCAGAAGATGTACAGGAATGCTACCATGGTAGGTGTATTCCTGGCTGCCCTTGATCGTACGATGCTGACCGATCTCAGATTCTTGCTGACGCCACTATTCCTCCTCTGGAGGAAGCTTTTTGCCGACTGAGTCGAATTACTGTCCCAAGCTTGACTGCCAGCCAGACACCTTCAGCGATGGCAGCCTCCAGAGGAAGAGGTGGCTCCTCTACCTTTCGTGGTCGTGGCCCCCAGGTCGCGGGGTTCAGATTCGTCAACCATGCAGTTATTGTCGTTGCCCTGGTCACTCCGAGGATACATGCTACTCTAAGAATGGCTTTCCTGCATCAGCTCGGGTAGCAAAACAAGTTGAGTCCCCTGCACCTTCCTCGTTGGACCAGCGATTCGATGATCTTGTTGCCAGACTGAGGAATATCATGCTTGTGATGGATCTATGATTACAACATGGATTATGGATTTTGGAGCGACACATCATCTTTGTGGGGACAAAGAGAAGCTCACTGCATATAGATCAGTCTCTTCAGGACGAACTGTGGTGATAGCCAATGTGATTTGGACACATTCCCCGATCACAGGACAGGGGGAGATTAACTTGACACGTTCCATGAGACTGCAGAATGTGTTATATGCTCCCGATTTATCTATGAATTCACTGTCCATTTGCCAGATTACAAAGGATTTGTTTGAACTGTCGAGCTATTTTTGACTCATCGTCTCTTATTTTTCAGGACATACTCTCAGGCAAGGCCTTAAATGTCGGTTTCAGTCACCATTTCGGTATCGACCAAAATAGAATTTCGATGGAATTTCGGTGGAATTTCGACTGAAGTTTCGGCCATTTCGTTCATTTTTTGTACTAGCACCCCCATATTTCAGTCATTTCGATCATTCGGTCGAATTTCGATTTCGACTGGATATCGATATTCGACAGAAATTCGATCGAATTTCGTTGAAATTTGAGGCCATGCCCTCGGGCAAAGTGATTGGCTGTGGCCGTGAGCAGAATGGCCTCTATCATCTGGTTCGTACTCCCTATGTCGGCGCATCTCTCCACTCTACAGGATCAGACTCTCCATATACCTGGCATCTCCATTTTAGTCATCTACCTCTTCAGAAGATGTGTCATGTTTTGCCCCAGATTTCTCCGAAGTCGTCCTTCCAGTGTGAAGCGTGTCAGTTGGGAAAGCATCATCAGTCTACTTTCCCGAGTCGTCAGAGTCGGAGCAGTAGCTCCTTGTTCGAGTTAGTCCATAGTGATATTTGGGGTCCCAGTCGTGTTCCTGACGACCAGGAACACAGGTTCTATCTTGTTGTAGTTGATTTTTCTCGCTTGTCTTGGGTGTTTTTATTGAAGAATAAATCTAAAGCAGGAGATGTGATTCAAATGTTTATCAATGAAGTTCAAAATATTTTCTCTTCTTCTGTGAAAATTGTGCGTTCTGACAATGCATTGGAGTTCTGTACTAGAGCTCCTTCCTTGTTCTTTTCATCTCATGGTATAATTCATCAAACTTCATGTGCTTACACTTCACAATAAAATGGTGTTGCAGAGCGGAAACATCGTCATCTTTTGGATATGTCACTAGAACCCTACTTATTCAGAGTCATGCTCCACACTTGTTCTGGGGTGATGCGGTTCTCACTGCTTGTTATCTAGTAAATCGCATGCCCTCGTCTGTCTTGGGTGAGAAAACTCCTTTCTCTATAGCCTTTCCCGAGAAGGGGTTGTTCTCTCTTACACCCAGTGTTTTTGGCTGTGTTGTGTTTGTCCATCAATTGGTGCCAGGTCTTGATAAACTCTCTCCCAGGGCTGTCAAATGTGTGTTTGTGGGATACTCCAGGACACAGAAGGGATATCGTTGTTTTGATCCGCTTCGTCGAAAATATTTTATTAGCGCCGATGTCACATTCTTTGAATATGTGATGTTTTCTCTCATACAAGTGATAGAATGATTACTTCCCATTCTGATACTGAGGTCTTCATGCCACCTCCTCCTATGAGTCTGTTACCCTCTACACCATCTCCACCACCACCTCCACCTTTACTCCCTCCAGTAACCATTGTCCCACCGTTACCAAAGTACTATACTCGTCGGTCCTCCTCTGCTCATGGTCCGTCATCCAGCAGCCCTCAGGTTTGTTCTGATAACTTGATTTCTAACGATGAGTCTACAGATCTATTGATACAGGGAACGCATTAGGATGACGATCATGGAGATTTGGACGTGCCTATTGCTATTAGGAAGCATAGGCGTACTTGTGCATCCTATCTACTTGCCTCCCATGTTTCTTTTCATCATCTTACAGGTGATTTCCAGAGATTTGCAGTTGCTCTATCTGCAGTAGAAGTTCCACGCAATTACCAGGAGGCACTACAAGGTAGCAAATGGCGCCTTGCTATGGAAGAAGAAATGGCCGCGTTGCAGTCACGTGGAACTTGGACACTTGTTTCCTCCTCCCGGAGCGTTTGTTGTTAGCTGCAAGTGGGTGTTTACTGTTTAATACCATGCATATGGAAGCCTTGATCGGTACAAGGCCCGGCTCGTGGCTCGTGGCTCGTGGTTTTACTCAGACATATGGAGTTGATTACTTGGACACATTTTCTCCGGTTGCTCGCCATTCTACTTTACGTGTCCTTCTTTCAGTTGCTGTAGCACGTGGTTGGCCGTTATTCCAGCTTGATGTGAAAAATGCATTTTTATATGGAGATCTACAAGAAGAGATCTATATGCAGCAACCTCCAGGATTTGCTGCTGAGGGGGAGTGTCAACAGGTTTGTAGACTCCATAAGGCAATACATGGCCTTAAACAGAGTCCTAGAGCGTGGTTTCAAAAGCTTTCAGATCTGATTGAACGACAGGGATTCAAGAGGTCAAATGCAGACTATTTCTTATTTGTGCAGAAGACGTCTAGAGGTACTGTTGCTATCATGGTGTATGTTGATGATATTGTCGTTACAAGAGATGATGAGCAGGGAATCAAGATGGCGAAAGAATTTCTGGGAAGTCAATTTGTGACTAAGGATCTGGGAACCATAAGGTATTTCTTGGGGTTGGAATTTGCTAGAAATGCACAGGGTCTTGTGATGACCCAAAGAAAGTATGTTAAAGATATGCTTGCAGAGACATGCATGATTGTATGTCGACCTTCCACTACTCCTACGGATCCTAACATGAAGCTATATGATGGTGATACAAATGAAGTCGACAAGAGAAGATACAGAGAGATGGTTGGAAAACTCATTTATGCTACAATTACCAGACCGGATATTGCATTTGCAGTGAGTCGAGTGAGTCAATTCATGAAGCAACCTCGACAGGTACATATGGATGATGTATATATGATATTGAGATATCTAAAATCATCTCCAGGTTCAGGATTACTATTCAAGAAAGGAGAAACACTCTTTGTATCCGCATATGCTGACACATATCATGCAGGTTGTCCTAAGGATAAGAAATCGACTTCGGGATTTGCAATATTCGTTGGTACTTCTCTCGTTTCTTGGAAAAGCAAGAAACAAACTGTTGTAGCAAGATCAAGTGCCGAGTCCAAATACAGGGCTTTGGCTCAAGCAAGTACATAAATGATGTGGGTCCGAGCAGTACTATGTGATCATGTAGAAGTTCCTCTACCCATGGAGTTACACTGTGATAATCAGGCCGCTCTGTTTATTGCAAACAATCCTGCTTTCCATGAGAGAACAAAACATATTGAGGTAGATTGTCACTACACCAGAGACATGATTCAGAAGGGCCTGATTTCTACTTCCCATGTCAGCTCTGGAGAGCGAACCACAGACATCTTCACCGAGCCACTGCCCAGAGGATCATTTCAGACGTGTTCATCCAAGCTAAGCAAGATCGATATCTATGCTCCAGCTTGAGGAGGAGTGTGAAGATATTTATATTTTCATATTTCATATGTACCTCTTTCTTATTCTCTATTTCTGTTTTCCACTTTATATAATTTACCCATAAGCCTCTCTACTATATAAGAGAGCGTAGGGTTCTCAGAAATAACAAGGCTCTTATTTTTCTCCAACACCCTTGGAACCCTTCTTTCCAAATCTACGCCGCCGATGGGGTCCTTCGTTTCTAGCCGCCGCCCTGGGGGGGTCTCTCTGAGGTCGAAGGAGAGCGCCTCGACATGGAGGTGCTTCGCTTGGCAGAGAAGCTTCGCCTGGCAAAGAGATGCGCACCAGGACGTACGATGGCGGTGGATTTGCGCGGCGATGAGCGCCGCCACGCGATGGGTTCGCCGCTGCCGCTGCTTAATCGGGGATGCCAAGCTTCCGTCGTGAAGCTTGGAGACACCGCTTGGGGATATGAGGATGATACGTGGTGGAGGGTGACGCCTGGGTGTAGTCTTCGTGCCGCTTGTACGAGGGAGGAAGGGAGATCGGGGGGGCCGCTGGAGCTTGGATGCCTTCACCTGGGTGAAGTATGCCGCCTGGTGTGTGCCCTTCCTGATGAGCCGCCTACGCTGGTGCCGTTCGATGCGGCTGGAAGTGCGCCAAGGAGTTGAGGCTGGATGGCGATGCGAGATGGTGCGGCTTGGAATTGTGCGCTATGATCGGGTCGCGTGTAGAGCTTGCGACCTGGACGCATGAAAGATATGCTGTTGTGATCTGAGACTTGAATCGCCGCCTTGGACAGCTGCTCGCTGCTCGAGGCATGAACTAAGATTATGGTTACATGAGGAACCCTAATGGCTTCTTTCGAGCAACCTTGAGATCAAATATGGACAACCGCCACATACAAATTTTCAGAACTTAAACAAATAACTAACATGATCTTTGTAAAGAAGATCTTCAAGAATGAACAATAATCGAATCTTGAAATAAAAAAAACTTGAAATCCTCGAGAATCAACCTAGCTCTGATACCATGTTAGAAAACAAGAAGCGGAAGCGAAAACATGGAAAATAAATAAACATCAAAGAAGAACAACGGGATTTTTATGTGAAACCCTACTTCGTGAGGAGTGGGATGAAACCACGGAAGAAGGCCTCAAAGGGCTGTGTTTGTCTATTGACTTTCTTGTCTGTTACAGGAGGCCTGTGGCTCTTTATATACCCTCCACAGAGCCTCCAAGTCCCACCACTGGATGATGTGGGACTAAACTGTTGGATGGACGCATACATCACATACTTCAATATTTTACAATAGGCATATGAACTGACTTGAACCTCGAGGCTATGGTGAGATGAAATACAAACCAAGGGAAAAGCCTACATAAGTTCTATGGATCCCAGGAATCAATCTAATCTAGAATGAAAACTTGTGTTTATCTAGGTAAAGCGAGGATCCGTTGCATCGAGGACCTCTAACTATAGATCACCAATAAGCTCCATAAAATCTATAGATCAAGATCTTGTTTGCCATGGAGATAGGGGTTGTCTGAAAAGAGTAGGGTTACATTGAAGTCACTTCAATCAGCCATGCTGCCGCTGGGAATATTTATCTGATCGTGTGGAGTTCAACTAACAATTTCGATCTTAATGTTGGCTATGTTGGCCCATAGACACAATAGACTATCTTTTGAAAGTTTGTCTGACCGGCTTGAAAGGACGGCCATCAATTGAATCTAGTAGTGACCTTAGAAATCGCTGAATTGGCCTTGCCTTTCTAGGTGACGAGCGACCCACCAATACTTCCTATTGTATCAACAGTTTGAAACTCCGACAATGTTGATACACCTAAAGATCTCCACAACTTTTCATACCAACCGTCAATCTTAATCTCCCACAGTAGCACGGCATCGCTAAGCTAACCACTTAAGAAATTCATCAAGCCCCTCTTTTCAGGGTCCACGAGCCTCCTCATGTTCCAAGATATTATCTTCATAAGATAGTTTTTTGGCCATGTGGTCAGCATAATAGTTTTTTTGGCCATGTGGTCTGCATGACTCCTGTCGCTTGGGTAACCAACCCAAGAAAGCAAGCTTCCTCCTCATCATATCGCGATTATGGGTATTCCAAGCACACCTTGATATCTGCTTATTTTAGCCTGCTAGCTAAGACGACAATACCATAGGCTCATCACCTAGTCGAACCATCCTAACGTACACATTGCATGGATCAAATTTGGAGCCATTATCTGGGCATTTTCTCTTACCGCAAAACCCCCCGAACTACCCTAGTTGGACATGCATTGTACACTCTGATACCTTCGAACTTTGAAGAAGGGTGTCTGTTGTACTCCAGAGAGAGGAGGGGCTGCTTCTTTCATCTTAGCTTGAAGTAATACAAAGAAAGCCGTTGAATCTCCTTACCACTCATGTCTCGGGTTTCGAGTGCAATTAGATGGTGATGATGCGACGTGGGGAAGCTCTCA
Organism: Ottelia alismoides; assembly: GCA_037367405.1. Classification (NCBI taxonomy): domain Eukaryota; kingdom Viridiplantae; phylum Streptophyta; class Magnoliopsida; order Alismatales; family Hydrocharitaceae; genus Ottelia; species Ottelia alismoides. The sequence goes on along the minus strand of JAZKJV010003969.1, from coordinate 31,268 downwards.
CTGCTTGAATGGAACTCTTCCCTTAGGCTGCGCAACTTATTGATTGATTAAAGGAAGGATCGTTGAATAGATAACGAGGGAGCAACAAGCGTGGCAAAATCGATGGGGTGAGGAGCACTTTTTCGAGTTGTTTGTATCAAATTCAAATTTTTGAATTGATAATCACCCAACTGTGCTTTTAGAGGGCGTTGAAACATGATAGTACTCGGTTGAAGGAGGCTCTACATTGGCACTATTGGAATAAAACTGAGATGATATTAGACGAGTTCCAAGGGCTCTCTTATATAGGAGAAAAGCCATGTGTTAATTACAAGAGCGATACTCAAAGAAAACATAAAATATAAAACAGTACTGAACGATATATTTATCTCAACACTCCCCCTCAAGCTGGAGCATATATATATCAATCATGCTCAGCTTGGAACAACACCTCTGAAAATGGTCCTCTAGCAAGGGCCTTGGTGAACATGTCCGCCGTCTGATCTCCTGTGGAAACATGAGAGGTGGATATAAGATCTTTCTAGATCATGTCTCTAGTGTAATGACAATCCACCTCGATATGCTTTGCCTACTCATGAAAGGTAGGGTTATTAGCAATAAATAAGCCTGCTTGATTATCACAGAAAAGCTGCATAGGAAGAGAAACCTCAATAGTAAGGTCAGTCAATACCGATCTCACCTACATCATTTCTGCACTTCCTTGTGCCATGGCCTTGTACTCAGATTCTGCACTTGATCTGGCCACCACTGTCTGCTTCTTGCTTTTCCATGAAACAAGTGAGTTGCCGACAAAAATAACAAACCCAGAAGTAGATTTTCTATCTCTGGGACAGCCTGCATAATCTGCGTCAGCGCATGCTGTCACCTCAAGAGATGTATCCCTACTGAATATAAGGTCTGAACCTGTTGAGGTCTTCAAATATCTCAAGATCATATGGACATCATCCATATGCACCTTCATGGGTTGTTCCATGAACTGATTGACCTTGCTCACTGCAAAAGCAATATCTGGCCTGGTGATGGTGGCGTATAAGAGCTTCCCAACAAGCTCTCTATATCTTCTTCTGTCAACTTCCTCAGTGTCCTCATCATACACCCTCATACTTGCATCCATGGGAGTAGTGGCAGGTTTGCACCTTGTCATACCTGTCTCAGAAAGAAGATCCATAACAAACTTCCTCTAAGTCATCACAAGGCCTCGCTGGTTCCTGGCGAACTCCTACCCAAGGAAGTACCGAAGATTGCCAAGGTCCTTGGTCACAATCTGTTGACCTAGGAAGTCCTTGGCAGCATGAATGCCCTGCTCATCATCTCCTGTAATGACAATATCATCCACATAAACCATAATAGCTACAGTACATCTCTGTGTCCTCTGAACATATAGTGAGTGATCCGCAGTAGACCACACAAGCCCCTGTCGCTTTATCAACTCCAATAGCTTTTGGTACCAAGCTCTCGGACTCTGCTTCAGGCCATAAATCACCTTATGGAGTCTGCACACCTTCTGGGACTCCCCCTCAATAGCAAATCCTAGTGGCTGTTGTATATAAACTTCCTTCTGTAGATCTCCATATAGAAATGCATTCTTCTCATCAAGCTAGTAAAGAGACCGGTCTCGTGAAATGGCAACAGATAGAAGAATACGAAGTGTAGAGTGTCTTGCTACTAGAGAAAAGGTATCCTGATAGTCCACCCATAGGTTTGGGTGAACCCCCGCACCACAAGCCTTGCCTTATAGTGGTCCACACTGCCATCTGCCCTCTGCTTAACCGTAAATATCCATTTGCAGCTTACAACAGAGGCACCTGACGGAGCATAGACAATGCTCCATGTACCACATGATCATAGAGCTGCCATCTCCTCTTCCATGGCAAGTTGCCACCTACTGTCCTGAAGTGCCTCCTGATACTTCGAGGTATAGTACAACAGATAGTCCCACCACAAATTTCTTGTACTCTGAAAGATGATCCAATGAAACTTGTACAACAAGTGGATACGTGGCGCATTGGCGGCGAGACTTTCTGAGGGCAATAGGTATCTCCAGGTCATCGGCCTCTGTGTCCTCTGGAACCAATTCTTCCTGTATATCATTTAAAGCTCCAGTGCCATCAGTAGAAATATCGTTTTCATGACATACCTGAGGCGTGGTGGATGATGTGGACGACGCATGAGCAGAGGGGCGTGTAGAAGACCTACGAGTACAGACATATGGTAAAAATGTGGACTCGGTTGTGGGAGGTGGAGGTGGTGGAGGAGGAATATCAGTATGGATTTCATCTGATGGAGTAGACGGAGGTGGTGGTACAACATCCATTCCAGTAGTATTATTTGACAACCTATCACCTGTAGGAGAGAAATACATGCCAGACTCAAAGAAAGTAACATCTGTACTCACATAATATTTCCGTCCAACATGGTCAAAACATCTATACCCTTTTGGCGTACGAGTATAACCAACAAAGACACATTTGACATCTCTAGGAGAGAGCTTGTCACGACCTGGAGTGAAATTATGGACAAAGACAACAAATCCAAAAATCTTGGGAGTGAGTGAGAAAAGTTCCTTCTCAGGAAAAGCAATTAAGAAGGGAACCTTCTCCCCAAGAATAGTTGATGGCATGCGATTTACCAAGTAACAAGCCGTGAGAACAACATCCCCCCAGAAAGAATGTTGAGTACGACTCTGAATCAATAATGTTCTTGTAACATCAAGAAGGTGACGATGTTTTCGTTCAACCACCCGTTCTGCTAAGAGGTGTAATTGCAAGAAGTTTGATGAACTATTCCAAGGGACCTAAGAAATTCAGATAAGTGTAAAGTGGAAAATTCCAAAGCATTATCAGTACGTATAAACTTTACATTAGCCGAGAAAAGATTTTTAACTTCAAGAAGAAATGTTTTGATGATAGCACCAGCTTCAGACTTGTGTTTTAACAAGAGCACCCAAGAAAGACTAGAAAAATCATCCACAACAACCATATAAAAATGATGTCCCTGATGATCAGGGACACGAATCGGACCCCAAATATCAAAATGGAAAAACTCAAAGGACTAAATACTGTGACGACGCAGACAACTTGGAAAAGAGGAGCGATGGTGCTTTCTAAGTTGATAGGCTTCATAATCCAGAGCAGTACGAGGAGATATTTGTGGTAGCACATGACACATCTTCTGTAGTGGAAGGTGTCCGAATTGAAGATGCCACATGAAGGGAGAAACATATCCTGAAGGTAGAGTAGCGATGTCAGCACTAGGTGGGACGACAAGCTTGTACAAACCTCTCTGCTCACGGCCATGACCAATCACCCTGCCAGTTAGTATGTCCTGAAACACAAAAAAGAGGAATCGAATATGGCACAACAATGTAAATCTTTTGTGAGTTGACTAATGGACAAAAGATTCATCTGGAAATTTGGAGCATATAGGACATTTTGAAGATGTATAGAGGGAGCTAGAGCAATCTCCCCCTGACCAACAATGGGCAGACGAACTCCTTAGCAATAACCACAGACCTGCCGGGTGAGATAGATCGGAATGTAATAAACTGCATCCGATCTCCACACATATGATGTGATGCTCCAGAATCCATAATCCAGTCAGTTAAATCTGAACTGCTACTACTTGTGAACGCATAATGAATACCAAGGCCTCAAATGTCGGATTTCGGTTTCGTTTCGGTAAGCCCAGAAATGGAATTTCGGTGGAATTTCGGTGAAATGGCCGGAAATTGGGAAAACGACTTGAAAACTCATTTTTTCAAAATTTAAGATTTGTAATGTTGTTTAATCAATAAAAGAAACATAAATACAAGTTTTTTTGCTTATAATAAGATGTTATAATGTTCAGTACCTTAAAATAATGATTTCGATCATCATATCAATGACCGTCCAGAGTGAAATTTCATATTTCAGTACACGTTAAATTTTGGCATTCAATTTTTCTATCAATTCTCAAAAGAATAATAATACTTTTATTTAAAAATAAAACAAGACACACACAAGCACAAATATTTTAATATGTATGCCAAAATAAATGCATAGTAGAGCTTGTGATCGTAAAATGTATGTTATACGAGACTTGGAATTTGAAAACTTGGCTCTCCAAGACTTAAGTTAGGTTGTGAATTGTGACTTGTGAAGTTGTGAGATGGAATGAGAACATATACATTATATTTATTGGGTTTAAATAGGACCCTTAATGGCCTTATTTATTACAATGGTGGTTGGAATAGTGGCTTATATTGCAATGGTGGTTGAAATAGTGACCTATAAATTTCATTTAGTGACAAAATAGTACCTATGAATATCAATAAGTGGCCTAGGCATGACATATGGTGACCTAGAACAATTTCAGTCGAAATGGACCGAAATGGATCGAAATGAACCGAAATTCCACCGAAATCCGAGAAATCTGTGAACAATTTCCACCGAAATGGACCGAAATGGACCGAAATGATCGAAATGACCGAAATTCGGCCGAAATCCTGGAAACAGATATTATACATGGTTTCGATGTCGGTATCGCCACGAAACCGAATTTCGACCGAATTTCGGTCGAAATTCGCCGAAATTTAAGGCCATGATGAATACGTGAGGAGCTAGATGAGGCTCTGGCCGTGGCTGCAACATCAGTTGTACTGGGAGTCGGAGTCGTAGTAGTGGTCATCATGTCTCTCAATCTGGAGACAATATCATCAAACCGTGGATCCATTGTAGGCATACTAGAATGATCATTCTGCTCAGCAACATGTGCAGACGTTGGATATCCATGCTTCTAAAAGAATGTGTCCTCAGAGTGACCCGGCCGATGGCAATGAGAATAAGATCCACGTTGTCGGCCGCCTCCTCGACCTCGAGGTCCACACCCCTGAAAGTGAGACGACCCCCTCTGCCGCGAGTAGCAGCCATAGCAGATGGAGTCTGCTGAACCGTAGTAGTGTTTGCGGTAGTGATCCTTCTCAAGCGCTTGTAGACCTTCTCCATTGGTGGTATTGTCTCACCAGTGAGTAGTTGAGTACGGGCGACATCATACTCTGAGTCAAGAGAGGACAGGAAGACTCCTGTCGTGCTGGCATTTCGATATGTCTGCTGCTGTTCTGTGCTGGTCGTAATAGACATGAAGCTATGCAATCACTCAAACATGCCTCTCAGATGAGAAAAGTGTGTGGAGCGGTCTACCATTCTGTTTGGTCGAGAAAATGTCGAACTGCAGATGAAGAATCTTGCTTTCATTCCGTATCGGCCAATATGTCCCACATGGCCTTTGCAGTAGGTTGGTTAACAATATCATTAGCTATCTTCGTGGTCAACGTCTCGGGGAGCCAGATTCGTGCATAAGCATCGTCTTGTTTCCATGATGCATTTGCCCTAGTATTGTCCGTCCGCTCCGAATCAGTCAGAATATGCTCCTTATTATGGCACTGCGTAAGGGTTCGAAATTGCATGGACCATAACTTGTAGTTGGTCCCATCCTTCACGATAGGTGCCTGACCTTTGAAGGCACCGGAAGATGAGAAAACATCACCAAAGGCCGTTGGGTGGGGTGCGCGGTGTGCGCGAGGCGCATGGGTTGGGGGTGGTGGAAGGGTTAGGGTTTTATGTGGGATATGGGAACCCCGATCTAGGACTGTTGCTCTGATACCTGGTTGGAATAAAACTGAGAAGATATTAGACGAGATCCAAGAGCTCTCTTATATAGGAGAAAAGCCATGGGTTAATTACAAGAGCGACACTCAAAGAAAACATAAGTATAAAATAGTACTGAACGATACATTTATCTCAACAGGCACCATCTCCACGAAGCACTTTAGAAGTTTCCGCTTTTCCATTGGGTAGGTAATCTCTGCCCTAGATCGAGAACCCGAGTCTAGATTGCTAGCATATAAGAACTCCATTAGAACCGGGTCACATATTAGGTCATCCTTAGTGAAGTGCTCTCTCTGTGGAGTATCGACCCGAGCTGGGTCGAGTAGAAGATTCGAAGCACTTGGAATACAAATCGGACTATCCACTCCAAGGCATGTACCAACCCTAAACCCGGAAGACTATGCACATTCCTTGTGCCTACATGACTATAGCCTTTGCTGTTCACAACTGTCAGTCTTGACTCCTCCAAATCAACTTTTTTAGGACCTGCTACCTCCTCCACTGCTTCCTTGCAAAGGGAAGCAACCTCCACTAGCCAAACCACCATCTTCAGCTGCCCTTCCCTCTTCGTCGGTGCCTCATTCCTCTGTTGATGAGACTACATTTTGTCATGAAGCTAGCGCCATGAGCAACGAACCCTCCTTTGCAGGAGGCACCTTCAAAGGCCCACTACTGACAACACCAGCCACCATCATTATCATTGAAGTCACCTCCTTGGCCCGATACTGGCGAATCTCCATCGAGCGAAACATTGGAGAGGCCATCACAATCGTGCTTAACAGTGATGGGTGTGGGAACATCTCCTCGGTCCAAAGCTTGAAATTGCATCGACCTACACACAAGACTTTACTTTAGAAGAAGCAAACCACCTTTTCAAGATGATGACGAGACTTGAGTTTATATCAAAACTCGACACCTTAGCATTTCATAGGACCTCCACCACCTCCCTTTAGGTCACTAAGATAAACCTCCAATGACACAAGATTTTTGGATAGAATGGGAATTCCCACAACTCAGTAGACCTTGCACCGAACCCCCAACATCTCTCAAATCTAGAAATACTACACCGAACCGAGCCCTTCGCCGAATAATCCTCCAGCAGCAACTGAACCTCCTGTCATGAAAGATCTACCATGCAAACAACATGATTATTGAAGTTGACACCGACGACAACAGAGTCCCCCAATCTCCTTAGAACGACATTTGCAAGAGACAAGTCAAAACTACCCTCCAACAATTTACCAATGAGAACCCTGTTGCATGCCTTCGCTTTTGACTTCTTAGCTGAACTGAAAGAACCTTCCCTCACCACCTCTACCTACGAAAATCCAATAACCTTTTCTGAACCTTTGGCCTTCACAATGCTCTGTGGTTGGAATGCCTCATGCAATAATTTGTCTTGCCATAATCACCCCACTTCTTCCTTGTAATGCCGAACGAGCCTCGGTGATGATCCAAACCACCACAATTGAAGGAGCACGTCGACTTAAAACATGCAAACACTCGATGTCTGAGAACGCCACAATGAAAGCCTTGAGGCCATCAGCTAAGTTACCTCCAATTTCTCACCACCTACCTACCACCCACACCCTCAGCCTCCCTCGAGACAGTGGCCCTCCTTACACCCTCACCATTCAACTCAAGCCTCACCTACTTCGCGGTTCTGCTCCCTCCGCTGCAGTCGCCTCCTTGTATATGTTGAAGTAATCTTCATTATCTCGAATAAATTTGATAACTTTGTGTATGCCACAAGGTGGGATGTGAATTTATGCCATTATCTTATGTGGATGATATTTTGTTTGTTATAAATGACAGTACTATTGTAAATACCATAAGTATCGATCTTAGTTTTGAATATGAAATTAAGGACATGGAAGGATAGTTTATATCATCAAAATGCAAACCTATAGCGATCAAAAGTTTGGAATAACACGTAAGCCAAGAAAAGTACTTGCTTTGGGTATTGCAGTAGCATGGAATGCAAAAATTGCACCTTAACCACTGCAACATATTTGCATAGGAAAATATAAAGGACCCAGACTTGTAAATTGTAACGGGAAAGAGTATTTGAAAGTGTCATATGCTCAAGCAACTGGAAGTCTTGTATGCGTTATGTTTTGTACTGGATCGGATTTGGCACATTAAGTTTTATGAGCATTTTTCAAAGCAACTTACACCAATCCATTTGGATGATGTTAAAAGCACAATGAAATACTAGAAGGAACATTGCACCACAAACACATATCAAGAAGACAAATCGATTGTGCTTGGATGCATAAATGCTGCTTTTTCGATAACAAAGATGATATACAGTCTTTTTTTTGAACCAGGTGACTGGTCTGTTGGTAGTGGGTGTTGTCTACCACATGGGAGACTAGGTTTCGAATCCCAAGGACGGGTCTTGGATGGGCCTCTATAGGAGGTTCATTCCATCTTTCAAAAAAAATATAGTCTACTTTAGGACTTCCTTTTTGAAGGCACTGATGCTTTTTGGGTTTGTAAGAAGTAAGGGTTTTTTGCTAGATATACGTAGGAAGATGAATACATATCATGTGGACTCATTGCACAAGTTATTTGTATGAAAATCGTGGAAGTATGAAATACATTATGCGAAATTAAAATTTTTGGAGGAAAATATGGATTTACGTGGAACCTATTCCAGAGGAGGGGGACAAAATCACGGGAGAAAAGCCACAAAGAGCTGGATATTGCATTGCTTTCTCAATCAATATAGGAGACACTTTTTATATGGCCTCACCAACACAACCAATTCCCAATCACTAAACAATATGAAACTTCACTGAAAGGGTTTTGATTGATTTAAACCATAACTTAAATGAGCTATATTGCGGTAATTAAGCTACTATTGGCCTTATTAACAGTGGTTCCAATAGTTCAAAAGGAAACTTAACTTTACCTACGTGACTCTTTCTAGCAAATTGTTGGGGTGGGACATATCTGGGGAATCAACTCCTACAGTCGGAGGATGGAGTATGTTGATGATATTTTGGTTACAGGAGATGATGCTCAGGGGATAGAGATGACAAAAGAATTTTTGGGCCGTCAATTTGTTACGAAGGATCTTGGTACACTACGCTACTTCCTGGGGCTGGAGTTTGCCAAGAATGCACAGGGTCTTGTAATGACCCAAAAGAAATATATTATAGATATGCTTATCGAGATTGGCATGGTTGGATGTAGACCTTCTACTACTCCTATGGACCCCAGCATGAAATTGTATGATAATGTTACAGAAGAAGTTGACAAGTGGAGGTATAGAGAAATGGTGGGGAAGCTTCTTTACATCACTATAACTCGACCCGATATTGCCTTTGCAGTTAGTCGGGTAAGCCAGTTTTTGGAACAACCGAGACAGGTACATATAGATGCTATATATATGATACTCAAGTATCTAAAGTCGTCTCCAGGCACAGGGCTGTTGTTTAGAAGGGAAACCAGTTTATCTGTGTCGGCATGTGCGGATGCCGACTATGTCGGATGCTCTAAGGATCAAAAGTCTACCTTAGGCTTTGTTTTTTTTGTGGCTAGCTCTCTAGTTTCTTGGAAAAGCAAGAAACAAACAGTTGTGTCTAGATCCAGTGCTGAATCTGAATATAGGGCCATGGCACAAGCAAGTACGGAGATGATGTGGGTTCGAGCTGTATTAGAAGACTTACATGTAGATGTACCTCTACCCATGCAGCTACAGTGTGATAATCAAGACGCATTGTTCATTGCCAATAACCCTGCCTTTCATGAAAGAACCAAGCATGTTGAAGTAGACTGTCACTACACCAGAGACATGATCCAGAAGGGCCTGATCTCTACTTCACATGTTAGTTCCGGAGAGCAGACAACCGACATCTTCACCAAACCGTTGCTCAGAGGACCATTCCAGAAGTGTACTTCCAAGCTGAGCATGATCGATATCTATGCTCCATCTTGAGGGGAGTGTGGAGATAATTATGTAGTCGGTGTACTGTGTGTGTATTTATTTTTTCTATGTTCCGTCTTATTTAATTTACCCATGGGTTTTCTCTATATAAGAGACCCTTATTTTTCCAACATAAACAATATGAAACTTCACTGAAAGGGTTTTGATTGATTTGAACCATAACTTAAATGAGCTATATTGCGGTAATTAAGCAACTATTGGCCTTATTAACAGTGGTTCCAATAGTTCAAAAGGAAACTTAACTTTACCTACGTGGCTCTTTCTAGCAAATTGTTGGGGTGGGACATATCTGGGGAATCAACTCCTACAGTCGGAGGGTGGAGTATGTTAGTGCTCTAAATGATATGGTTGTGACAAAATGATGCTATTTTGAAAAAAACACAAGCATATGTTGTGGTCTATGTTTCTAAATTTTGTGCTGCATAGGTAGAGATGCCAATGTAGGTGTATTCATTGGATACCCAACTTGAACTCACTCCATTTAATGATCTGAAACTCTTCCCCCCTTTTTTTCAAAAAGATTTGATTTTGAAATTTACTACCCATGTGTGTATGTGTTTGGGGCCGAACCGGAACTCGCTTCAAACCCGAATTCATATACATATAAACATACATGTACATGTATACGTACATGTACACATACATGTCTTTGTTTGTGTTTCACCTTATTGAGGCTAGTTTAACCTATCCCATATCTAATCATTTTCAGCCTACATATATCAAAGTCTTGCTATATTATCCCTTTTCCATCCACTAATTCAAATTCATTTGTTTTTTGTATCTCTAACACATAAGTATTATCCAATATCCAATAGAGACAAGTCATCCAATTAATATAAATCCACAATACCCTTTACATAATTGCATATATTTGACATCTATACACTGACTTCACACATTATGTGTTTCTCACGAGCTACATGTAAACGTGTTATCTTTTTGAGAGAATATAGTGTATGCATGATTAGTTTAGGAATGATTTTGTTTTGGATATATGGATACACATGGATACCCATTCGATATACGAGTATCCGCTTGGAATACCCATTTAATAAATTGGTAGGTTTGGATATGGGTTTAGAAATGGGTATGGGTTTGAGAAATATCGATACCTGACCAACTGATAACCCTATGCACATGTTGCATGGGGAAGTGCATGATATTTGTAGCTGGGTATGAATCAACTCTATCAATTAGAGGATGGATCATGATAACGATGCTTTTTTTAGAAATGTAAGAGCATATGTCGAGTGCTGCAGCCTCTTCTGCATAGGTTGCATGCGATAGTGCATGATATTTGTAGATGGGTATGTACGAATTTTCCCTTTGTATTTCATATGGATGGATGGCTACTTACCTCTATTATCTGTCCTTTGGTTATAATAAAAGACATATCTGTCACATTAACTTTTCTTAAAAAAAAACACATCTGACAGAAACTACCATTCCTAAAAAGGCTCTTTATTAGGTCCCATGCTCAAATCAAAACCCTCCATAACTAATAAGGAACCAAATATGACATTTTTTGTTAGTTTTGGCACATGGAATCCTTCACGCAATGTCTTGTCTAGACTGATTTAGAGATAAACTCACTTGATTTATCTGAATGTCAGATCCTTGGTTGCCAACTTATTGCCTATGGTCATGGTTCCTAGGATGAAGTTCTATCATGTATATATTGAGGAAAATACTTTGTTGTTTATTCATAGAGCCGAAGGGTTCTCTTACAACAACAACAACAACAAAGCCTTTTCCCACAATTAATATGAATGGCTCTCTTATATAGGAAAATTACATACTAAGGAATGAGAACTAAGCAACTCTAAAGGAGTAACATAACATTTTTTTGATGAAAAAAGGGTGCACTCCCGAGACGAGAGTCACCACAACCAAACAAGAGTAACATAACATAAAAACTCCCAACACTCCCCCTCAACCTGGAGCGTAGATGTCTATTAGGCTCAGCTTGGAACAATATCTCTGAAAGGGTACTCAAGCAAGAGCCTTGGTGAGCACATCTACCGTCTGTGATGCAGCGTGGGGCCCAAATATAGGGTCAAATATTTATCTATTTTTAATTATCAATTTTATTTACGTTTTTAAGTTGTCGTAATTGTCTAATTAAATGATTGAGATCGCCTGTGATCTCAACATTTATTCGTAGATTTAATTTTGGTCAATTAATTAATTAGAGTCTAATTAGGGTAATTAGAGGTCAATTTGAAATTTAAATTTGTCAGAGTCAAATTAGGATAAGTTTGTTGTCCAATTTAAATTAATTTCTATTTTTGTAACCCCATGTCTCCTATATAAAGAGATGGTAGTCCAATGTTTTAGGAAGTGAAGTATTATTAAAAATTGAGATTTATTTCTCCCTCTTTCCTCTCCTTCTTCTCTCCACGCGATCTGCCCGGTTCTCCTCCAACCTCTCGTATTCCCGACGAGTTCTTCTTCTCAACCCCTCTAATTTCTTCTACCAAATATTTCCACCGTTAAAGTTATTTTTCTTCGTCGACGCCGAATCCCATTTTGCATCATTTGGTATCAGAGCATGGATACCGAATCGTTCCTACGATTCGACGATCCTATCGAATATTGGTGTTTGAAGTTCGGTATCAGCCGCCCATCTCATGATCCGTATCGTTCAAAGAAGTTCCGGCAACGACTTGTATCGTGCATCAAGGTGCACGCATGGTTGGACGCGCTAATCGATGACGATTCAACCGCCAACGACCAAAATCAGATCTGTGCAACCGCTATTCAACCCGATTCCGAAGCAAAAAACGAAGGTATTTTCACTGCGGATGAAGATTTACTTGATATGACTCCTGTGCAATCATATGATGATGATATGGGACCAATATTTGATGAAAGTACGGATCCATATGACGAATACATCGCTGTGGAAGACGAATCAGCCGCTGTCCAAATCATTTCGGAGGACAAAAGCGACAAACCGCTCCGGATTAGATTCCGCTCTCGGGTCCCCCTCCGCCATGCCCCCCGATCGTTTTCACGCCACTGGAACCACCCCAGGCCTTCCAGGCCCTCGCTGCACCACCGGCGAACTCTCCAACCAACACCCGCTTCGCCCTCGGCAAGCCCAGCCCCGCCCCCTCTCGAATACCACGCCCTGCCCTCCCCTCTCGCTCGCTGCCGCCACCCACCTTTCCCTGCCACCCCCTGAGCCTCCCCTTCTCCGGACCCCAGTCGCCCCCACCGCCTCCCATCCCCTCTTCCCTCGCCGCCCGCCAACCTTCCACCCCCCCCCCCTTCGTCCCCCATAACCCGCGCCCTCCTACGCCGAACCCCTGGCGACCCTCGCCTCCCCGCAAAACCGCACTGGCCCCACCCGCGAAACCACCGCCTCAGGCTGCGCCATCGAGAGGCCGCCGTCTCGGCTCGCGCCTTCAAGAAGTCACCGCCCCGCGCGCATATAGTGCAGCAGGGGCTCCGTGCCCTAACCAAGAGGCCGAGATTGGCGGTACCCGAATCCCTGGAAGGATGGGATTGGAAAGTGAATGGGGAAAATTGCAAGAAAAACCCCCAAAATCCCCATAATTGCAGAAGGGGCAAAAGGAGTAGGAAAGCCAAGAAGATTAAAGGGGTGTGAAATTTGCACCCACACCCCTGGCAACGGAAATATTTAAAAAAGAGGGCTGTAATTAGGAAATCAGGGGACTCTCCTTATCCAAATAGGACTAGAGCCTTGGGCTTCCCCTATATAAGGACCCCATGGCTTCATTCCTTAGACACATCTCCTCTTTTCCTCTCCTTGTGCCATTGCTTCACTATGGATTCTCCAAGGGCCATATTTTCCATGCCTCACCAATTTTTCGAGCATTACAAGGAGGAGACAACAATCAAGAAAACGCCGCCGTTCGCGCCGCACATGTTCTTCAACCACGACGGTCGCGTCATCCCCGCCCGCGTATGGACTCCGCCGTTCGCTTCACACCAATTCTTCCAGATGATAGACGAGCAAGCTGATTCATCCTCCATACCTGCAGATCCAGCAATTCGTCGGGAGACGAATTTTTAAAGCGGAGGAGAGTTGATGCAGCGTGGGGCCCAAATATAGGGCCAAATATTTATCTATTTTTAATTATCAATTTTATTTACATTTTTAAATTGTCGTAATTGTCTAATTAAATGATTGAGATCGCCTGTGATCTCAACATTTATTGTAGATTTAATTTTGGTCAATTAATTAATTAGAATCTAATTAGGGTAATTAGAGGTCAATTTGAAATATAAATTTGTCAGAGTCAAATTAGGATGAGTTTGTTGTCCAATTTAAATTAATTTCTATTTTTGTAACCCCATCTCTCCTATATAAAGAGATGGTAGTACAATGTTTTAGGAAGTGAAGTATTATTAAAAATTGAGATTTATATCTCCCTCTTTCCTCTCCTTCTTCTCTCCACGCGATCTCCGCGATTCTCCTCCTTTAACCTCTCGTATTCCCGACGAGTTCTTCTTCTCAACCCCTCTAATTTTTTCTACCAAATATTTCCACCGTTAAAGTTATTTTTCTTCGTCGATGCCGAATCCCATTTTGCATCAGTCTGTTCACTTGAGCTAACATGAGAAGTAGAAATGAGACCCTTCTGAATCATGCCTTGAGTGCAGCGACAATCTACCTCGATATACTTGGTCCTCTCATGGAAGGTTGGATTGTTAGTAATAAAAGGTGCATCGTGGTTGTCGTATTAGAGGTGCATTGGAAAAGGCACCTTGATAGCTAGGTCAGTCAAAACGGACCTGTCCTATATCATCTCTATACTCACTTGTGTCATGGCTCTGTATTTTGATTATGCACTAGATCTAGCGACCACTGTCTGCTTCTTGCTCTTCCATGACATCAAGGAGTTCCCTATGAACACAGCGAAGCTGGAGGTAGACTTCCTGTCCTTGGGGTTATCCCACATAATCTGCATCTGCACAAGCTGTAACAACAACATATGTAACTTTGTTAAATAAGAGACCAGTGCCAGGTGAGGTCTTCAGATACACTAAAATCATATGGACTGCATCCATGTATTCCTGTCTAGGCTACTCCGTGAACTGACTCACTTAGCTTACTTCAAAGCATGGGAGGACATATCGATATCGGTATCGATATCGGTACCATGTCGATACCGATATATCGCCGATATATCGACGCCATATTGCCGACATCGGGATTCAGCTCGCCTTTTTTGCCTGTCAATACTCGATATTGGACATATCGGCGATATATCGGTGACCTGTCGATGCCGATATATCGCCGATATATCGCCTATATATCGGGATACGACCTTCCATGCTTCAAAGGATGTATCTAGCTTGGTGATGGTCACATATAGGAGCTTCCCAACAAGCTCCTTGTATCTCTGCTTGTCTACCTCCTCAGTGTCAACATCATATAGCTTTATGCTCAGGTTTATAGGAGTAGTGGTTGGCTTGCAATCTGCCATGCCCATCTCAGAGAGAAGATCCGTAACATATATCCTCTGGGTCATCACAAGACCTTGCTGGTTGTTGATAAACTCCAATTCGAAGGAGTAACTTAGACTGCCAAGGTCCTTGGTTACAAATTGATGCCCAAGGAAAGCCTTAGTTACTTGAATGCCCTGCACATTATCCCCTGTAATGATGATATCATCTACATAAGCCAATATAACAACTGTACCTCTTTGTGACCTCTGAACATACAATGAATGATTTGCAGTTGATCATACGAACCTTTCTGCTCTATCGCGTCTGAGAGTTTCTGAAACCATACTCTTGGACTCTACTTAAGGCCATAGATTTCCTTATAAAATCTGCACACCTTTTGACACCCCCTTGGCAATGAATCCAGGTAGCTGCTGCACGTAGACTTTCTCCTGTAGGTCATCATAGAGGAATGCATTTGTCACATCGAGCTGACATAGAGGCCAGTCTGGTGTGACTGCAACATAGAGAAGGATCCAGAGGTGTAGAATGCTGAGCTAATGGAGCAAAGTTATCCTGATAATCCACCTCATAGGTCTGGTTGAACCCACGAGCCACAAGCCTTGCCTTATAGCGATCAATGCTGTTGTCTGCTCGGTGCTTCACAGTGAACACCCACTTGAATCCCCATAACAGGCACAACTGTGGGAGATGTAACAATGCTATACATGCCATGTGACTGTAAAGCGACCATCCCCTCCTCCATAGCTAGGCATCGTTGGCTCATCTTGAGAGCCTCTTGATAAGTACGTAGGATCTCAATGGCAGATGATCCCATGACAAACTGCCTAAAATTTGGTGAAAGTCATGCCAGAGATACATGACCGGTGATGGGGTATCGTGCATAGGATTGCTTGCCTTTTCGCAAGGAAATAGACCACCCCCTGATCATTCTCCTGTGATGGTTCCGACTCATCTGGTATATCTGCAAGCTCATCCTACAAATGTCCATGTTCATCATGCATACCACTAGTACCATCAGTTGAAACCAAAATTTTAGAATTTACCAGAGGCATGCTGGATTTTAGGGAAGACATTGGAGCATGGAGGACATGCTAAGGTATATGTGTAGTTGGAGGTGGAATAACAACTGCATCCTCAGACTTAGAGGGTCTCAATCTGTTACTTGTCGGAGAATAGTACATGATGGATTCAAAGAAGGTAACATCAACACTGGCATAGTATTTCCGTTTTACATGATCAAAACAAAGATAATCCTTTTGTGTACGAGAGTACCCAACAAACATACATTTGACAGCTTTAGGAGCGAGCTTGTCATGACCATACTGTAAGAGATGGACAAATGCCACGCAACTAAAAACTCGTGGCATAAAGAGAAAAGGTCCTTATCAGGAAATGTAATGGAGAAGGTTGCTTTTTCATCCAAGATGGTAGAGGGCATCTGATTGATAAGATAACATGTTATCATCACATCATCACCTTAGAAGGAATGAGGAGCCCGACTCTGAGTGGCAACAAGTGGCGATGGGCGATATGCCAATGCAATAGGAGACTGTTGGGCCTGGACAATTCTGGTGGGGCTATATAAAGAGCGCCATACTCATTGTAACATTTGAGAAACATAATAGAATACCCATCCCTTGAGGTGGTTCTCACGTGGTTTCATCTCACTCACGGAGTAGCGTTCCACGTAAAAATCCATGTGTTCTATTTTACTGTTCTTACTTTGATGTGCTTCGGCATTTCATATTTCTACATGGTATCAGAGAAAGTCAATCCATGAATTGATCATTTTTCAGATTCCTAATCGTTTCAATATTTTCTGTAACTTGGTTACTATCCTTTTTTGTTCATCTGGTTGGAGAGTTATATCATTCATGTTGCTATAAGTCTGGAGATGTTTGATGTTTTCTTGGAGGTATTGCGGGCAAGGTTGCAACAAACATGATCATTTTAATCGAGGGCAAAGGTTACAACAAACATGATCTTTCGAAAGATTACTGGAAGACTTGATCGAGGGTTGGCATTCTACCATGTGCTGCTTCCCAAGAAGGAGATTCAATGGTTTCCAGAAACCCTATTGTTCGTTAGTCGTAAATTCAAAGAAGAAGAAGACAAAGATGGAAGAGGAGATTCATGCCCTTTTCCTACGCGTACACTGAATGCGTGCACAGTTCTTCGTCTATTTGCACACCACACCCGAATTAGTGGTGCTCGTATGATCCCCTAGCAACGCCTATTCTCCAGACGACAAATCTCATGCAATAGCAAACTCACATAAACTCCCTCCATCGAGCCACACATCAGGCAATAAAGGTAGTGCAGAACGACATCAACGTCTCCAAAGCTTCTCAATCTCGATGTGTAAGAAGTAGACCCATCTCCTCTAGACAACATCACCAATTCGCCCCTCTCAACCTTTGTGTGAAATGATCAGGCGGTTTCAATGAAATCCTTCAAGCGGAGGTGTTGAGATATATATATATATATATACACATTCCATGTATCTCTCATGTTATTTTATTTCTTTCTGTCTATTCTATGTAATTTACCCATAAGCCCCTCCTTATATAAGAGAGACTAGGGTTACGAGAAACAATTGTCTCTTCATTTTCTTCCAACATGGTATCAGAGTGGCGGTCCTAGACCGGAGCTCATGTACCCAAAAGCCCTAACCCCACCTCATACCTATCTCCACATGCTGCCACCTACGCGCTGCCCATGCACGCCTCCGTCACCCCTCTCAGTGCACCACTGTACACGTGCGCAGACCTCGAGAGTCACATGTGCGTGCTGCCGCACGTCACTGTACAAGCGCGTTGACCTCACGCATCGCGTGCCGTCGTGTGCTGATCTGCGCAGAGCATGCGCGTCGCCTGCCTACGCGTGCTCATGCCTGTGCGCTGATTTGTGTATCTCCCTGAGCCGTGCTTAGCGCTGCCTATGTAACGACCCTGTTTCCTGGTCCGTCGGATCCTCCCATATCCGGATCTGGTTACTCAGCAATAATTTATTCAGCAATCACAACTAACATTCAGAAATATACTGTAAATAAAAATACTCGGAAGAAAGTATTTCAACACTTTTCCATTCACAAAATAAAGTTTAGAGGATACATTGTCCCACTATAACCATTACATGTACATCAGCTTGAAAGGAAAATATACAAAAGATTACTAACTACCTTAAAGAGTAAAGCTACTATGGCTGGCTGGATGTCTAGTATGTAAGCTGGATGAATTTTTAAAGTCCTTGCTATGGCTCACCGATACCTGTTGGGTTTTCCATAAATCATAGGATAAAAATTAGCGAATGCTAAGTAATGAAGAAGAGAAAAGCAAATAAATTGTGTAATTTTTTTCAAAACTTGATATCACAAAATTTCATTCCTTTTCATTAATTTAAGTCCTATTCTTTTCTATTCCACATCAGGGATTAGCCCAGGGGAACCCCACCATTCTTGGACTCCGAAGCTGTGGATGCTTCGGGATTGGAGATTGTGTTGATCTTGGTAAGCTTATGCCGCCGCACGTCGCCTCAACCAATCCTCCAATACTACCCTGACAATTTCCTTTTCTTTTATTAAACAGGGTCTCAACCCTCAGCCTGGAAAATCAAATAAGCACACCGTCCTCGAGGACTCGGTTGCTTAAAACTTCAGGCTAACATTTAATCATATAACCTAGCGGCTTTAAATACATGTTATCGTGACCCAACCGCTATTGAACCACTCGTGCCTCCACATGACACGACCACATCTTCCGTCGTTCCAACCCGAATATATTGGCTCCCGGTACCACGCGTTGTAAAACATTCAATTTGTGCGCACTTATCATAATAGGGCAACCGTGTACCACCTAGGTAGGGAAATGCCAATACGGGTTCCTTCCGACAACCTACAGGTTGCATGCCCGACCTGTAGTACTACTCCCAGTCATCCTTATCGTGACACATGATCCTTTTCAGGATCCAACTCAAATCACACCAATTCACATGATGTAATTCTTTCGTTAAGTCTTTGATTTGCATAAACCGCAATACTTGGTATCGACTCACATATATATTATTCATAACCATATGTATACTCCTATTTGTGCCTATTTTAACTCCCAAACCCTAACTTTCAGAGCCAACGCATCAATTTGATGTGTAAATCTTATTTTAGTGGGAATTACAAAGCAATTCTTCAGACTTTTTCAAAAATAGCCAAAATTAGGCTTCTTCGTAGCAAAGAACACTAAATCAAGAATTTCAATAATTTCGTATGAAAACCCAACAGCAAAAAGAAGGATTTCGTTACCTAATCGAGCTCTCTCTCGTGTATGCAAGGCTTTATCGAGTTTTGTTTTTAGAAAGGCTAATTTAAGGCTCCTGAAAAGATCGAATTTCATTTTTCGTATCAAAACGCTAAGAACATGTTAAGAACGCAAAGAACGAACGAAGAATGCGAAGAACGCGAAGAACACGAAGAACGTCAAGAACATATTTTCTCTTAAAATTTCGGCAGAGTTTCCCTTTATATCGGGACATATTTCTCGGAAAATTTCGGCAGAGTTTCCCCTTATATCGGGACATATTTCAAAATAAAAATGAAAAGAGTTTCCTCTATAAAATCAATCGAGAGGAAAATAACAATGAAACTGAAAGAATATACTCAACAACAAGAGATGAAGAACCGGTAGACACCACACATCTTAGGTGAGTGAACGTGTGACGAATCACAGGGTCACTGACGTGCACAGCCGCCCGCACCTAAGTAGGGTATTAGACAGATTTCTCCATCGAAATAACTATAAAAGCATAATACGAAGAATAGAAACATAAACGATGGAGAATCGGTAGACACCACGCGTCTTAGATGAGTGAACGTGTGACGAATCACAGGGTCACTGACGTGCATAGCCGCCCGCACCTAAGTAGGGTGTTACACAGATTTCTCCTCGAACCACAACAGGAAAACGAATTGGAAAGAAATATGAATCAAAAACAAAACTTGGAAGAACAAGAGTATGAATTGAAAGCCTAGCTTATGAAGCAACTAAGAGAGGATCATACCTTTCTTCTCCTCGTTCTCCCGGCAGCGCTTCGCTAGCACTCCTCCCTCGCCTCCCACTCCTCCTCCCAACCTCTCGACCCTAGCCCTTGGGGTGGTGGTGGTAGTGTAAGTTGTAGAGAATGAATGGGTAGGTGGGGTCTATTTATAGGCCCCAGAAAACCACTAACCATGGTAGAAAACCATGGTTTAGACCTTAACCATGGTTTAGCGGCCCATGGTTTTGGCCCATGGTTTTAGCCAAAACTTATCCCAAACTTGGAGCTTAAGTTAGAACATTCTAGAGGATTCTAGATTCGCTAATGACACTTAATTAACACTAATCGTGATTAACTTTCACTAATCGCGATTTAACTTTCGCGGCTTACACATATCTTTTGTTAACTATTGATTAGTGTTTACTAATGATCATTAGCGGCTTTCAATCGTCATTAATTTCTTTAATCATGTTTAATTAGTCTTAATGACAGTCATTATGGATTAATGACATCTTAGCCTTCCTTCTCTTTCTTCCGAAATTCATAACAAATCGAAACGAAGTCCGATTCACACGAAACAAATTCTGTCGGTTACCTCTTTACGAGCCGGATCTTATTATATAGGATCCGAGATATGCCAAGTTCAAGGCTTTACAGCCTAGAGCCACCTAACACAGTCCACGAACTTCCCTCTACGCTTGGCTGTCGTTTGCCTCGTTCTTTTGATGGATTTGGAGGCATAAGTCTACATATGCACCCAAATCCACGTATGTTTGTGTAGACATTCATTCGTTGGTCTACGATATCCTAGTCTTCTATATCCAGCTAGATGTCTGAGAACAAGGTTGGTGTACCTGCCACAAGCACCTTCAAAGGTCCGGTGCCTATTGTCAAAATGGACGGGACAAATTATGAGCTCTGGGCTATGCAATTCATGTGCCTTATGAAGTCGAATGGTAAGAAACACATTCTTATCGAGGAAGAACCATTGGAGAAGACTGGGATAAACGCTTCATGGGAGGCGGACGACGCTTATGCCAAAGTTTGGCTGTGAGGAACATTGATGATTGAGATCGCCAATGATGTGTTACATCAACCTACTGCTTAGGCGATGCGGGATATTCTCGCAGCAACATATTCTCAAGCGAGGAACGAGACGAAGATCCTCCAACTCCAGCATGACATATTCACTATCAAACAGAACAAACGTCCTTTGCATTCATTGTATACATCCTTGCGTGGGATCTTTGAGAAGTTTCACAGTTTCATGCCTCTAACGACAACTCCTGAGAAGCAGAAGACATATAGGAATGCTACCATGGTAGGGGTATTCCTTGCAGCCCTTGACCCTAAATATGAAGCTGCTCGCTCTCAGATTCTAGCAGATGCCTTTATTCCTCCCATGGATGAAGCTTTCCGCAGACTCAGCAGGATTACTATTCCTTATACAGCCCCTAGTCAGACTTCCTCGACTATGACAACCTCTCGAGGAAGAGGAGGGCATCTACCTTCCGTGGGCGTGGACCTCGTGGTAGAGGAGGTCGTACTCGTTAGCCCTGTACCTTCTGTCACCTCCCAGGTCACTCAGAGGAGACATGCTATTCTAAGCATGGGTTCTCGGCTTCAGCCCGTGTTGCAGAGCAGATTGAGTCTCCTGTTGCTTCTACTCTGGATCAGAAGTTTGATCACCTTGTTGCCAGACTGAGAGATATTATACCCCCTTCTGCCGCACCATCCTCAGGAGATCACTCACATGTGGCAGCCTCAGCAGCTGCCAGTACTTCTACTTCAGCTAGCACCTCAGGTACTTATGCTTTTACATCTTGTCAAGTATCTGACAGTACAGAGTGGATAATAGACTCTGGTGCTACACATCACCTAAGTGGAGACGGACAACAGCTTGTGTCATATAGACAAGCTATGCTAGGGAGAACATTTTGTGATAGCTGATGGAACTCATTCCCCGATCACAGGACAGGGGGAGATCACTCTGATACTTTCAATACTTCCGCAGAATGTGCTACATGCTTCAGATTTCTCTATGAACTTACTTTCCATTAGTCAGATTACAAAGGATTTGCACTGCCGAGCTATTTTTGACCTATCGTCTTAATTTTTCAGGACATTCTTATCGACAAAGTGATTGGATGTGGCCATAAACAAGGTGGTCTCTATCGCCTGGTTCGAACTTCATATGCTGGCCTCTATTCTCTCTCGTCTGGACCAGTCTCTCCATTCACTTGGCACCTCCGGTTTGGTCATCTCCCTCTTCAGAAGATGAGTCATATACTAACGCAGATTTCACCTAAATCTTCCTTTCAGTGCGAAGCTTGTCAGTTGGGAAAGCATCATAGGTCTACCTTTCCCAGTCGTCAAAGTCGAAGCAGTAGCTCTTGTTTTGAGTTATCTCATGTTGACATCTGGGGTCTGAGTCGTGTGCCTGATCATCAGGGACATGGATTTTATCTTGTTGCTGTAGACGATTTTCAAGATTATCATGGGTATTTCTTTTGAAAAATAAATATGAAGCATGAGATGTTATTAAAACATTTATTACTGAAGTGCTGTCTTCTCTACATTTGTGAAGTTTGTGCGAACCGATAATGCATTGGAATTTTGTACCCATGACCTGTCTCATTTCCTGTCATCCATAGGGATTATTCATCAAACGTCTTGCTCTTACACCTCTTAGCAAAATGGTGTTGCTGAAAGGAAGCATCGTCATCTTCTTGATGTCACTCGGACTCTTCTCATTTAGAGTCGCGCACCGCATTCGTTCTGGGGTGATGCGATTCTCACTGCATGCTATTTAGTGAATCGTATGCCGTCATCTGTTCTGGGTGAAAAAATTCCTTTTTCCATAGCTTTTCATGAGAAGGAGCTATTCTCACTCACTCCTCGTGTGTTCGGATATGTTGCTTTTGTTTACCAGTTGACTCCTGGTTTTGACAAGCTCGCTCCTAGAGCTGTCGAATGTGTGTTTGTTGGATACTCCAGGACTCAGAAGGGATATCAGTGTTATGACCCTTTGCACAGAAAATATTATACAAGTGATGATGTCACATTTTTAGAGTATGTGATGTACTTCTCTCATACAGGTGATAGATTGACTTCATCGAACTGGGGTAATGAACTCTACATGCCACCTCCTCCCGTGTCGACCATCCCACCCCCTCCTCCTCCACCTCCAGTTCCACCGCCTCCTCCTCCTCCTCCTACTGAGTGACATGCACCACTGGTTTCATGTCTACCTAAGTTCTATACTCGTAGGGCTACTTCTAGTCATGGTCATCGCCCATCATCCACGGAGCTCTGATTTGTTCTTACAACAGAGCTTCTAATGATGGGTCTGGAGATGTATCTGTGCAGGAAACTTTGCAGGAAATTAACACACAGATGGAGGATGTTTCTTCCGATCTGGATATTCCTATTGCAGTCCACAAGCAGAAGAGATCCCTACCCCCTGCCTTCTCAGGTCTCCTTTCATCGTCTCACAGGGGATTTTCAGAAATTTGCATAGGCTCTATCTGTCGTGGAAATTCCACATAATTATGAAGAAGCATTGAAAGATGGTCGTTGGTGCTTGGCTATGGAAGAGGAGATGGTTGCATTACAGTCACGTGGTACGTGGAGTCTTGTTTCTCCTCCAGTTGACGCGTCCGTTATGGGATGCAAATGGGTGTTCACTGTGAAACACCGAGCGGATGACAATGTGGATCGCTTTAAGGCGAGACTAGTGGCACTAGGGTTCACCCAAATATATGAGGCGGACTATCAGGATACTTTCTCCCATGTGGCCGTACACTCTACTCTGCGTATACTTCTCTCAGTTGTGACACGTGATTGACCTCTGTATCAGCTTGATGTCAAGAATGCCTTCCTTTACGGTGATCTACAGGAAGTGATCTTCATGCAGTTACCACCGGGGTTTGCTGCTGAGGCGGAGTGTCAGACGGTATGCAGGTTACACAAGGCTATTTATGGCCTTAAGTAGAGTCCAAGAGCTTGGTCCAGAAGCTCTCGGATCTGATAGAGCAACATGGGTTTGTGCGTTCAACTGCCGATCACTCCTTGTTTGTACAGAAGACCCAGAGAGGTACTATTGTCATTCTTGTGTACGTTGATGATATTATTATTACTGGGGATGATAAGCAGGGGATTCAGAGCGCCAAGGACTTCCTAGGTCAGCAGTTTGTGACCGAGGACCTTGGCCACCTACGTTACTTCCTTGGCTTGGAATTTGCAAGGAATCAGTGAGGTCTTGTGATGACCCAGAGAAAATATGTGTCAGACCTCCTTTCAGAGACAAGCATGGCGGACTGCAGATCTGCCACTACTCCCAGCGATCCAAGCGTGAAGTTATATGATGATGACACTGAGGAGGTCGATAAGAGGAGATACATGGAACTTGTTGGAAATCTACTATATATGACCATCACCAGACCTGACATATCATTTGTTGTGAGCAAAGTAAGCCTATTTATGGAACAACCTAGGCAAGTACATATGGATGCAGTCCATATGATTCTGAGATATCTGAAGACTTCACATGGTACGAGACTTCTGTTTAGCAGCGGCTCATCTCTCTCAGTTACTGCATGTGCAGATGCAGATTATGCTGGATGTCTTAAAGATAGAAAGTCTACCTCAGGGTTTGCTGTGTTTATAGGGAGTTCATTGGTTTCATGGAAGAGAAAGAAACAGACTGTGGTTGCCAGATCGAGTGCGGAGTCAGAATACAAAGCTATGGCACAAGCTACCACGTAAATGATGTGGGTCAGATTTGTTCTTACTGACCTAACTATAGAGATGCCACTTCCCATGCATCTCCAATGTGATAACCAAGCTGCTCTTTTTATTACCAATAATCTAGCGTTCCATGAGAAAACCAAACATATTGAGGTAGACTGTCACTATACTAGAGATATGATTCAGAAGGGTCTTATTTCTACTTTTCATGTGAGTTCTGAGGAGCAGACAACAAATATTTTACCAAAGCATTACTCAGAGGACCATTTCAAAAATGTTCGTCCAAGCTGAGCATGATTGACATTTACGCTCCATCTTGAAGGTGAGTGTTGAGATATTTATACATTCCATGTATCTCTCATGTTATTTTATTTCTTTCTGTCTATTCTATGTAATTTATCCATAGACCTCTCCCTATATAAGAGAGCCGAGGGTTACGAGAAACAATTATCTCTTCATTTTCTTCCAACAGGAGGCATTGTGAATATGGTGCTGTCACATTGGATTCTATTGGGAACCCCTAGAAATTGCAGAGAGGAAACTACACTAGATGGGTTCCATTATTTTAGCCCATTTCTATACTTCGTATATGCCCGCTGTTTGCTGAGGTAATGGACCTTAGTCTCATTTCTGATTTTAGTTTATGACCATTGGCTATTACAGTAATCCTTAAAAAATGAACGAAAGGAAAAAAGGGGAGGTCCATGGGGTCTACTATGCCAAGAAAGGGAGGAGGGTTGACAACCAACTCAAAAAAAAGAGGGGGGGGGAGCGAATCATTGCAAAAATGGTGAAAGGAGAACCTTAAAAAAAGAATTGAGTGGCCTGAAAAAAATTGATGAAAAGAGGAAGAGCGCTCATGTTTGGCCAAATTGAGATGTTACTATTGTGTAATTAAAATAAAGAAGAGAAGGGGACCGTTCTGGGATTGTTCCATAATGGGGAAAACATGGCTGAAAAAATGAATAAGAGAAAAAAAGGAGGAATGTTGGTACAAACAAAAAAGGAAGATGAATTGAAAAAAATATGAAGTAAAAAAGAGGCAAAAGATGTGAAAAAAAGGAATGAAATTGAAAAAGAGAGAGAAAGTAATGTTTGTGAAAAAAGAAGGATTTTTTGTTGTCCATTATCCATTTGTTCTCCCAACTCGATTTTCTATAAGTACGAGAGAAATGGGATTGTTGGATAGTGGTTTCAACTTTCAAGACCTTACCATTGTTTGAAGCACTCTAAGTTGGAGTGACCCGGTGTTTCAGAGTTCTCCCCTCTCTGTGGGAGACTCATTTTTTTGCTCCATTCTTCATTTACCGTGAACTCCATTGTGTGGATATTCCGATTGCATGTGCCTTGAACTCCTGTGTGTATGAATATACCCACGGCATGTTTCATTGATTGTGAACTCCAATATGCTTGGACATTCCCACATGTTTCAGTGATTGCAAACTCCACTACACGTGTATATTCCCGTGTCATTCATTTGTTGTTCGACCCTTCAAGGAATTGGAGAAGTCTTCTGTGAAGAAGACATGTTGCAGGCCAGAGTTCTCCTGCTGGGATACTCTTTTCAGTTTGAGCCAATTCATACTCCTGCCTCCAGTTCCTCCTCATCGACATGGCATGAGAAGCAACATCCTCGACGGCAACCGATAATGTTACGTTGAGTTGATATTGTCTGTAGTGTCATGTAGTTTGTATGTGACTGAGTGTTTTCCTTATGTATGTCCAAACTGAGCGTTGCATGCTCTAGCTTTAAGGGGAGTGTTAAAAACTGCCTTTCTTGGCTCTCAATTTTAGCCCCATATCGTGTGATGGTGGGAGTTTGGTGTCTTGGTGGGCTATATAAAGAGCACAAAATCATCCACAAAAATTAAATAATGTCAGTGTCCCTGATGATCAGGAACATGACTTGGACCCCACATATCTAGATGAAATAACTCAAAAGACTTTGACTACTATGACCTTGATGACTTGGAAAGCTGGTCCGATGATGCTTTTTAAGTTTACATGGTTCACATTGGAAATTAGACTTAGTAGATGTAGAGATATTTTCATGTTTCTATGCACCTTTTCGGCTATTTTGTTTATTTACGTCTATCTTATGTAATTTACCAATAGGTTTCTCCTCTATATAAGAGAGCCTAGGGTTCCTGGAATAAACATCTCTTTTATTTTTCCCAACATGGTATCAGAGCCACGGTCCTATATCGGTGCTCCATACCCAAACCCTAACCTACCACCTCCCGTCGATGTATCTCTCTCTCTCTCTCCTCTCCTTCCAAGGTTGACGCTGACCCTAGCCCTCTCTGTCGCTTGCTTCACTAGCTCCAGCCTTCGCCATCACAGCCTAGCGACACCGTCGCCTGCTGCAGCCCTAGCGGCCCCGCTGCCCGTTGGCGTCTTACGAACCCCCTGTACCTCCTCAATCGTCGGCCTTTATAGCCGTCGGCTACCCCTCTTCCGCCTCGTCGTAGGGTTTCGGCTAGGCTAATGGATTTGAGTGCATATGTCCACATATGCATTCAAATTCACGCATGTCTATGTAGACACTCATTCATTGATCTACATAGCCCTAGTAATCTTCCATCGGCAATATGTCAGAAAAAAGGTTGATGTGCTCGCCACATGTGCTTTTCGTAATCCAACATCTATTGTCAAGATGGACGGGACGAACTATGAGCTCTGGGCTATGCAGTTTATAAACCTCATGAAGTCGAATGTTAAGAAGGATATTCTTACTGAGGAGGAACCAATGGAGAAGACTGGGGTGAACGCCTCGCGGGAGGTGGATGATGCATATGCTAAAAGTCTGGCTTTCAGGGACATTCCCGATAGAGATCGTCAATGATGTATTACATCGGTCCACTGCTAAAGCTATGTGGGACATCCTCACAGCAACTTACTCACAGGCGAGGAATGAAACCAAGATCTTTCAACTTCAGTAGGACATATTCACTATCAAGCAGAACATATGGCCTCTCCATTCGCTTGTATACATCCTTGCGTGGGATGTTTGAGAAGCTCCATAGCTTCATACCACTTACGGCTATTCCGGAGCAGCAGAAGACACATAAGAATGCTACCATGGTTGATGTATTTCTAGCAGCCCTAGTATTGAATATGATGTTGCTCGCTCCTAGATTCTTGTGATGCTACTATTCCTCCTATGAAGGAAGCTTTCCTCTGTCTCAGCAGGATCACTGTTCCGTCCACTGCCACTAGTCAGACCTCTTCAACGATGGTAGCCTCCCGAGGCAGGGGAGGCTTTTCTTTCTTTCATGGTTGCAGACCTCATGGTAAAGGAGGCCACATTCGTCAGCCATGTACGTTTTGCCATCACCCAGGTCATACCGAGGAGGTATGCTACTCCAAGCATGGTTGTTATCTATCAGTCAGATTATAAAGGATTTGCATTGTCGAGCTATCTTTAACCCATCGTCTCTTGTTTTTCAAGACATTCTTACGAGCAGGGTGATTGGCTGTAGCCGTGAGCAGGGTGGTCTTTATCGACTGGTCCGAACTCCCTATGTGGACGTCGTCTATTTCAACAGGACCAATCTCTCCCTTCATTTGGCATCTACGTTTTGATCATCTCCATCTCCATAAGATGTGTCATATCTTGATCTCACCAGGGTTTTCCTTCCAGTGCGAAGCTTGTCAGTTGGGGAAGCATCATCGGTCGACTTTCCCTAGTCGTCAGAGTTGGAGCAGTATCTCCTCTTTTCAATTATTTCATGTTGACATTTGGGGTCTGAGTCGTGTTCCTAGTCATCAGGGACATGTTTTATCTTATTGCAGTTGATGATTTCTCTCGTTTGTCATGGATTTTCTTATTAAAAATACATATGAAGTAGGGGATATGATCAAAATCTTTATCAATGTAGTGCAGAATGTTTTCTCTTCTTAGGTGAAATTTGTGAGAGCAGATAAGGCTTTGGAATTCTGTACACGTACTCTATCCCATTTTTTTCATCTGTGGCATTATTCATCAAACATGTCCTTACACTTCTCAACAAAATGATGTTGCAGAGCGAAAGCATCGCCATTTACTTGATATCACTCGGACACTTCTTATTCAGGGTCGTGTCCCGCATTCGTTTTGGGGTGATGTTGTCCTTATGGTATGTTACGTGGTGAATCGCATGCCTTCGTCTGTTTTGGGTGAGAATAATTCTTTCTCCATTGTTTTTCCTCATAAGATGTTATTCTCACTTACTCCTCGTGTCTTTGGTTCTGTTGCATTCGTACACCAGTTGGCTCTAGGTTTTGATAAGCTCTCTCCTAGGACTGTCAAATGTGTGTTATTGGGTACTCCAGGACCCAGAAGGGATATCGATGTTATGATCTTTACGTATGAAATATTATATCAATGATGATATCACATTTTTTGAGTTTGTGATGTTTTTCTTTACTACAAGAGACAAATTGGCTTTGTCAGATTCTGATGTTGAGGTTTACGTGCCACCTCCTTCTACGAGTCAGACATCTCTCCTCCTGTATCTGTGGCCCCACCACCTCCTCCTCCACCCCCTCCTGCTACCCAGTCGCATGTGCCTATTGCTCCACCTTACCTAAGTTCTATACCCGTCGGACTACTTCTGCTCCTGGTCATTGCCCTTCATCCAATATGCCCCAGGTTTGTTCTGGTAACATGATTTCTAATGATGGGTCTTGAGATATATCTGTACAAGAATCTTTGCAGGAGAATGATCTACAGATGGAGGAGGTTCTCAATGACATGAATATTCCTATTGCAGTTCGCAAGCAGAAGCGGTCTTGTGCTTCTTACCCCCTTGCTTCTCAGGTTTCTTTTCATTGTCTAACATGGGACTTTCATGGATTTGCGGGGGGCTCTTTCTGCCATGAAAATTCCACAGAATTATCAGAAAAATTTGAAGGATAGTTGTAGGTGGTTGGTTATGGAGGAAGAGATGGTCGCGTTGCAGTCCCATGGAACATGGAGTTTTGGTGTCTGCTCCTCCTGGTGCATTTGTAGTCAGTTGCAAATGGGTGTTTACTGCTAAACATCATGCGGATGACATCCTTGATCGCTACAAAACAAGGCTCGTGGCACGTGGTTTTACTCATACCTACGGTGTGGATTACTTGGACACTTTTTCTCTAGTGGCTCATTACTCCACACTACATATCCTACTTTCGATAGCAGTGTTACATGATTGACCTTTATTTCAGTTGGATGTTAAAAATACATTTCTGTATGGAGATCTACATGAAGAAGTACATGCAGCAGCCTCCGGGGTTTGCTGCTGAAGGGGAGTGTCAACAGGTCTGTAGACTTCGTAATGAGATATAATGGCCTTAAGCAAAGTCCAAGGGTGTCGTTTCAGAAGCTCTCGGATTTGATTGAGAAACAAGGGTTTAAGAGGTCTCATGCAGACCATTCGCTTTTGTGCAGAGGATACCTAGAGGTACGGTTGTCATAATGATCTATGCTGATGATATTCTCGTTATAGGAGATGATATGAAGGGGATAAAAATGACAAAAGAATTTCTAGGCCACCAGTTTGTTACCAAGGATCTGGGCACTCTAAGGTATTTCCTAGGGTTGGAATTTGCTAGGAATGTGCAATGTCTTATGATGACCCAAAGAAAATATGTACAGACATGCTCGGTGAGACGGACATGATTGGGTGTCGACCCTCTACTACTCATATGGATCCTAGCATGAAAGTATACAATGATGATACAGATGAAGTGGATAAGAGGAGATATAGAGAGAGGGTGGGAAAGCTCCTGTATGTTATTATTATCAGACCAGATATCTCTTTTGCAGTGAGTTGAGTGAGTCGGTTCATGGAGCAACCTCTGCAAGTGCATATGGATGCGATATACTTGATATTGAGATATCTAAAATCTTCTCCAGGTGCAGGATTACTTTTCAAAAAAGGAGCAACTCTCTCTGTATTTGCGTATGCTGACACTGCTTATGCATGATGTCCTAAGGATATGAAGTCCACTTCGGGCTTTATAGTATTTGTTAGCAGTTCCCTTGTTTCTTGGAAAAGCAAGAAACAAAGTATTGTGGCCAGATCAAGTGTTGAATCTAAGTATAGGGCGATGGCACATGCGAGTACAAATGACGTTGGTTCGAGCAATGTTAGTAGATTTGCATGTAGACGTTAATCTACCATGCAGTTATAATGCGATAATCAAGTTGCCTGATTCATTGCAAAAACCTTGCATTCCTTGAGAGAACGGAAACATATTGTGATAGAATGCCACTATACGAGAGATATGATCCATAAGGGATTCATTTCTACCTCTCATATTAGTTCATGAGAGCAAACAACAAATATCTTTACCAAGGTATTACTCAGGGGGCCATTTCAGAAGTGTTTGTCCAAGCTGAGCATGATTGACATTTATGTTCTATCTTGAGGGGAGTGTAGAGATCATTTCCATGTTTCTATATACCTTTTCGGTTATTTTAA